>WOVY01012310.1:0-196075 GCA_013436015.1 Rhipicephalus annulatus | reverse complement strand
GCCCTGTTTTGTGTGACAGATTAAACAATGTTTGCTACCTTCTAGCGCTTTTTCCATACTCACCATGTACAGCATGAATAACAGCGGGGACAAAGGACATCCCTGTCTCAGACCCTTGCTAACCTCAACGTTCTCTTTGCTACGCATTCCTTCCCACTCTATGCAAACTGTATTTTCTCGGTATATCTCCCTCAAAAGCTGTATACAGTCGCCGCCCATGCCCATTCCTTTCAATATATCCCACAAAATTTCCTGATTAACGTTGTCGTATGCCCCAGTGATGTCTAGAAAAGCCACGTACAAGGGCCTATTCTCTATTTTAGATATTTCTATACACTGAGTGAGAACAAACAGGTTATCGTCTAACCGCCTGTCGACTCGAAATCCGTTCTGAAGTTCTCCCAAAATATCGTTATGTTCGGCCCATGTTTCTATTTTCATTTTTACTGCTTGCATCGCCAACCTGTATAGTACCGATGTAATGGTTAGTGGTCTATACGAGCGAATCTTGTCCTTTTCTCCTCTTGCTTTATAGATTAAGTTCATTCTACTTTGTCGCCAACTGTCCGGTATTTGTCCGTCCTTTAAGCTTTTTTCTACTGCTTTTAACAATGCTTCTTTAGTGTTATGTCCTAGTTCGTTATGAGGCTAACGGGAATCCCATCTAAACCCGCGGCAGTGCGCTTTGGAATTTTTCCTTCGGCCTTTTTCCAGTTGAAATTATCAAGTACTAGCTCTTCCTCTGTTGCTTTCTCCGCCACACTTTTACTCACCGGGGAGATCCCCTGGACGCTCTTTTGAAACGAATCGGCTGTTACCTTTTGGATGTAACCTAGCGCTTCGTACCCTTCCAATTGATTTCCCCTTCATCTAGAATATGTTGTTGCGTTGTGACAGACTTCCTACCTAGCGCCTTTATGTGGCTCCAAAAAATCCTAGGCGCGGCCTCCTTTTTTTCGTGTATCTCTGTCATCCAGCGTTCACTTTCACCTTTATTTTTGCCTCTACCAATTTCTGTACAAGGGATTTTTTCTCTAAATATATTTCCCATATTTTTTTGACTTCGTCCTGCGGCCGCTTCTCCTTTTTTGCCTTTCTATGCTCTCGTGATGCTTCGCGTCGCTTCTCGATCGCCTCCCGGATTTCCTTGTTCCACCAACTTTTTGGCTTCCTTTTTCCTTTCCAGCAAACAGTTTTCTTCTCTCTCCCTATCTCCTTCGTCATTAGATGTAACAGCTCACTATACTCCCAGTCCTTGCCTGGTATTTCGCCTACTTCTTCCTCGACTCTTGCGGCTATATTTATTATTTGTTTGTCATTTAAATACGAGCTGCCAGACTTTGATTCCATGCTCATATTTTCAGTTTCGTATCCCATTTGTAATGTTATTCGTTTATGATCACTACCCAAGCTGTTAATGCCTTCCTCGTCTATCCTCATTTCTGTCAGTTTGTGGTAAATTCCTTCAGTCATGAGACAATAATCAATACTTGATTGCCTGTTTCCGACTTCCCATGTGATCTGGCCGTCACATTTAGGCCCCGTGTTAACTATCTCCAGACTATGTTGCTCGCAAAGATCTAGTAATAACTTCCCATTGGTGTCTGAATATCCGTCAAGGTCATGTATGTGGGCATTCATGTCCCCTAGAAGGATGATTTTCGGCCCCATTACCAAATTCCTTAATATCCGCACTCATGCAATCCACTATCTCCTGATTCTTTTCTCTGCAGTTATTTCCCGTCCACAAGTAGGCTACCCCTAGCCACGTTTCCTTTCCACCTACTGTGCCCAGAACCCAGAGGTGCTCTGAACACGTCTGTTTCACTCTAACCATTTGGCTCCGCGATGAATTAGCATTCCTACACCCCCACCTTTCCTTCCGATATGGTCCTTTACACCCTTCCCAAACATAATAATTTTCAATATGTGGTGGCTCTTCCAAGTCTCTAAGGTGTGTTTCTGTAACCGCATACACGCCTATCTGTTCTTTGTTTAACTGCTCCTCAATCTCTAACCATTTTGCCTTCTTTCTGCCACCCTGCATGTTTATGTAACTAATTGCAACACGCGCCTTTTTCCTTTTCTTTTACCTTGTTTTCTGGTTTTCGCAATTCTACCTGTCAAGCGTCCTCCTGGTTGTTTCCCTGTCACGAGCTACCCCCGGACTCCGAAGGGCCCGTGAACCCCCCAAAAAAGCTACTGCGCGTCCATTGCCAGTCGCCAGCCCCCCACCTCGTGTCCAAGCCTCTTATCGAAATGAATCTTGTCTCTTTGGAATCCACCCCACCTGTGCACTTCCCTGTTTTAATCCACTACCTCGAAACCCTTCTCTCGACTAATTCGCCATATCTCTTTGTTTGCGTCGACAAACCGCTCTTTGCAGGTTGACGTTGCGTACTGGTACTATCCGGTACGTGCATACTACAATTTGCACCTGGGGGACCGGCGCGCGATGTCATCCACCCCTTTCGCCAAGGTCGCGCTAGTCCTGACGATTCTTTGTTCAGGACGTCATTTAGCCCTCCCGCAATTACAACGAGGTTACGATTGTAGCTTTAGCTGCGAGTTGTTCACCCGCTTGACTCATTACTGTCCCCAGCGTTTGTCCTGGGAACGTCCCTATCGCAACTCCTCTTGTCGCCTTTCAGTCCTTTCTTTGATTGTTGCTGCGCATCGGACTAAATTTGAGTCACCGGCGATGATGACCTGTTCAGACATTCCTTCTGAAACCTGCACCTGGCATGCTGACTAGGTGACTAGCGTGAGTCACGGCTGCTGGTTTGCTCCCTCCCTCCCTCAAAACTACTTCCCGGTAGCTGGGCCCTGTGGCCAATGTATCTGCCTTTGTCATGCCTGTTTCCTTCATCTCTCCCGCACGGGGGTCGTCGCCATAATGTTTCGCCGTCACCTGCGTCTTCGTTCCCTTTCACGACCCTTCGATAGGCCCTTCTCGGCTGACCGGAGCCTTTCTTCCATGGCTGACGTTTTCTCTCGCTCCTTCGCCAATGCATTCTCCAGCTCTGCGATTTTCTCCATGAGCCCACTCTGGACCGCCATCATATTTTTCATTTCTCCTCGAACTCGCACTGTCTACACTTGGCGTCATCTTCTTGCTTTCTCCTCCGCACTAACTTCCACCTTCCAACCTGCCCCGCACTCTGAACACTTTACGGTCTTTTTGACCATGGCTAGCTCAGTTTACCGATGCCCACGTGTTAGAAAACTGTACTAAAATACACTGGTCTAAGCCAAAAAGAACCACATAATAATAAATAAATACGCTACACTTCACAGCACCTGCGCATGCACGTGGTCGGTCTACGTGCAGACCTCAGCCACGTGGTGGCTGGAGAAAAAAAGACACAGTACAAAATACTAAAAAAAATACTAAAAAACGTACAACCGTAATAGACCTAATCAAGCTTTACGCTAGCGCCTTACGTTCTCATAACGCTACAGACAGAGGCAAGCTGGAAACATGCAAAAAGACTTATCTGTAGCTGGTCATTCCGGAGCTCTCCAAAAACAGTCCGACCTCTACCGCGTTCATAGTGTCGGTCGCAAGCGCCACCGCACGGCGTTTGTTTAAAAGTGAAGGCAGGCCAACTCCGCTAGGAGCGCGAGCCATTCCTCAGGCATCTTTCTAAAGGAGGCGTTGGCTCCGCCTTCCGCTCCGTGGCTGCGCGCGCGTGCGCGGCCACGATAGAATGGCTAGAATGGCCCCCCTAGCCCATTCTAGCCACCCTAGCCACGACTTTCTCGAGATCGGCAAGTCGTCATAGTAATGGATCCATGGCAGGCATCAACCTCGACTGTGATACCTCCAACAACGAGTACAACGCAATCGAATGCGAGCATCGCACGCGTCGTTGAAGATGTCGCGCCGGTTGAAGACAAGGCAGCGCAGCGAAGGCCCTGCGATGCCGAGCGCAAGCGGGCCGCGGACATAAACATTATTATAGTGTGAATTTACTCTCCCATATACGCGTAAACTCACCCAGATTTCCATAGAGGGTCTAATGAGTCCTGGGAATTGCAATGTGATCACACGGGGAAGTTTACGTTAACTCACTGGTGAATGACAACGGATTTTAACTTTACTCCCCCTCATAGCATCACCCCGTGCATTCGCACTTAACCATGTTCACCCTCGGGGAAATGCTTGGGAGTTTTATTTTTCTTGCTACGCAACACTGCTCGGCCTCATTCAATGTAACTTACGCTGCAAAACCGGGCATAAGTGAACAGCTCTCGAGAGTCCTAGGAAAAGCCGGGGTCACAGTAATCCATAAACCTGTTTCGACGCTCGCTCGCTTGCTACCGCGGCCTGAAAGACCGACCTCCGAGGGAGCTACACCCGGGCGTTGTCTACAAAGTGTCGTGTTCTGGGTGTCCAGCCTGCTACATAGGCGAGAGCAAGTGTTTCCCGGAAAGAATGCGCCAACACAAGAACGACGTCAGGAAGATGGAAGTGCAACGTAGCGCTCTGGCGGAGCACTGCGAGAAGCACGACCATAAAATTGACTTAGACGGCGCTTCTGTTATTGAAACAGAACGGAATTTGGGAAAGAGGCTCTTGCTCGAGTCTTGGCACATTCAGCATACGCCTGCCAACGTGAACCGCTCGCTGGGATCAATGCCTTCGGTGTACGTTCACGGTCTCCGAAACGTGGTGGAAAGGGAAAGCCGGAGCCGTGGTGAGAGAACACGACGCGACGACACTTCCATGACCAAGACAGTCACCCCCTGAGGAAGGGACCGAGTCGGTCTCGAAACGTCGGACTCTATTTGAACTGTGGCTGGAGCAATTTCAATTTTTCTAAAAACAGCCAGGTACATTTCAGCACAAGATAACCTGAGGATCCTGAGGTTATTTGCTAAATTTCACTCTCTCCAAATGCAATAAAGAGATTACCTAAATAAGGTGCCTCTTGTTGATGATTAGTTCAATAGATAATTTACACTAATATAGAGGAGTTAGAAGCTCTTAGAGTCCATGATTATTCCAAAACCTTTCATGAGAATTACGTGGACCACCTAGTATATATGGGATGACGTGGGATAGTCTGTAGGTTGGTTCACGCTGTTTCACGTCTTGGTTTCACCATCTTTGTGCTACTGCCTAAATCGTGGTACACTAAGCTCTCGCGAAGTGCTTGCTTTAGAAAATTCTTCATTTTCGCCAAGAGAAGTTTTTCAAATGTGACGTAATTGCACGAACACACAGATTATCGTGTAGCAGCACAATCGAGCTCAGCGTCGCACTTAGTGAGAGGGTGGGAGAGAGGGGGGTTCTGACGGCACCCACATAAGAGCTCACACCTCTGAGCCCATGTTGATGTGTTCTACGAATGTCTTTTTCTATACTCCGTTTCCTACATCAAGTGCAACGCTGTGAAGGCAAGCAAGAATTTTCGCGATGAATGCGTTTGTACTAAGAACTCGTACAATTATTTTTGCATCTAAGACATGATTTATTTTCTTCTTTCTGCTTTGTGCGTCGGAGATAAAAACGCCCCGTTATACGGCTTGTCTTGGTTCTTATTTCTTGATGCTTTAATTGTGGCCGCTCGCTACGCCCTGCAGGCGCGTTTGTGCTCGTCTCGCACGAGCATTTACCACGATGGAATTGAAGAGCGATACGCGCGAAGTTACACATGTTTCAAGGCGAGCTTCTTGCGTAGCTTTCACAGCGTTGCACCTGATTTATGAAATGTAGTATAGGTACATCAGTCAGCATAGGCGTGCACACGAGGGGGACACGGTGGGCGCACCCCCCCCTCCTTGTCCCCTAAAAGTCGGTGAGTGAAGTCTGTCCCGTACTATAGTGCCTAGAATATGCACCCATACATTGCATTGATAGAGAGTGGACGCTCCTTTAACCATTCACTCCCATTCGAAGGGGAACCCTTCGCACGTGTATGTCCACCAGACGACGCCAGCGATGCTTAGATTATCAATGAAAGTTACGTAGCCATCTGGGGTCACTCAAGGGTGCTTTAAAGTAAGATATTGTTACGAATAAATATAGCACCTGGTACTATATAAACTCTTTATTTAGGGCGAACTTGTGCCCGTAAACTCAAAGCTAAAAATGGTCAGCCAAGAATGTGTCTTGCTCGCTGGCTTTAACTTCGTTGGTCTCTTTCTCTGCCCCTCGAGTCTCGTGCCGGTCCCGTGGCGTAGCATCGTGGCGCGTGCAGGGCGGCGTTCCATGGCGCGGCTTTCTTGCTACTTGCTTGGCGGCTTTATGAACGCGAATTGTGGCAGCGTCTTCTGCGATGTTCGAGCTGTGGCATTAGTCCCCCTCCTAGCACGCATCGCCCCTGATGCGTAGAGCAGGCTGACATTTTCTAAACAATAGGACTTGTCCTTGTGTTAGACGACGTGAGTCAGTTCACTTGTTGAGTTGCCTGTCGTAGTACGGTTTCATCCGTACTACATGTACGACTTCCGGGAGATTCCTGCGTCGTGTTGTGCATACTTGACCTTCAGGGATCACTTCGTAGTTTAATGGGCCTAGCTGACGAAGAACCTTGTAAGGGCCAAAATAGCGGCGCATGAGCTTTTCTGATAGGCCACGTGCACGTACAGGCGTCCAGACCCACACTTGGTCTCCAGGGGAGTACTGAACATCCCTTCGTCTTAGATTGTAACGGTGCGCGTCGGCGTCCTGCTGGTGAATGATGCGGTTCCGTGCTAGTTGTCGCGCCTCGTCTGCCCTTTCTACATATTCGCTTATGTCAGGGTCCTCTTCATTCGTGCTGTTGACAGGCAGCATCGCGTCTAATGTCGTTATTACTGTCCGGACCATAAACAAGTTGAAATGGCGTGAAGTGGGTTGTCTCTTGTACTGCGGTATTGCATGCAAATGTAGCATACGGTAATATGGTGTCCCAAGTCCGATGCTCGACGTCCACATACATCGCGATCATGTCAGCAAGCATCCTGTTCAGCCTTTCAGTTAACCCGTTAGTTTGCGGATGGTATGCGGTAGTTCTTCTGTGGTCGGTGTGCGTTAGTTTCATGACAGACTGTACCAGCCTGGCAGTGAACGCAGTTCCTTTGTCAGTTATAAGGACTTTAGGTGCGCCATGTCGCAGCACTATCTGGGTCACAAAAGACTGAGCCACTTCATGTGCCGTTCCTTTTGTGAGAGATGACGTCTCAGGCATACCGGGTCATGTAGTCGGTTGCTACTACTATCCAGCGCTTCCCAAACGATGTCATAGGAAATGGTCCTAGCAAATCCATTCCGACCTGCTCAAACGGAATTTTCGGTGGCTCTATTGGTTTCAAAATACCTGCTGGTTTTAGGGGTGGTACTTTGCGTCTTTGGCATTCTCGACATGATCTTACGTAATGCTGTACTGAATCCATCAATTTCGGCCAGTAATATCTCTGGCGGATTCTTGCCAAAGTCCTACTAATGCCCAAGTGACCTGCCGATGGGTCATCAATGACACGCTTCTAAAATTTTCCGCTCGCAGTGATGATGGTATCAGCAGTAGGAACGTTTCACTGGTGTGTTGAAAGTTTCTCTTGTAGAGAACGTTGTTGCGGAGGACGTAGGAACGTAGTCCACGGACGAAAACTCGCGGTACTTCGACTTGCTGCCCCTCTAAGTATTGAATGAGCCGAAGTAATTCTGGGTCCATTCGCTGATCATGAGCCATCTCCGACACATTCACAGCTCCAAGAAACGCGGAGTCTTCTTCATGCTCAGGAGACGAGGTCTGGACTGGTGCTCGTGACAAGCAGTCCGCGTCATTGTGCTTGTGGCCAGACTTGTAGACTACGGTGATGTCATATTCTTGTAGACGTAGGCTCCACCTAGCAAGTCTTCCGGAAGGATCCTTGAGGTTCGCAAGCCTGCACAATGAATGATGGTCACTGATGGCTCTGAATGGTCTACCGTATAAATATGGACGGAACTTACTGATGGCCCATATAACTGCGAGACATTCCTTTTCCGTAGCTGAATAATTATACTCAGCTTTCGACAGAGTGCGGCTTGCATAAGCAATAACTTTTTCTTTCCCGTTCTGCCATTGAACAAGAATAGCACCGAGGCCAACGTTGCTGGCGTTCCGTATGAATGTCTGTTTTGGCATCTTCGTCAAAATGAGCGAGTATGGGAGGTGATTTCAAACGCCGTCGTAACTCAGAGAAGGCGTCTTCTTGCTCTTGGTGCCAGATAAATGGTACACCTTCCTTCGTAAGCCGTGTCAGTGGTTCCGCAATCTTGGAGAAGTTTTCAACGAAGCGCCTATAGTAGGCACAAAGCCCCAGGAAACGTCGCATAGCTTTTTTGTCTCTTGGCTTTGGGAAATTTTCAACCGCAGTGATTTTATCCGGATCTGGGCGGACACCGGGAGAACTGACAATGTGCCCGAGGAACCGAAGTTCCCGGAATCCAAAGTGGCACTTTTCGGGTTTGATCGTAAGTGCAGCCATACGAATGGCGTCCAGTACCGTTCTCAATCTCTGTACGTGCTGCTCGGACGTAGTGGAAAAAATTACTACGTCATCAAGATAGACAAGACATGACTGCCATTTGAGGCCGGAGAGCACAGTGTCCATCATCCTCTGGAAGGTAGCGGGAGCAGAACACAAACCAAATGGGAGTACTTTGAACTCGTAGAGTCCGTCGGGTGTCACAAACGCCGTCTTTTCCCGATCTCGTTCGTCAACTTCTATTTGCCAGTACCCGCTCTTTAGATCCAACGATGAAAAAAAGTGAGCATTGCGCAGTTTATCCAACGTATCGTCGACTCGTGGGAGTGGGTACACGTCTCTCTTCGTGACGAGGTTGAGCTTTCTGTAATCAACACAGAACCGCATGGTGTGTCCTTCTTCTTCACCAGTACTACCGGCGATGCCCATGGGCTTTTGGAGGGCTGTATGACATCGTCGTCGAGCATCTCCTGTACTTGCTTCTTTATCGCCTCCCTTTCTTTCGGGGCTACTCGGTATGGATGCTGACATATCGGTCGAACATGCCCTTCTATTACAATGCGGTGCTTTGCTACAGGTGTACGTCCGACTTTCGATGAAGAGGAAAAACACTCTGCGAATTCCTTGATCAACTCCACAATCTGGTCTTTCTGTAGAGATGAAAGCTCCCGGTCAATATCTATTTTCTCGAGGACACTGTCCACTGTTGAGGGCGTTGTGGGTACTTTTCCTATGGTGCAAACATCTGAGACTTGTACGTAGTCATGAGGTGATGCTATGGCTGTTCCCTTCGCCACATGCTGTACCTCGTTGGTAAAGCTAGTCAATAGCACATCAGTATATCCGTTTCGCAGGTTCACTAGACCTCTCGCCACGCGTATCCCCTTTGTGAGTAGCAGTTCGATATTTCCATCAGCTAGTCCGGCATATTCACGAAAAACGTCGCTTTTCACAGAAACTGTCACGCTGCTACGTGGCGGCACTGTCACACCTTCATCCACAATACGAAGAGACGAAACAATTGGTTCGCTCCGCATGACACACGGCAACAGCGTTCTCCGTAGAGAAAGAAACTTGGGATTTCTGCAAGTCGATGATGGCACTGTTCGCTTGCAGGAAGTCCATGCCTAGAATTGCCTCACGGGAACATTAGGGGAGAACAATAAAACTGCAGACGTACACATGGCCTCTTATTCCCACTCTCGCTGTGCACATTCCTATGGGGCTGACTAAATGCCCTCCGGCGTTGCGTATCTGCGGTCCGGTCCAATGGGTGAGCACTTTCTTCAGCTTCTTTGCGAGCATGCTACTTATACCTGAGTAGTCTGAACCTGTGTCTATTAACGCTATGGTTTCGACGTCGTCGATTCTCACTTGTAGCTCGGATGTCACGTCACCATTACTGCGCTTGTCCGTCGTTGTGCCAGTGTCGTCATCTGATCCGGTTAGCGATGGAGGGTTTTCAGTTTTCCGAAAATCAGCGGCCCTACCTCCACAGGTTGCTGGTTCTAGTTTTCCCGTCGAGGGCTTGGTGAACGACGCCTCGGGAAAGTAGATGATGGGTGTGGACTCGGCGACCTATTGCGCATTGGTGCAATCGACCGCGATTCATGTCGCTGAGTGCTTGGATATGCATAGCGCGCAGATAAATATTCTTCGATTTCGTAAGAGCGCTCACCGTTACGAGGGCAGGGTGCATTCACTGGGAAGCCACGTAGCCCGACCCGACGGTAGTGGCATGTCCGATAAAGATGACCTGCCTCCCCACAGTGGTAGCAGAGGGGCCGCCGGTCTGCCGTGCGCCATACATCACTTTTGCGGGGTCTCGCTTCTGGCATCGGCGGTGGCGTACTGCGAGGAAAGGTCGGTGGCATAACGGGAGCTTGTGCAAAGCTCGGGCGTCTCATGTCTTGCCGTACGACTTGCGCGTATGACAGCTGTGGCTGAGGTTCCGGTTGCGTGTGGTATGGCACCTGAGGCTGCGGTTGAATAATTGCTTGCCGCACTTCTTCACGTACCACGTCCGCGATTGAGGGCATCGCTGGAGGACTTTGGGGGAGTTGCAGTTTCTGGAGCTCCTCCTTAACAATAGCCCTCACCATTTCCTGGAGGACGTCAACGTTGGTGGGGAGGGTTGTTGACTCCGCCCTGACTGAAGAGACGCTGAAGTCTCTGTTGTACAATCGCGCACGATGTTGTAGTGTCCTTTCCATGGTCGTTGCCTCGGACCGGAACTCCGCCACAGTTCGCGGTGGATTACGCACCAGGCCTGCAAAAATCTCTTCTTTGACTCCGCGCATTAGGTGCCGCAACTTCTTCTCTTCGGCCATGTTTTGGTCGGCTCGGCGGAAGAGCCGCGACATGTCTTCTATGTACATGGCCACGCTCTCGTTATTCCGTTGGTTCTTAGTCTGAAGAGCAGCCTCTGTCTTCTCTTTGCGGTCCGTGTTCGGATAGGTTGCGATTAGCTCTCGGCGGAAGTCGTCCCACGACAGCAAGGACGCTTCGTGGTTCTCAAACCACGTACGTGCCGAATCTTGCAGGGCGACGTAAACGTAACGAAGTTTTCGGGCTTCGTCCCAACCATTCAATCGTGCAACGCGCTCGAAGCCTTCAAGCCAGTCCTCGGCATCTTCAAAGGTCTCACCGTGGAAGACCTCTGGTGTACGTGGCGAATCCACAATGAGATGAGATGGAGATGGCATCGACTGGGTGGCCATCGCAGTGACGCTTGTGCTTGGGGTCTCGACAGGTCTTGATGGGTCAATTAGGGGGCCAAACTCGGGCTGCTCACCACGTAGTCGGTGACTCGTGCGTTGGTGCACAGGTGTCAATTCTGCTGGCTCCAATCTTCTGGGATCTGGGCTTCTCTCCCTTGCCTGTGGTGGGCTTGGAATCATACCCAGCACGTCCACCAGATTGTTACGAATAAATATAGCACCTGGTACTATATAAACTCTTTATATAGGGCGAACTTGTGCCCGTAAACTCAAAGCTAAAAATGGTCAGCCAAGAATGTGTCTGGCTCGCTGGCTTTAACTTCGTTGGTCTCTTTCTCTGCCCCTCGAGTCTCGTGCCGGTCCCGTGGTGTAGCATCGTGGCGCGTGCAGGGTGGCGTTCCATGGCGCGGCTTTCTTGCTACTTGCTTGGCGGCTTTATGAACGCGAATTGTGGCAGCGTCTTCTGCGATGTTCGAGCTGTGGCAATATATGGTCTAAACATGCAGTGGCTGCATACTCTATAGTTATTTGCTAACTTTCCTCATCGTATATATTATCGAGCTCGTTTAGCATAAACTGTGCACCTATTTAAACTTTTACATGCTTTCCAAGATTTACTTATTTTCTGCTATATCAGTTGCCATTCACTGAAAAAAAGCAAAATACACTTCAATCGGTGATTTTCGAATGTACGATGAACACTCGAAAAAAAAGCTGATGTATTGCAAATATGCAAGTGTAATTATTACGCGCGTAGATACATTTGTCACCTAGAATACAGTGACCTAAAAAATCACGTGTTGCAATACTTTTCACCTAGAATACAGTGACCTAAAAATCGCGTGTTGCAATACTTCTGTCTTGCTTCTACCTTCAGTGTCATATGGTTTTATTATAAAAGAGTCGTTGCGGAGTATTGTGCATGCGAAAATGACGTGACGTCTCAGGATGGGGCCGATTGGTAAATATATGGAGCACTTTTGAGGAGAGGTTCCATACAAAATGGTTGTTCTATTTTTCATTCAAATTTTTTTTCTAGCAGGCACGAGCATGTCGGCATTTCTAAAGAAATCGGAATGCATAACTTTTCTGGGAGCGAAACAGTTACACAATCAAGTTTTGTTTTATACTTCTGCTACATCAGTAGGAATACACCTATTTGTTCTGGAAAGTTGTGGTTTTTTTATGTCGACTTACAGGCCCCGTCAACAAGTTTGCCATTTAGTTGCCGCCACAGTTTTTCAAAAAAATAAAGCGGCATATCCTACGTACCTTAATTATCGACGTTATGTGAAGCATGCGTAGGGAAGGTGACCATGTTGCAATGGTTCCATAGCGACACGTCATGAAATGACGCTAAATATATATACAAATCTTGCACGCACATACATACGTTGCAGATGTTTGTATAATCAGTTTTTTGCACTTGCACGATGATCTAAATGGGGAACAGGAGTATTAGCAACACCAGAAGCGATAAGCTGATATGAAGCGCTGGTTCGCACGAGGATGGTACCCCTGAACGCTCTTACATAATCAGCTTGAGCGCATGGCACCTAACTACAATTGGCGTTAACCTGACAACACGACTGTATTGTAGGATACCACATGTAATCATGATATACTTGGATAGCCAGCACGGTAACCACAATTATCGTTTCATGAACATTAGAGTCTACTTGAAAAGTAATTCTGAAACCTGGTGTGGCTTTGTGGTAGAATGCTTGATTGCCATCCGTAATGCTTGGGTTCGATTCCTGCTGAGCCGTAGACATTTTTTCTTCGAATTCGTCAGATCAACGTTGCCGATGTCAAGTTTTTCCTAACGCTCACGTGTTGAAACTGCTCCTATGTGCTCTCGTCGTTGCTGGGTATATTCCAAGTATCGATCACCTGTGACACATACCCGCATACCAGTGGCACTTACCCAGCCGCAGGTTTGTGTCACTTTCTAGTGGAAGGCATTATGAAAGTATACATGTCTTGACTATCGCGTCATATTCATAAAAATATTTTATCCTCATACACTAACATTCGTTTACGCGATCGCGAGAGCACCCAGACGTAAGCGGCTAGATAGATAGATAGATAGATAGATACGCTGATAGACGCCAAAAGTGCTTGCAGTACGCAAAAACATGCTTCGCATCGAAAATGTTCGTCAATGCTACAGTATATGCACTGGCAATATTTTTTTCATGTGGCTATTCTCATGGGCATCGAAGTCTGGTTATTTTTCGTGGACCACACAGGCTTACTTCGAAATTCTTGGCAATTACAAGATTTCGGAACGTTCACCAAAAATGCGGATGTAAAAGTACAATTTGTGTGACAATATTTCTGCGAATCAGCGTGCTAGTTTCTGGAAGTAGTGAAGGGACAAGAGGATATAGCAGAGTGGACTGTGATCATCGAACCATTGGTACTAGTGCCAAAGTATTGACCAATAGTGAGCTAAGAGCTGACGGTTTTTCATTGTATTTTGTGGTACTTTTGTACTTCGTCAAGTATGTGAAATCTGAACAGTCTTCATATGCAATGCAAAAAAAATTGGCAGATCCCACGTACAGTGGGAATTGGTGATACGCAAAGCACGAATGAGGACGGTTACTATGCCACTCCAAAATCAGCACAATTGTAACAATACTGATTGTTGGCCTAGTTGGTACTTGCTTAATGACATGCTCTGACAGCAAATAACACACAAAAAGTAAAGAAACACTCAACGACAAGCACAATGTTACGAGATGGAGGTAAATGATGCCGTACATCACTTACCTGTCATCATTATCATGTTTCGATGGGACATTTACCCATGCCGTCCGTTCGCACCACGTAATATCGGGTTGATTACATGTAGAGCTAGCGAAACGGCCGCAAGTGCAGCATGAGCGTAACATGTAGTCATGTTGTTACATGACACACGTGTTTATCAGGTTTGCACCAGTATCATACCTTCGTCATCCATTCAGGTCCCGTAGTACCAAATTTGGTATAAGTGAAGCTTGCGAAACGGCCGCGAGCGCATCCTGAGCATGGCATGTAGTCATGTTGCTACTTTACACGCACCTCATAATAATTATGTTTGCACCTATCATATACCTTCGTCATCCATTAGCGTACCGTGATACCAAATTTAGTATATGTGACGCTAGCGAAACGGCCACAAGCACATCATGAGCGTGGCATGTTGTCATGTTGTTACATGACATGAATGTCATGATTTTCATGTTAGGGTCTGTCGCTTGTGTTCTGAATGCAATCATGTCCTACCATACCCGTTTCGCAACATGCCATGTGAACGAGACCACCGTAAGAGCTGCACGACTGTGGAGTGTAAACCATGACATTTATGACATACATGTCATGATTCTCATGTTATGACCAGTCTTATATGTTTTTCATATAGTCATGTGATGCTATACCAAGGTTTGTATTGATACCATTATCGAAACGGCCAGGAGAGCTAAAAGTCGTAGGTGGCTAGATAGATAAATACGCTCAAAGTCACCGAAGTTCGCTAAGAAATTCTTCGCACTTAAAAAAATGGCAGCATATCCATGGAGTGAATGATGGAGAGTGGGGCGAAGCATTCGTCCATCCATTCGTTCTTGCTTCCATCTGTCCATGCGTCCGTCTGTGTGACCATGCTTCCATCCGCCCGTCGGTGCGTGCGTCTGTTCGTGCACTCGTTCCTGTGTTCGTCCATGCATCTGCCCCTGCGTCCGTTCATGCGTTTATCCATGCATCTTTCTGTGTGTTCAACACTCCAAGTAACACGATCTCACATCTTTTCATCATATATTCCTCATATAGAAGCACCGCCATCCAGTGGACATTCCAAGGACTAAACGAGAGGTGACACACGCACATTTTCTTACGGCTTGCGCTTCGGGTCTACTTCCCACCTTTAACCACCTCGAGTTCACTGTATTCATGGCTCTGCGGCTCAACGTTCGCTAAACCTTTTGAAAACCAAGGAGGTTACGCCTAGCGAGCATAACGTAGCAACCTTTTCCTGTCAGATAGTGCTAAATGTACATGCCAATGGCTGCTAATGGGAAATGAGAGACAGGAGAATTCGGCTTTTACTTTCTTACGGATTGCGCTTCGTATCTTTTACTTCCCACCTTTAACCACCTCGAGTTCATGGTATATACTAGTTCATTGTATTCATGGCACTGCGGCTCAACGCTCGCTACACCTTCCTAAAACTAAGGAGGTTACACCCAGCGAGTATAACGTAGCAACCCTTTCTTGTCAGATAGTGCTCATTGTACATGCCAATGGCTGCTAATGGGGATCGCAGCGTGCGCGTTAACTAAAAATCGAATGCTCCTGTCGCTCATTCCCCCTTAGCAGCCATTGGCATGTACATTGAGCCCTATCTTTTATTGTTCAACAACGCACAACATAAATCTCTCTCCGGCACCAACTTAGAGGTCAAAATGTTATACTTGTTATACACTACAACGGCTATGAGAGACGAACGGGTGCCGCTATAAGGAGCTTCGCCCGGTTTGCAAGTGCTAAGGACGTCCCTGATCGTTCTACATCAGGGGCGTCCGTCAGTAGGAGTTATGGTGCCCGTCGCGTCTTGAACGCCTTCGAAGGCGCTTGTCTGCGACGTTGTTGTCTCTACGGAGACTAGTGCCGAGACCGTCGTTGATGCGACGGCCTCAATAGTCGGTCTCTCAGAGGTATACTGCGTGCAGCATCAGGGAGCTCGAAAGTTCCAAGTCACCATGAAGAGCATGGCATCAATGTCTCTAATCGTCAATGCTGGCTGCCTGGTGATTGGCGGCGAGCGTTTTCAAGTCGTTCCCGTTGGCCCACAAGTAACCAACGTCGCCTGCCTGTTCCTGCCATCGTTCGTCTCAAACGAAGTTCTCGTCCAAGCGTTATCCCCATATGGCAAGGTGCTCACTGTCACCAATGGTTTGATGAGTGGGTGACGCGGTATGTTCGAATGGAGATGAACGCTGCTAATTCTGTGCCAAACTACCTGCGCATCTCCGGTTACCGTGCTACGTTCGAATACCGTAGTCTCCAGCGTTTACGTCGAAGATGCGGCTCAGGGGACCATCTACGAGCCCAGTGCACAACAACGTATTGTGATTCGTTCGGTGTTCACGGTCACGGTAGTTAAGGATGTGATTACCCGTGTCGACGCTGCGAGGACGGCCACCAAACTGTGGTTTGCCCTGTCCGCCGCTCTTACTCAGACGCTGCCGCTGGTGCCTTTCCACCCCTGACACCAGCAACGGAACCAACTACCGACTCGGGAGACGCAGAGGAGGTCACCGACGCTGTGCTGGCCTCACCCCTACAAGTTCCTTCAAACGAAGCGCACAACGAAAGCGCGATTGTCGATGCGACGCTTGGCGCGTCGGCCTCCCCACTGGTGCAGGGACCGTGCGCTTCGAAAGACGCAACGCACTGCCCTGCAAACGACGTCGGCGTCTCTTCTCTGACGCCACTTGATGTTCAGTGCGCAAATGACCCCAGTTTTCGGGCTGCTGCTGTTGGAGTTGACCCTACGGCCCCTGTTATTTCAGAAAACAGTGGCGAAAATACCACAGCCTCTTCTGTTGAGGCCGCTCCGACCATTTCGACATCGCGTCGTACACGTAAAAACTCGCCCACACAAAGGGTGCCTACACCGGCCTGCCGAGACGTGGACAGTCCTGCCAGCATCAAGGATGTGGATCCAAGCTTGCCGGCGGCTCAGTCCCTACCTCCACAGGACACGTCTTCGGAAGACGGCTTCAGCCTGGGACTGGATAGTAGCATCGGACTGTCTAGCCTTGCCGATTTTGACGTCGACATGGGAGCTCCACGTGAAACAAAGCGAGGGCACACTTCCAGCTCTTGTTCCGATGAACGCAGTGATGACCGTGGTAAATCCCAACGGTCCAAAAAACCTCGACCCTCTTCTGGAGGGTCGAACAGTGCGTTGTAATTTGGTTGAGGAAGTGTCCCCTGGACATTTTCCAGAACACCTTCTAGAACTATGCGTCCAGGTTAATCTTTACTTTCTATTATGGCTACTGCATTGCATATTATTTCATTGAACGTGCAGAGTTTTCGCAGTCCGGCAAAGCAGGCTGAAGTGATAGGTGTCGCCCACGCTGCGAATTGTGATGTTTTGTGCCTCCAGGAAACAAATTTCTTCTCGCTATCCGACGTGCTTGCTTTTAAACAAAAGTTCAACCTAAATTGTTGTTTCTCTTTCGCTATATTCGTTTTACGGGAGTCGGTATTTTTATTTTTATCCGAGCTCTATTGCGGGATCATCATGCTTTTCACGATGGCGTGGGCAAGGTTTTGGCTTTAGACTGTAGCTACATTTCTTTCGGATTACAGATACTGTGTGTGTATGGGCCAGCGCAAGCTGGACAGTCTAATGACTTTTTTTAGAGACTTGGATGTGTTTTTTCTTGACGGTCGTGATGTCATTCTGATTGGCGACTTCAACTGCGTTCTAAATATGCGAACCAATGTACAAGGTCCTGGCTGGGGCCGGTCTGCTTGGAATTCATGCGAGCTGCGACGCCTTCTCCACCACTTTTCATTACTGGACGCGCACAATGTAGTGCACGGAAATATCTTTGTTTGGACATGGCGACACGGCCGATCCTCCAGCAGGTTCGACCGGGCTGATATCCCACGAGCGTTAGAGGCGTTTGTCTCCGATTTATGCGTTCCGTCCTTCCCAGCTTCTCCTGTGTACGTATCTGATCATCGGCCTATTGTCTGGAAGCTCGAAGTTTCATTTCCTTTTTCGGAAAAGCCATGGCGTCTTGATGTTAGCGTCCTGCAGGACGCGCGCTCAAGATCAGATTTGTCACGCGTATACGTGTGTCACTCACGGCATCTGGTCCTGAAGATTGGGTTGCGCTTAAAACACAATGGCGCCTGCGCTGCGCAGTGGAGGGGCGTTTGCTTCGTCAACGCGTTTATGAAGAGCTTGCTGATACTGCGATGAAGTTACGCATTGCTTTGCGCGCCGAGACGCCTTCTACTCTGATGCGAGCGTGGCAGCGTGAACTGCGTAAACGCTTTCAGCGCTTAACTGCTGCTTCGTCCCTGGCCGCAGCAGCATGGCGCTGTAGACACAACTCATGTGCACGTCCCGAGGTGCTGCACCACGCGAGACATTCGTTTTTTGGGCAATCACAGCCATCTGTCTCTATGACAGCACAAATAACACTTGTACAGCGGCTTCCTACGCGTGATCGATCTGTTTTCTTGGCGCATTTTGAAGCAATGTCGTGTTCGGCCATGCGGACTAACTGTGATGAAACACCGCCAATGCTTCAAAATTTGCCCCGTATTCCTCAAGAAGCTGTGGATTGTCAGCAAATTCCTTCGTCGGCTGAAGGGAAAAACCACACTGAAATCTATGAAACGTGGAACAAACCCTGGGCCAGGCGGTCTTCCTGTTGAGTTTTACTTGACATTTTGGGATGAGATTGGTGCTACCTTTACCGCGGTTATCCGGCGATGCTACGAGGATGGTGTCTTTCCATCAAGTTTTTGAGATGGACGCATTGTGCTTATTCGAAAGGGTGATGCTTCCTCTGTTAATCCTGAAGATTGGAGACCTATCACACTCCTCAACGTCGACTATAAGATATTCGCGGTGGTAGCCGTTCAACGTTTGAGGGGTCTGTTGAACACCCTGGTATGTCATCACCAGACTTCAGCAGTGCTTGGACGAGAAATACACAGCTTGTCATTTACCACACGGGATATCATAGCTTATACTCTGTCGCGATCTGCGCATGGTATACTTGTTTCTTTGGACCAGGAAAAAACGTTTGACCGACTAGAGGACGCGTATATCCTTAATGTGCTTACAGCCTTCGGCTTTTCTTATTAGTTTGTGGAAATGATTAAAAACACATACACTAGCCTGAAAAGCACACTAGTTTTGGATGGCGGGAAAAGTGCCGCCTTTTTCCGCCATCCAAAACAGGAGACAATGGACTCCCTGATGGACCCCCATAACATGTGGGGTCCGTCAGGGAGTCCATTGTCTCCTGTGCTATTTGTCCTCATCTTTCAGCCATACTTCCGTGCTCTTGACGCGGATTCACGTGTCCGGGGTCTTGCGCTTCCTGGTAGCCATGTCGTGAAAGTCACAGCTTTCGCTGATGATATAACCTTGTACCTTTCAGATGAAGATAGCCTTTCATGCAGACTGCAAATATTTTCCCAGTATAGCAACATTTATCTCCTTGTAACCTTCTTGGTAGTAAACTTACTAGCTTACCTTACTACCTTACAGTAAGTAGTAACAGCAGCTAGTAACCATCGTAGTATGGGAGGGGGGGGTGCGGACACCTCTGTAAAGTTGTTTGCACTGTGTGGCACGCATGTTTCGCTCAAAAGCTGCATATCGAGCTACAACCGCCGGGTGGTAGGTGGCGTAGTGTTCGCGAGAGTTGGCCATCACTATCATCATCATAATCATGGTGTAGTGCTGGCGGTGACCCCTGGCGGAACCAAGCCTTGCAAGTGGACGAGAGTGGAGCGAGTCTCTTCTGCACGTGGCGGTTGCCGTGAACGGTTGTCTCTAGCGTGGGTCCTCGGAGCGTGGCACCGCGGCCCTGCGCGCCTGGGGCTCTCGTGGTAAGCCAAGCTTTGGCGACGCCGCCTTGGGTGTGTTAGTGTGTTTGTCATGTTGTGTGTTTGTTGTGTTGTGTAAGGATGTCCTAGCGTATTATTTACAATTAATGTATCAATTCCGAGGACGATATCGTCGTCATAAATTAGGTAAACAAATGTGTATTGCTCTTGCTATGCACTGACTGCGTCTGCTGTGTCCGTTCACTCCAAGAGCGTGGCGCTCGCTCGCCATTTCGAGACCCCACACTGGCTGCCCAAGGTGGAACTGTTGGGGTGTCGTCGGACAACAGTGTTTGCGGTTCGGTACAAGCTTTTGTTAGAGCAGGGGTAGAGTTGGCCTAGGGGGACTTCTTTGCTAGCGTCGGCGGTGTGCTTTGTTGAGAAGCGAGGAGATTGCTTTTGTAACGTGTTTGAATTTGTCGGCAGGTTGAGTTTTTATTTTTGTTTGCTCTCAAGTGTTGTTCTTTTTTGTTGGCGTTAGATTTCAAAACCGTTGTTAAATCGGGACGTGAGCCATGCGGTCTGGATTCTGGGATGAGCAAGGCCTAAAGCACGTGGTTTGTAAGCCAGGCCCGAAGCGAGTGAGTACGGAAGCCTTGTGGGTAGTTAGATTTTCTGTAAATAGCTTCTTCTATCTCTTTGGGCCAAGGGAGCTGGGCGTCGTTGCTGTCTTGTATTGCGGCTCGACGCCGGGGTGGTGGACGCCGATCACTCAGTAAGCTGCTGTGTGCGGCGATTGACAGGGCCAGCTCACAGAGAGGATGTCTGCTCACGGCTGCCTCTTCTGCGCCTAGGCTGTGTGCTGGGTGGATGCCGGTTGTGGCCGAGCGACTCATTAGGCCTGAGACTCTGCGCAGCCGCCTGTCGAATGTGGCACAACTAGGTGGATCGTGGCGTTGAGGTGTGGCGCTCCGCTTCCCTCACTTTTTTTCTTTTGATGCACAAGTTAGCAAAAATAGATTTTTGTTTTATTGTGATGGGTGTCTCGGCCACCGCCCATATATTAGCTAGCAGCACTGACCATCGTACCACTGGCCAAAAAGTCCAAAGCTCCCTTCCCTAGGCCCTGTTCTATCGTTTCTTTTGAGTGTTTTGGAATGTACGCAGCAGGAGTGTTGTAATCCACGGCTGGCTGTCTTCTGTACATTGTCAGTGCCACCGGCCAGGAATGCGGTCGTGAGGTCGGGCGATGGAGATGACAGGGACCTGCGCAACTGCCTGCAGTCCGACGCTCTCGTGAGTACCGGTCGCAACTGGAAGGCGTGTCGGCACGAGTGACGGATTATCGCGCTGACGGCAACGTTGCTGTTGCGGGACCAGTAGTGAGGTGAAGTCGAGTCGGACAGTGCAGCAGTGTCGTGGTGCAAGGACATTATGAAGAAACGTGTGATGTCATTTTTTTGTTAAAGCTTGTGTAGCTTTGGTTGTTGCTTTTTTAAACATGGTTTCATTTCAGGTTGGTGGAATGTGAGGGTGCTGACACCCCCTATAAAGTTGTTTGCGCTGCGTGGCATGCATGTATCACCTGAAAGCCGCATTTTGAGTTACAACCGCTGGTCGGTAGATGGCGTTGTGTTCGCGAGAGTTGGTCGAACGCGAGTTGGTCGAGCCGCTTGCTCGAAGATCGAGTGCAGGTCGTGCAAGGTCGGTTGGTGCAGAAGCAGCGCGCAACGAAAGATAAGTTTCCTGTTAATTCTTTGTGTTTGTGAACACCATTATTATTTTTTCTCTCCTTATCAATAACTTGCGTTGCGAGTACTGGAGGTGTGGGACACGGGCGACGTTGCAGTGACGTTTACCACGTGAACGGGGTAGGCGGCTGTTTTAAAGAAGTTCGGGGCACCCGGTTAGTTGTTAAAAAGCGAGAGCCGAACACGAAGGGTACCTAGTGAGAGTCTACAAGCGAAATTTAACACGTGGGCGTGCGGTGTAGGCAGCAGCTTCTAACAGTTGTTGAGGTAGGAGAGTTAGCGGAGGCGGCTGAATAGCGGGATCAGGGTTGAGCTTAGGGCTGTCGGGCTCTTGGTCCGATGGTCGGGTGGGCGATGGCTAAGGAGGCTAGAAAACCCACGGGTGAGAGTGAGCTGGTACAGTGCGAAGAATGAAAGCGCTGGGGCTACTTGGACGAGACAGAATTCTCGAGTTAGGCCGGCGCGCAAAAGGCGAGCTTCGTGTGCAGGCTGTGCGAGGCACTGAAGGCGGCCGTGCAGCGCATGTAGGCTAGCATCGAGGAGCTTCAGGGGGAGCTTAGGAAGGAATAGGAGCAGAGGATAGAAAACCAAAAACAACTCGGAGCGTCGCGTGAGCGGGAGGAGGGTACCGCCAGCCTATTAGAGAAAATGAAGGGTGACCTTCGAAAAGAACCGGAAGGGCGGACCGAGCTCGAGCAGCGGGTAAAGGAGCTAATGGCACTTTGCCCCGGCTCCGAGCGGTGTGAGACGGAAGGCGTGGGTAGCGGAGAAGGCGACAGGCAGGAAAGAACAGGCGAGAAGGGAGGTTAGGGGGCCGCAGTGTCTGGCCACAGCACGGAGACTCCGAGAACATACAGCTCGGTGGCGCGGCAGTCTTCGAGCAGGGCAAAACACAGGACACATGGCAGAGAGAGAAATAGGTAAAGCAAATAGGGGCGCCATCACAAACAGGAAGCCGGCGATTGGAGCGTAGAAGGGTCCTAGTGGTGGGGGACTCTAACGTGCCCAGGGTGAGGGATGGCATCTTCACGACAGTTAAGGAAGATGGGAGAGTGAGGGTGGAGACCCAGTCAGGGAAGAGCATGGAGGATGCGCAGGCCAAAGCTGAGGAGCTTGTAGAGGACAGCACGGAAGGCGAAACTCTCATTATTCATGCTGGCCTGAATGATGTGTTGAAGGGCAACGATCAGAACCTTCAGAGACCGTTCTGAAGCCTCTGGGAGTGTGCATATGATCAGGCTGTGCGAGGCACTGATGGCGGCCGTGCAGCGCATGTAGGCTAGCATCTAGGAGCTTCAGGGGGAGCAATTTATGGTGGGAGACCTTATCGAAGGCTTTGCAAAAGCCTTCGATAAGGTCTCCCACCATAAATTACTCTTCAAGCTCAAACGAACAGGCGTAAACGAAAATATCCTGAAGTGGATTTGGCATACTTAACGAACCGCAAGCAGTTGGTACGAATTGATGGGTTTGAGTCTGAATCACTTGATGTTTATTCCGGTGTGCCCCAAGGCTCCGTGTTGGGCCCATTGCTGTTTTTGGTGTATATAAATGATGTTGTTGACATTGTTAACCCTCCTGTAAAAATTAAATTTTTTGCTGATGATTGTTTAATCTATGCCCCAGTGACGTGTGTGAATGACCAAATTGTAATTAATGATTGTCTTGATGATTTTCAAACATGGTGCGATAAATGGGAGATGAAAATAAATTATTCTAAGACAACATATACGCATATAACTACCAAGAAACACGTTTACCATTTACGTACAGCATTGGACCTAATTATTTACCGCAGGTGTGTGCATTTAAATATTTGGGAGGGCATATTACGAATGATTTGAAATGGCGTGCACATGTCGAGAATGTATGCTGTGCCTCTTACAGAAAACTGCGTTTCTTGCGTGCTAAATTACTGAATGCTACGAAAGACGTCAAGCTGCTTGCATATAAAACATTTGTGCGCCCTGTTTTAGAATATGCTTGTGCTGCCTGGAGCCCCCACCAAAAGGATTTAATAGATAAACTGGAACGAATTCAGAGACTTTCCGCGCGATTTATATGTTCGAAGTATAAAAGGACTGATTCGGTTACCGAGATGTTAAAACTGAGTGGTTTGGAATCTCTAGAAATTAGACGACAAAAGCAGCGCCTAAAAGTATTTTTTCAGATATTGCATGGTCAAATAAAAATAGATAGAACAACTTACGTACACCCCCCGCATAAGCTCAGCAGCCGGATCAATCATGACGCGGCAGTTCGCCCCTTCGGTGCTCGCACGGGCGTCTTTCGCAAATCTTTTTTTCCCTGATGTTATAGAAGCATGGAACAAATTGCCGCGACATATTGTTGAAAATTCTGACGTTAAAAAATTTGAATGTGCTCTTGATGTTTACTTTGCCGAGCAATGAATATGCTATTGTGTTATTGTTCAAAGTTGCTGAAAATATCAATGTCTGTATTTACTTTACATATCCTATGCTTCCCTCCCTGTAGTGACCCTCAAGTGAGGGTTGACAGTATAAATAAATAAAATAAATAAATATGCACAGTCCCAGAAGTCTGGGGGCAGTCTCGTGGGATTGTAAAAAGAGCAGCGGAGGCCAACTCTGTGATCAAGGGTATGAGCCGGCAACTCGGATACAGCGTAATGGTAGTGAAACAAGACGTGTACGAGCCCGGTGCTCACCCCTTTGCGCAGGATGGCCTTCACTACAGTGGTGCGACGGGCAGGAGGGTCGGTAATAGAATGGGTCGTCAAGCCACATCTTTTTTAGGGAGCCCAGAGCCCTGAGGCCACCAGTGTAGCCACAGATGGTTCTAAATGGGCAGAAATATTCGAGCCATACGGAGTCCATGGGAAAAGAAATCGACGTAAGCACAAGGGCCGAGGTAAGTCAGACGTAGACTATAATAACATGAGGGGTGGCAGGAATAGGTTAAAGTGGGAAGAGATAGAAGAGCAGTTAAGGCAGGAGGAGCTGATGGTTTATGGGGTTGTGGAGACACATCTTCGGGACATGGAGCGACCACCTGGCAACCCGGACTACGTATGGGAATATTGCAATAGAACAGAAGGCAGCGAAAAGGGGGCTGGAGTTGGTGCATTCATATTGCCGCGCCCGATACAAAGAACGAAAACGATGTGCGCGCCAACAGCCTCGTGAAAAGAGGGACTGAAGAAGACGACGTGCTTTTGTTTTGCTCGCCTGCTCTTGGCTCCTGCATAAAAACACACGCCGTCGGTTCTAGGACTCAACTTCTCGGTGCACTGTTTACGTTGAACCGCGACACTGGTGGAGGCGCTGGGTAGCAAGCCTGCCGATGCTCAACCCCCCATCTGGGAGCCGTTCATCAAGTCCCGACACGCAGCCACCTGTTACGACACCAGTGCACCACTTCAGTCGGCGGTTGCTAGGCCTATCTCCTGAGCTGACCTCCTTCGAAGAACATTCTACCAGGCATTACGTACCTCTACCAATGGCCTCCGCTAGTCAGCCACAGTTGGTCCAAGGGATACAAGGCAGCCCCGTTTCCAATCCAGCCCAGGTAACACTTCTTCAGCCACTTGTGCCTGATCGCTTCAGTGGTGCCCCACACGAATATGTTGAAGATTGGCTTGGACATTACGAACGCGTTGCCGACATCAACCACTGGAATGCTCAACAGAAGCTCGCTCGAACGTATTTCACTCTCGATGACGGCGCTCACACGTGGATTGAGAATCGAGAAGGCCATATATCCACATGGGATGACTTTCGTCAGCAGCTGATTGACACCTTTGCTAGCGTCGACCGTCGAGAGCGGGCTCAGCAGTTGCTCGAGTTAAGGCTTCAAAAACTGAGCGAAACTGTGGCAATGTTTGCTGAAGACGTGACGCGCCTCTGTCGTCGGGTTGATCCCAAGATGTCCGAGGAGAAGAAGTTGCACTACCTTATGCGCGGCGTGAAAGAACAACTGTTCGCTGGACGTGTGCGCAATGCCCCAACTACCGTGGCCGATTTTATAAGAGAAGCCACTTCCATTGAGCGTGCTCTGCACCAAAGTTCGAGGCAATATGATCGCTTGTCCACTACCACCCCAATCAACGCCACAGTGACTGTGGACAATCAGGGCTCCCTACGTGACCTTATCAGAGATATTTTCCGCGAAGAAATTCAGAAGCTTTGGACTCCTCCAGTGGATACACCAGTGACCGCCGTTGCCACAGTCGTTCGTGACGAACTTAGGTACGCTTTTTCAGCAGCTGATCTCGGTCGCGATCAGCGTCAACTGAGTTACGCCGATGCTGTCCGCCGACCACCACCTGTCCCGCCTATTACACCATACTACCAGCCACATACAGCCGCACCTTCGTCGCAACCATTGCAGGAGGCTTTCAGACGTCAGCCCATGTCTCCGATGTCTTCATGCCACCAGCCACCACTTGCCGCGCCTTACTCACCACCACGAGAGGGCATAAGACGCCCACAATTTCGCAGAACGGACGCTTGGCGCACCGTCGATCGGCGCCCTCTCTGCTTCAACTGTGGTGGTGCCGGCCATATAGCTCGCTATTGTTGGTACCGCGACACATTGCTTCGCCCGTCTCGGCCAGGGTACGACGGTCGCCGTGCCAATGACGACTACATTGTTCGCCATGACGACCCTGGTTTTCGAGCACCTTCAACAACGTGGTCTCCCTATCACGAGTCGCCTCCTCATCGCCAGCCCAATTCCGCCCACAGGTCACGCTCTCCATCCCCTACTCAGACATCATCACCGAATCGACGTACTTTTGCTGACCTTCGGGGAACAAGGTCGCCCAGCCCTTACCGGGGAAACTATAGGCGGCGACATCTCGGGGTATGGTCGCAGCCCGACCACAAGACGATAAAAAGTCCCCAGTACTGCCGTGACAGAACGACTTGACGCCGACGAATATTAACAACGATAAAATGGTGAGCGCCGACCTCAATGTAATTATTGACGGAGAGCAAGTGACGGCGTTAGTCGATACGGGTGCTGATTTTTCCATAATAAGTCGCAAGCTGGCTGATCATCTTAGAAAAGTAAGAACGCCATGGACAGGACCACATATAAGAACAGCGGGTGGTCAATTGCTGCTCCCTACTGAAAGATGCGCAGCAAGAATCAGCATAGCAGATTCTTCTTTCGTCGCGACTTTCATTGTTTTCCCAGAGTGCTGCAAAGATTTAATTATAGGAATGGACTTTCTCGGGGAGCATGGCGCAATAATCAACATCCCGGACCGCGTGGTTTCATTTTACGAGAGTGATCGTCTGACTGATTCTTCATAACCAGAGCACAAATCCTTTCGTCTCAAATACCACAATATAGTCATGCCGCCTCGCTCATGTATCCTCGGTTCAGTAGCATGTGACGTAGCGTTCGACGGTGAAGGAGTCGCCGACCAACTAACCTCGCTGCTTTTCACCCACGGGATTTCCGTAGCACGAGGAATAGTCAATGTCACCGACGGCCGAACGAACTTGCTGTTGACCAATTTCACCTCCGAGCGACGGCACCTTCCAAAAAGCACAACGTTGGCACATTTCGACGAGATCGCAGATGTTCATGACTGCTTTTCAGCACTCGAAACAACACCTGCACAAGACCCACGTGACCTAGCACCTAACCTTGACGTCAGCCCTACTTTAACTCAGCAACAGCGGGAACGCCTGCTTGTGCTGCTAGACGAGTTTCACGACTGTTTTGCGTCGACCTCGAAAATTGGCCGGACGTCCTTGACCAAGCACCGAATCATCACAGAGGACACGGCTAGACCAATCCATCAAAATCCGTACCGTGTGGCTTCAAAAGTGCGAGAAGCGATAGAACAACAGGTAACCAAAATGCTTGAAGACGACGTCATTCTACCGTCGAAAAGCCCCTGGGCCTCACCTGTTGTTCTAGTGAAAAAGAAGGACGGCAGCCTGCGTTTCTGTGTGGATTATCGAAAGCTAAATCAGGTTACAAAAAAGGATGTGTACCCGCTTCCCCGCATAGATGATTCGATTGACAGGCTTCGAAACGCACGTTACTTCTCTTCCATGGACTTAAAGAGCGGATAGTGGCAAATTGAAGTAGACCCCAGAAATCGTAAAAAAACCGCTTTCGTGACACAAGATGGACTGTACGAATTTAAGGTGTTACAATTCGGTTTGTGCTCCGCTCCTGCTACTTTCCAGCGTCTCATGAATACCGTTCTCTCTGGCCTTAAATGGAGAACCTGCCTAGTATACCTTGACGACGTCATTGTGTTTTCTACAACATTTGACGAACACCTTGAACGATTGCAAATGGTCTTGCATGCCATACGGGCCGCAGGCCTGACGCTCAAGCCGGAGAAATGTCACTTCGGCTTTGAGGAGCTGCAGTTTCTTGGCCATGTCGTCAGTTACGCAGGAGTTTGTCCAGACCCCGAAAAAGTTGCCGCCATCGCACAGTTTCCAACACCAACAGATAAAAAGGCGGTGAGGCGTTTTCTGGGGCTCTGTGCATATTATCGGCGATTTATTCCAGATTTTGCGCACATTGCGTCACCTTTAACTCGTCTCACGAGGGATAACGTTGCAATTGTTTGGGGCGACGAACAGGAAGATGCTTTCAATGACTTGCGGCAACGTCTACAGACGACCCCCGTGCTTGCCCATTTTGATGACACAGCCCCTACAGTGCTTCTTACTGACGCCAGCAATGTTGGCCTCGGAGCTGTGCTTGTACAGCGCCAGGATGACGAGGAAAGAGTGATCGCTTACGCAAGCAGAACTCTGTCACGCACAGAAGCAAATTACTCGACCACTGAAAAGGAATGGCTCGCCGTGGTGTGGGCAGTTATGAAATTTCGCCCATACCTGTACGGCCGCCCATTCAAGGTTATCAGTGACCACCATTCGTTGTGTTGGTTAACAAGTCTGAAAGATCCTTCCGGGCGATTGGCACGCTGGAGCCTTAGACTACAGGAGTTTGATATAACGATGGTGTATAAGTCGGAAAAACGACACACGGACGCCGACTGCCTATCTCGATCACCAATAGAGTCGGCTGCGGCTTTTGATGAAGAGACAGCGTTTCTTGGAATCCTCAACACGTGAACCATTGCAGATCACCAGCATGACGATCCTGAGCTACTTGGCTTGATTAATTATTTAGAAGGACGAAGCCAGAATGCACCCAAAGCCTTTACAGGAGGACTATCGTCGTTCTGTCTGCGAAACAATGTCCTTTACAAAATGAACTTCTCGTCAGACGGGTCCACCTACCTGCTTGTCGTCCCTACCACTCTTCGTTCTGAGTTGTTGCAAGCGTGCCACAATGAGGTAACATCTCGACATTTAGGCTACACGCGCACACTGAGCAGAGTTCGAGGGAGATAATACTACTGGCCTAGAATCACCGCACCGTGAAGCATCATGTTCGGACCTGCCTCGACTGCCTGCGGCGCAAGTCACCTCCGACGAAACGAGCCGGTTTGCTACACCCTGTCCAGATCCCGACAACGCCATTTGACCAGATCGGAATGGACTTTTTGGGCCCACTTCCCACCTCTAGTGTTGGTAACCGCTGGGTTATAGTGGCGACCGACTACCTTACTCGCTACGCCGAGACAAAAGCCATCCAGAGAGGCACAGCAGAGGAGGTAGCCCGGTTCTTCATAGAGAACGTGCTGAGACACGGTGCGCCATCGATCGTTATAACAGATCGCGGAACCGCATTCACGGCCGCGCTTTTAGATCATGTGTTGGTGCTCAGCGGTACTATTCATCGCAAGTCGACAGCTTATCATCCACAAACTAACGGGTTGACCGAGCGGCTTAACTTTGGAAGACATGCTTTCAATGTATGTGGACTTCGAACACAAAAACTGGGACGAGATTTTCCCTTACATAACGTTCGCATACAATACTGCGAAACAAAAAACCACAAGGATGACCCTATTCAGCCTTGTTTACGGACGAGAAGTAAGAACGATGTTAGACGCGATGCTGCCACACGAATGCGATGACAACGAAACGAGTGCTGACGCGTTTACTCAACGAGAAGAGGAAGCCAGGCAGCTCGCACGTCTGCGAATATACCAACAGCAAGAGTACGACGCAGGCCGCTATAACCAACGTCATACACCTGTAACGTACAAAACCGGGGACAGGGTATGGATGTGGACGCCTGTACGAAGACGGGGACTATCCGAAAATTAATCAGAAGGTACTTCGGACCTTATCGAGTGCTGCGACGACTAAGTGACGTTACCTAGGAAGTCGTCCCGGATAGCCCAAACTGTTTAAGGCGTCGCCAGCACCGACCTGAGCTTGTGCACGTAGTGCGCATTAAGCCATACGCCAGCGAGTGACTCTGCGAGGCACCGTCGCTTCTACAAAGTGACCTCTTGCGCAAATTACTGTCTCAGCTATAGCATCGGGGCGATGCTCTTTTAAGGGGAGGCAAATGCCGCGCCCGAAACAAAGAACGAAGACGATGTGCGCGCCAACAGCCTCGTGAAAAGGGGGACTGAAGAAGACAACGTGCTTTTGTTTTGCTCGCCTGCTCTTGGCTTCTGCATAAAAACACACGCCGTCGGTTCTCGAACTCAACGTCTCGGTGCACTGCTTACGTTGAACCGCGACAATATATTAAAGTATGGGTTGGCAAAGAGTCAAGCAGAGATGCATGGAACATTTATGGTTAAGAGGGAAGGTAGCTGTGCAGATCAAACTTCTTGGTTTGGTGTACTTGTGGACGGGAGCAAAGGCCAGAGAGGTAAACCAGGCAATGGAGGAGAGTATATCAAAAACATTGAGGAATTAGGAGGAGAGTGCGAGATAATTGTACTAGGAGATATGAATGCGCACATAAAGATATAGGATGGGTATACTGACCCAACAGACAAATTGATCATGGCTATGTGTGAAAGGCATGATTTAATCATTTGCAACAGCATTGAGAAGTGTGAAGGGCAATTAACATGGGAGGTAGGAAGGTCAACAGTAGATTACGCACTGATGTCACATAGGATGAATGATAGCCTCAGGGGAATGCACATAGATGAAAGTGGCTTCAGAAGTCTGGGTAGTGATCACAAACGTATCAAGCTAAGTTTTGGAAGAGCAGAGAAAGTGGGAAAGAGACAAGATGAGCAACTACAGGAAACATTTTGTTCAGAAAAGCAAATAGAAATAGCTTCGAAAAATCGATAAAGTAATCACTGAGGATAATAAAACAGTGTGAACATACACGAATCTAATTAAGCTGTTTGAGCTAGAACATGCTAAGGCACGTGACAAGTCACCCCGGAAAAGAAGACACAAACCGAAGAGTTGTTGGGATGAGGCATTTAAGAGAGCCATAGCAAAACGTCAGGAAGCCTCTAGGGAACACAGACATTCTAAGCATCAGGGTGAACCGACAGATGATGTTGAAAGAAAATGGGAAATCTTTCTAAGCTGTAGAACGGATGCATGCCTTCTGATCAATGAAAAGATTAGAAGAAAGTGAGCTCACTGGCTGGCAGAAGTACATAAAAAGATAGAAAGGCAGCTGCAAAATTTTCGAACCATCTAAACTCCCTAAGAAATGAGACAAGCCTAGAACAGAGGTTTATACCTACAGCTCAAGGTGCTAGGCTAGAAGGGGGCGAAGCTATTGAATATATAAGAACAAGGGTGACAGAAAAGTTTCAACAAAGAGGTGCCTTATGCACCACAATAGACAAGAATGGATCAAGTGGCACAATGGCTCCATTTTCACAATGAGAGTGGGAAAAGGCTGAAAAGAGGGTTCCTAGTAGTACATCAACGGGCCCAGGTGGCATTCCAATTAGGCTGATAAAGACATTGGGTCCGAAGTCTAAACAGACTTTGAGAGAGGCCGTGAGCAAAACAATAATGGATGGTGAAGACCCCGATGAATGGAAACTTAGCAGGATGAGCATGATCTATAAAGGAAAGGGGGACAGAGCTGACATAAACAACTACCGTCCTATAATAGTGTCATCAGTGGTCTACAGGCTGGCGATGCAGATTATAAATGAAAGACTGGCGGCATGGAAAGAGGATGAGGGGGTGCTGGGGGAACTGCAGAATGGATTTCAAAAACACAGGAGGTTAGAAGACAATCTGTTCTTACTGACGCAGTCCATCAAAATAGCAGAAAAGGAACACAGGTCCCTGGGGCTAGCATTTTTGGATACCAATGGAGCGTACGATAACGTGGTTGAAGAGGACTTGTGGGGAATATTGGACACACTAGGTGTGGAAGATACAATCACTAATCTTTTGAAAGATATCTATAAAAGTAACAAGGTAGTTATAAAGTGGTAAAAACAGGTATCCAAGCCCACAAAGGTAAAACGGGGGCTAAGGCAGGGGTGTTGTCTGTCAACCTTGTTATTCATGATGTGAGTCTTAATGCACGTAAAGGTATCGGCAACCATTATTTTTATGACTCGCGCAATCAAGGTCCAATTTTACCAGCAATACATTCATTTTCTCAAAAGCGAAAAACAACATAAGAATAAACACAGCATATGCATTAGGGTGAAGAAAACTGCAAGTTATAAGAAACTCAGCTAAAGCAAGTGAATAAGGCTACTAAAGAGAACAGCAAATATACGATGATACATTGGCAATGCATACACACGTGACATTAAGATTTCATTGGCAAACATATATACAGTTACAAACCAGTTCACAAATAAATTGATTTCTGCATATGTGAACACAGCCAGATAGCGATATCACAGTTGTTAATGGGGGATTTATAACAATGTGAACAAGACAATTTTTACTCATCACACTCTGTGTTTTCTCAAAATACAACGGAGTGTGAGTAATGCACAACAACACAAAATAAAACCTTGTTTTCTACTATTTCTACTTTTTATTAACGACCAGCCTAGTTCCCTTAACCATACTAACTATCTTCTTTACGCCGATGACACTACTATTTTTACATCCCAGAAAACAACTGCTGAACTTGAAAGTAGCTTAAACTCCGATCTCTGTAATATTTATCAATGGTGTGTTAACAATCATCTTTATATGAATCCCTCTAAAACTACATTTGCGGTGTTTTCATCCGCACAGAACACATTTCCCTCACCAGTTTCCGTATCTTTTAACAACCATATTATTTCCGTATCGGATCATGTGAAGTTCTTAGGCGTAATACTAGACAAGCATTTGAAATATAACTATCATGTACTCTCAATATTAAAAAAAGCTTCTTTTGGCATTCATGTTCTCATTAAATCCCGCCCTTATTTTCAGTCACGCAATATTTTATCATTATACTATGCATATATTCATAGCCATCTTTCCTATTGCATTTCATCCTGGGGTAATACATATGCCAGTCACCTGGAGCCCCTTCTACATCTTCAAAAACGGGCACTACGTCTGATCGCCTTCGCTCCATTTCAATCGCCTTCTACGCCACTCTTTATTTATTTTTCCGTGCTTCCAATTAATCTTTTATTCACTCTAAAGTTAGCTATATTGATGTACCGCCTCATTTATCATGGTCTATGTGTTTCAGGGCTATCCACACAACATCTTGTCAATACTAATAACACCAGGTTTTCAGCCTGTCACAATTTTCTTCTCCCTAAAGTGCGTAGCAATTATGGAAAACTAACTCTTAAATTTACAGGCGTATCCGTATGGAACAACATACCACTTGAAATAAAGTTATGTCCCACATTTTGTTCGTTTCGCAAAATGTTTAAAGAGTACCTAATCACAAAATGTGTTTTCTAAACTCTGCCGTCGGGCCTTACTCCTAATTTTAGTATTTCTTTTACTCACTATACCACTTGCTGTTACACAGAACTTTTCTTGCCTTGTTGTTATGAAATTTTAACCATTATTTGTTTAATTCGTACAAAGTGTTTTTCACTGCTTGCTGCATTGTTATCACACTTGACTTATTCTCTAACGGAGGTCCCCCCGACAGTTTTCTAAGTTCGGGACCTCTTCTGTACTGTAGAATTTTATTCATGTAAATGTATGCATTCCTGAAAGAAAGTTTGATTTGATTTGATTTGATTCGCCGAGTTAATACTGTGAAAGGTAGGTCAGACGTCTCAACTTCAAGAACTTCATTTTTTCTCTGTTTTTTATTTGAATGGACGCATTTTCTCCATCAAGGGAAAATGCAGTCTGGTCAGTGTCACGAATCTAATTATCTTATTGGTCACTTCCAGTTCGTGGTGTTCACAGCGGACCATATTTAACCTCTTCACAGACAGGCAAAAGATGAGGCCTGTTATGCTGTCACTTTTCAACTTGCTGAAACTGAAGCAATAGGTGATTGCATCTTCCATAGCTTTCACCAGGTCTTCGAAGGACTCGGATGGGTACAGAAAGCATGACTCTGCCGGAAGCAAGCTGGAATTTCGAGTAAAGCAGCAACCTGCTGCATTCGTTGCACTTTGTCTTTTTTACCATCTTCCGGGCGACATAGCCACTGACGTAATAAGTGATCCGCGGGTCACTTTTGCGTCCAATGAGATAATTGTAGTCAAGGAGGGCTTAACAAGCAACAATAATTTCATGAACCTCATTGAGGTGCCCCACATTTAGCAGCTCATCAAGTTTGTTCTGCAATTTTATTGAATTATTGTAGATGCCTGGACATAGAAAGCTGCTCGGAACTTCAGAAGGTATGTTTCCACTGGGTGTGACTGTGCCAAACTGCAAATATTGAGGCAAGTCACAGAGTTCAAAAATTGTGTCGGCAAAGGGTGATCATTCGAGCCAGACACTTGCTTCAGAATTCCAAAAAGATTTCAAGTGCATTTTGGCAGAGGCGAGACGTCATCAAGTGTTAAATGCCCAAGGTTTTTGTAACAAAGTGGTGATGGAAAGGGTGCTGGTTAGAGTGACGTGGAGTCTTTCGGCAGTTGATTCACTCAGGAACCCACCCTCCTTAGGTACAGCTTTTTCCCAAGTTGCTAAGAACCCGTTGATAACATGCTTGTAGCTACGGACGATGAATATTTCGTTGAAATGAGCTTCGCACACAACGCAGTTCTTTCCCAGTGGTTTGTCAGCGCGAGGAATCGTACCCTCCATGGCCTTGCTCTGTTCGTTGTTGGCGGGAGCAGAGAAGAGAAACACTTTCTTCCCTTGTTTGCGGGCCGAAGCATATCCCGCAATGCATCCAGGTGCAAAGCAGTGTCTTTGCTGCTTACTCATCATTGTTGTATGGTCACATTGACACGTATTGATCCCGAACAAGTCCAGATAGGCAAAGCGCAGACGTTGCGACTTGCGAGCACACGAGCAAGCGACTAAAAGTGTCGCGCTAACGGCTGACAAGCGCTCTCGACCGATCATGGTGGGGAATTGCGCGCTGCTCCGCGGCGAGATCAAATACCAGCACGCCTTCTTTCAAGGCGCGGCCGGGACGACGCTGACACCTCTCCTTCCAGCCACCATAGTGTGGCGGTAGCCGTGAATGGTTGTTTCTAGCGTGGGTCCTCGGCGCGTGGCACCGCGGGCCTGCGCGCCGGGGGCTCTCGTGGTAAGTCAAGCGTTGGCGACGCCGCCTTGGGTGTGTTAGTGTGTTTGTCATGTTGTGTGTTCGTCGTGTTATTGTGCAAGGATGTCCTATCGCGTTAATTACAAATGATGTATCGATTCGGCGGACGATATCGTTGTTCAAAAGTAGTATAATAAATGTATGTTGTTGTTTGGTTTGTACCGACCGCGTGTACTGTGTCCATTCACTTCAAGAGCGTGGCGTGGTGGCGCTCGCCCGACAAATTTGAGACCCCACAAGTAGTACGTTTACTAACTTTATGTTACTACTTTAGGGTAGGTAGTAACTGCAGCTAGTAAATGGCATGGTAGTAAGTTCACTACCTGCAGTTACTGCTTAGGTAGTGAATGTTGTGACAGCAATTTACTACGTGATTATTAGTAAGTAGCACTACCTTTCTATAAGAACGTACGTGCCTTAAGAGAAACGTGCCTTGTACCCCCAATGCACGTTTCTGCATTGATGTTTTATGGTCGTGAGTGAGAACAAAAAATTCACCATTTTCACTTTTTTGGTGAATTTTACCTCACCATACCTTAAGTTCATTCTACCTTTTAGCCGCCAACTATCCAGCATTTGGCTGTCCTGCAGGCCATTATGAACGGCTTTAAACATTGCTTGTTTAGTGTTACGTCCTAGTTCGTTCATGAGGCTGAGGATAGCCCTGTCTGAACCCGGCGCAGTACGCTGCAACTTTTTTTTTCATCGGTCCTTTTCCAGTTGAAATTCTCAAGTACTTCAACTTCCTCAGTGGCACTTTCCGTCATCATTTTACTTACCAAAGAAAATTTACGGGATGGCCTTTTTAAACAAATTAGCTGTTACCTTTCGGATGAAACCTATGGCTTCGTACCCTTCTATTTGATTGCCTGCTTCATCTACAACATCTACCTATCCAGAAATTTTATGTGGCTCCAGAATATCCTATAGCCACAGCCATCTTTCTAACCTAAATTTGTGTCAGCCAGCATTCTCTCTTTCTTTAATTTTCGCCTCGGCCAAATTTCCTAAAAATAATTTTTTCTCAAAATCTATTTCTCATGTTTGTTGACTTCATCATGTGGCCGTTTCTTTTTTCTTGGCTGTATATTTATGAAGCAAGACTGATAGTTGGGCTAGTTGGTGATACATTATGGGCAGTACCAGTGCACAAACTTACGGGATGAAAAAAAGAGACACAAAAAGCACTAACATATTTATTTATTTGTGTTTTTATTCATTTATTTACTGACGCTCTTAGGCAAAAGACCGGTGCAAGTTGGAGTACTGAAATACACTACACACAATATTGAGAGACACAAGCAGTACACGGTTAAATCAGTACAGACGTTGCATCTGGCAGCTTTAAACAAAACTACATCTTACAGACGATGCAAATCATAATGCAAATAAAAAACGAATCTAACCAAAAGTACAACTCACATTAGTATTCAAGTTTTACGCAATAGTGAATAACATTGCGCAGAGAGTAGCCCAATCGTAGACAATACGCTCAACATGCATGCACTGTCCTATATACTTCAATAATATAATAAACGAAATCAGGACCTTTTTTTATCATTACGTATACTTATTTGGACTCATGTCGAAAAATACAATCCTCTTCCATTAAAAAAAAAGGGAAGGTGAAAACGCCTATATACGGTTATGTGGAAGAATAATAGGCCAGTGCCATTTTTTTCAAATTCCTCTGAAGAGTTATTTTTGTTATATTATGAGTAGCACGTTCAATTCCTCTATCGTTTTCGGAAAGAGGGAGTATTTAAAGGTGTCAACCTTTGCCGATATGGGCACAAATTGATCCTGATGGCTCCATCTGACCAATCGTGAAATACGTGACATTCTGCTTTGTATATATATGCGAGGGTTAAATTTGAAGCAACCGTGTTACATGAAGTGAACGAATTTTAATCCAGCCACTTTTCTCCACAAGGAAAGCTCAGACGAGCTTAGCTGAGTGAGCATTTTGGTCACTGATCCTGTGTATCTACACGTGCTTCAGTGATGCTCCACGTCACTTCTAAATCACTTTCCAGATTTCCTTGTTCCACGAACGTTTTCTCTTTCCTTTCAGAGAGTTATTTTTTTCCTATCTATGGTTAATACATGTACAGCTCACTTTACGGCTGGTCCTCACCTGTTATTTCGACTACTTCTTTTTTCTTCTAAACAATAAATACAAAAATGAAAGAAGCGGTTATACTTCATTTTTATAAACAGAAAGTATTTGATCTGACATGCAGAGGTAATTTATTGATTGTAATAGCGAGAATATTTGCTGTTTGTAGAAGTGTTTTTTTAAATGTTTTTTTCGTTCAATAAAAAATTCCGTTATTCGAAAGCTCTACATGTTAGAAGTAGTACGGGATAATGGGACACTACGGTTATTTGACATAACTTTTACAGCATGGAATGCTTCTGCAAGAAATACAGTACAGTTGTCACAAGCTTCCAAACAATGCGGGCTTGCCAACGCCTGAATTAATGCGGCAGAAGCTTCCGTGTGTGTTTCAGCTAATAAGCCAACTCGCACCCTCACCACGCGAAAGCCGCAAATCGCTATTATATGAGGCCGCCCAACTGGCCAGAACAAATCTCGCAGAAACTTTTGTTCTTTATTCTCTTGTTCAAGAAGCATGCTCGCCGCTGTAGTTTCACGTGAAAACAGGAGGACGCGTTCAACAAATCTTGTGTCCCGAGGTCTACCGGCGAGGCCCCCTCTTCTTTTCGCAGCAAAAGGCAGCTGCTCTCACGAAAGCACACCAACTGCGGGGCATGCATTATCTGGCCAGCCCACTTTTTCGGTGCTCATGCAAGTTGCCTTGAGGTCACTTTTTTGTTAGCCCATATATTCTATAATCTTGAATTATGTGCTTTGTCGCTATATGTAGGCTCTCCTCTTTTGGCACTTTTACTTGGCGCTTTTACTTGTCACTAAAGATGGAGCTCGTTGAAGGGTATGTAATAAATGCGAAACACTTTTTAGCGAACTTCGCCGACTTTGAGCGTATCTATCTATCTAGCCTCCTGCGACTTTTAGCTCTCCTGGCTGCTTAGATCATGGTATCGATACCAAAATTGGCATGGAAAAACGTGACTGTACGACGAGCATAATTGATAAGTCATAACATAAAAATCATGACATGTCATAAATGTCATAATTTACATTTCATGGTCTTGCTGCTTTTACGGTAGTTTCGTTCACATGACATGTAGAAAGCTGGTATGGTGTGACATAACTGCATGGTGAACACAAGCGACAGACCCTAACATAAAATTCATAACATGTGTGTCATGTGTCAACATTACTGCATGCCACACTAATGATGCGCTCGTGGCCGTTGCGCTAGCTTCACATATCACAAATTTGGTATTACGGGACGTGAATGGATGATGAAGGTATGTGATTAGTTCAAACATGATAAGCATGAGATGCGTGTCATGTAACAACATTACTACATACCACACTCATGATGCGCTCGCGGCCGTTTCGCTAGCTTCACATATAGCATATCTGGTATTACGGAACGTGAATGAATGACGAAGGTATGTGACTGGTGCAAGCATGATAATCATGAGATGCGTGTCATGAAACGACATGACTAGGCATAGCTTTGATGAGACGTTAGTTGGCATGTCTTGGCAAGTTCGTTAGTTGGCAAGACGTTAGTTGGCAAGTTCAATGCACCTCCCCCACAGGGTGGCAAAAAAACAAACAAACAATAACAAATAAATAAACACACAAACCAGTGAATACCTTGTGAATGTACGCCGAAAAAGCCGTACATTAAAATAAGTGCTACAAATGTTTCAACTGCTGCCTTATAATTATAAAGACAAGCTCAAAACATGCCAAACCACTTATCTGCGCAGTCGATTGGGAGAGCACGCCATGGCGCGTACTGCACGCCATGGCGCGTACTAATACGCGCGAATGGCCCCTGGCGCGAATGGATGGATGGATGGATGCTATGAGCGTCCCCTTTATAACGGGGTGGTGACAAGTATGCCACCAGGCTCGACAAAAAAAAAATAAACAAAAAAAACCTTTTTTCTTTTTTGATGTTGGCCTAATGCCTCTACTTCGATAAATTCTATCCTAATGGAAAAAAAGCTAAATTTTCAGCTTAAGTTCTCTGCCATTTACGGCACACTGTCCATATTTTATTTTTCCAATATTTATTTTTGTCCTTTCTCTCTAATTTTCTGCCACCAATACTCTAACCGTCTCTTACTTATTTCAATCGCGGGTGTGTTCAGCTTTCCATTGTTGTCCCTAAAACCCAAGGCTTCCTGTAGGCTCGTGCCCAAACGTACACCTGGGTGGATATCTCCACATTCAATCAGAACATGCTCCGCCGTTTCCTTATCTTTCCCGCAGCATGTGCATTGTTCTTCTTCTTTACTGAATCTTGCTTTATAAGTACGCGTTCTAAGGCAACCCGATCGCGCTTCAAACAGTAAAGCGCTTCCCCTTGAATTATCGTAAAATGCCTCCCTCCTTATTTCATTTTTGCCCTTTCGGTAGTTACTCAAAGCCGGTTTTTTCTCCATAGCTGCCATCCAGTAAATCCTCTCCGCCTCCCTGACTTTTCCCTTAACGCTCTTTGTTGACATATGGCTTACAATACCAGCCGTATATTTACTAGTGAGTCTTCTAGTTCTTTTTCTCCACTGTGTGTCCACGCTCTTTCTATACAAATAACGGAACACCTTCTCTGCCCATCTACTCTCCTTCATATTTCTTAGCCTTTCTTCGAACCTTATTTTGCTCTGCGCTTCCCTCGCCTCAAAACCTGCCCACCCCATATCGCCCTTTACAGCCTCGTTTGTCGTCTTCCCGTGAGCACCCAACGCGAGGCGTCCCACAGTCCTTTGATTTACATCCATTCCCGATTGCACCTCTGCCCTCATGCACACCACTGAGTTCCCAAAAGTAAGCCCTGGAACCATTACACCCTTCCACAGACCTCGAAGCACCTCATACCTATTGTATCCCCACAACGCTCTGTGCTTCATTATTGCCGCATTCCTCTTTCCTTTTGCTGCCGAGGCTTTTTCCAGTACCTCCATGTATCTATCACTCTCATTTACCCATACTCCAAGGTACTTGTATTCACTTACCCTCGGTATTTCTTGGCCTTGTATGGACACCGTCTGATCACAGGGATCATTGAATACCATCAATCCACACTTCGTTACACTGAATCCTAGTCCAAGAGCTTCACCTTCCCTTCCGCATATATTCGCCAGCTGCTGTATATCATCTCGACTGTCCGCAAATAAGACGATATCGTCCGCATAAAATAAACCTGGAAGCTTCTGCTCAATCATCATGCCGCCCTGTTTGTGTGACAGATTAAAACCAATGTTGCTACCTTCTAGCGCTTTTTCCATACTCACCATGTACAGCATGAATAACAGCGGGGACAAAGGACATCCCTGTCTCAGACCCTTGCTAACCTCAACGTTCTCTTTGCTACGCATTCCTTCCCACTCTATGCAAACTGTATTTTCTCGGTATATCTCCCTCAAAAGCTGTATACAGTCGTCGCCCATGCCCATTCCTTTCAATATATCCCACAAAATTTCCTGATTAACGTTGTCGTATGCCCCAGTGATGTCTAGAAAAGCCACGTACAAGGGCCTATTCTCTATTTTAGATATTTCTATACACTGAGTGAGAACAAACAGGTTATCGTCTAACCGCCTGTCGACTCGAAATCCATTCTGAAGTTTTCCCAAAATATCGTTATGTTCGGCCCATGTTTCTATTTTCATTTTTACTGCTTGCATCGCCAACCTGTATAGTACCGATGTAATGGTTAGTGGTCTATACGAGCGAATCTTGTCCTTTTCTCCCTTGCCTTTATAGATTAAGTTCATTCTACTTTGTCGCCAACTGTCCGGTATTTGTCCGTCCTTTAAGCTTTTTTCTACTGCTTTTAACAATGCTTCTTTAGTGTTATGTCCTAGTTCGTTAATGAGGCTAACGGGAATCCCATCTAAACCCGCGGCAGTGCGCTTTGGAATTTTTCCTTCGGCCTTTTTCCAGTTGAAATTATCAAGTACTAGCTCTTCCTCTGTTGCTTTCTCCGCCACACTTTTACTCACCGGGGAGATCCCCTGGACGCTCTTTTTAAACGAATCGGCTGTTACCTTTTGGATGTAACCTAGCGCTTCGTACCCTTCCAATTGATTTCCTCCTTCATCTAGAATATGTTGTTGCGTAGTGACAGACTTCCTACCTAGCGCCTTTATGTGGCTCCAAAAAATCCTAGGCGCGGCCTCCTTTTTTTCGTGTATCTCTGTCATCCAGCGTTCACTTTCACCTTTAATTTTTTCCTCTACCAATTTCTGTACAAGGGATTTTTTCTCTAAATATATTTCCCATATTTTTTTGACTTCGTCCTGCGGCCGCTTCTCCTTTTTTGCCTTTCTATGCTCCCGTGATGCTTCGCGTCGCTTCTCGATCGCCTCCCGGATTTCCTTGTTCCACCAACTTTTTGGCTTCCTTTTTCCCTTCCAGCAAACAGTTTTCTTCTCTTTCCCTATCTCCTTCGTCATTAGATGTAACAGCTCACTATACTCCCAGTCCTTGCCTGGTATTTCGCCTACTTCTTCCTCGACTCTTGCGGCTATATTTATTATTTGTTTGTCATTTAAATACGAGCTACCAGACTTCGATTCCACGCTCATATTTTCAGTTTCGTATCCCATTTGTAATGTTATTCGTTTATGATCACTACCCAAGCTGTTAATGCCTTCCTCGTCTATCCTCATTTCTGTCAGTTTGTGGTAAATTCCTTCAGTCATGAGACAATAATCAATACTTGATTGCTTGTTTCCGACTTCCCATGTGATCTGGCCGTCACATTTAGGCCCCGTGTTAACTGAACATACAGCGCTGAACATAGGCCGCTGAACATACAGCGCCGCCTCTCGGAGCGAGGGCGAAACGCACGCAAATCCTCGGCGCGCGCTCAGTACGTCGAGGCGCCGCTGTTCACACACCTCTCATATTCAAGTCAAGTCAAGTTTAATAAATAGTTCAGTTGAGTTACATGGTTAGCGTTATTACAGCAGGAGGTCCCAAAGTTTCAGAGAAACTGACAGGGGGACCTCCTATGGCTTACAGAAAATACAGCAATAGTATACGGACTTGTGAGTAATAATGAATAATCTTGATTAACAATAAAAATACGATCAATACACAGCATAATGGCAATACTCGTTATTGAAAAATAACAAGGAAATAGTCAAAAGCAAGTGAAGGCAAAAAACAATATAAATGAACTCTACGTGACAAATGCAACACGTTTCATTATCAGTGTTATCAATGACACAAAGGCGAATTGAAGTAGTGAAATAGCACAGAACTGTGAAGAGCTAATAACAGTTACTTACACAAATCGGATGAGTTGATTAATTCCTGAACGTAATATTGATACAAAACAGCCGCTAAACATGGCTGCATGAAAGAGGAGGACGAAGTCAGTTTTCGTTGGATGCTGGTCTGGCGCCATCTTACTCGTCGAGTTCTGTGCGCTGTAAATAGATCATTAAACAAGTTACTAGTGACATTATTGGTGGAGGTGGACGACCCCTGTACCTCGATGGAGACGCGCAGCGGTCGCACCATCGGCGAGCTTTCGACTGCTTCGACTGTTGGTACTTCCTCTACGCCGCCCTCGTCAGTCCAAGCCACCACCTACGTCACACTCCTGCACCTCCGGGATCCCGGCACTTTCTCCGGTGATAGTACAATCTATCTCGACACTTGGCTGAAGCGGTACGAGCGCGTCAGTGCAACTCACTGCTGGGATCCCACGCTCATGCTCGCCAACTTGCTTTTCTACCTGGACGGCACTCCCCGAACATGGTTTGAAAGCCACGAAGCCGACATAACGAGCTGGGATCTCTTCAAAGAAAAGATACGTGACCTGTTTGGCGATTCATCTGGTCGTCAGCTCGCTGCGAAGAAGACTCTTGCTACACGGGCCCAGTATTCTACCGAATCGTACGTCTCCTACATTCTTGACGTTTTGGCCATTTGTTCCAAGGTCGACCAGTCCATGTCGGAAGACGAAAAGGTTAACCACGTCTTGAAAGGCATTGCCGACGATGCTTTCAACCTGCTGGTTTTAACAACATCTCGAGCATCGACAACATCCTTACAGAATGCCGACGTCTCGAACAAGCTAAAGCCCGCCGTGTAGCCCAAAACATCGTGAGCCTTCCGAACACAGCGGCCAGCTGTTCGTGTGACGACGCCTTCCACCAGGCCCCTCCATGTGACAACCTCACACGCATCATTCGTCGAGAGGTCGAGGCAGCACAACCGGTAGCCACGCCACTACCGATGCCTGCGCCTTTCCCGACCTTGATTTCTTTTATACAAACTGCCGTTCGTCAAGAGCTATCGAATGTCGGCCTACATCCTGTACCTGCCGTATACTCTGCTGCGCCTTCTTTTCATCCCCCTTCTGCTCCTCGCATACAACGCAATCCGTCCGAATGGCGTACCCTTGATGACAGGCGCATATGTTTCAACTGTCGACGCGTTGGTCATATCGCACGTCACTGCCGCAGCCGCTGGGCTCCACCGTCCCATTATGCACCTCAGTATCACACCACTTCTGCTCGCGAATCGTCTCCATCACTTTCTCCATCAACGTCGACCACATTTTCCGCTCCTACAGCACCTCTGAGCAGACCTCGCTACGACCGGTCACCGTCCCTTGCTCGTCGTCAGTCCCGGTCGCCCCCACAACGCCGTGCTGCCTCCCCGACCTATTCGCAGCACCTCCGACCAAAAAACTAGGCCGTGCAGCTTCTGGAGGTGGAGCTGCGTTGACGACCTTCGTAAGAAATCCTCGATTAACGTTAACAACGAACCGGAACCTTTTGGACGTTACTGTCGACAATGTTCGTGTCAGTGCGTTGATAGATACTGGCGCGCATGTGTCCATTATGAGTGCTAACCTTCGCCGCCGACTTAGAAAAGTTGTCACGCCCGCCCTCAACCGAGCTGTACGAGTCGCCGATGAAGGAACTGCCGCAATTCTTGGCATGTGCTCTGCGCGAGCGTCTATTGGGGAGAGAAGCACTGTCGTTCTTTTCGCCGTTATCGAACATTGCCCTCATGAACTCATTCTCGGTATGGATTTTCTAGCCACGCACTCTGCCCTCATAGACTGTTCAGCTGGCTCTCTCCATCTCGATTTACCCCTCTTTTCCGACCCGCCTAGCACACAGCAAACCAGCCTCTGCTGCATTGATTTCACGCGCCTCCCTCCTAACTCCGTCTCACATGTCGACTTATCTTCCACGCCGCCAGTACCTGATGGTGATTACATGGTGGCCCCGATTCCTGCAGTGATGCTTACGCATGGAGTTGCTGTGCCGCATATGATTCTGACGATTAAGAGAAACCGCACCTTCCTTCCACTGGTCAACTTTTCACTCACCACCCAAGTTCTGCCACAGGGTATCTCCCTGGCCAAAATTACTGCTCTCCAAAATGACCATGTCGAGCCCTTCAGAGTGGACGATTGCTGCAGCTCAGTCAGCGGTTCCACTCCATCACGTTCTTGGGGTGCCGACATTGAGCGAATGGTGTCATCGGACTTCACGTCTGAGCAAGCTTCAGCGCTTGGCCACGTTCTTGAGGGCTATCGTAGCATTTTCGACTTTGCCAGCAACTCTTTAGGCCAAACGACCATTGTCACCCATCGCATATATACTGGCCATGCAACCCCCATTCACCGACGCCCCTACCGTGTGTCGGCGTCGGAGCGTGCAATATTACAACATGAAGTCGGTAAAATGCGTGCGAAAAACATTATCGAGCCTTCATGCAGCCCCTGGGCTTCTCCAGTCGTCCTTGTTAAAAAGAAAGATGGAACATGGCGCTTTTGTGTCAATTACCGTCACCTTAACAAAATTACCAAAAAAGACGTTTATCCTTTACCTCGCATCGACGACGCTCTCGACTGCCTGTACGGTGCCACCTATTTTTCAACTATTGACCTTCGGTCAGGGTACTGGCAGATAGCCGTCGACGAGATGGACCGCGAGAAGACCGCATTCATCACTACTGATGGTCTTTATCAGTTTAAGGTGATGCCCTTTGAACTCTGCAATGCACCAGCCACATTTGAAAGAATGATGAACTCATTGCTCCAAGGGTTAAAATGGTCCACCTGCTTGTGTTACCTTGACGATGTTATTGTCTTTTCGCCCACATTCGACTCGCATCTTGATCGTTTGTCAGCTATTTTGGACGTTTTTCGTCGAGCCGGACTCCAGCTTAACGCCTCCAAGTGCCACTTCGCTCGTCGCCAAATTTCCGTGCTCGGTCACCTTGTCGATGCCCAAGGCGTGCGTCCAGACCCAGAGAAAATTCGTGCAGTCATGAACTTTCCCGTTCCGAGGACCACAAAGGATGTCCGCAGTTTTGTGGGGTTGTGCTCATATTTCAGACCCTTTGTTAAGGACTTTGCGACCATTGCACGCCCACTCACAGACCTCTTGAAGAAAGACGCCTTGTTTACCTGGGGCTATGACCAAGCGTCATCGTTTTCGCAACTTACTACATTGCTTACAACGCCACCAATCTTGGCTCACTTTGATCCATTATCCCCAAACGAGGTTCACACGGACGCCAGTGGACACGACATAGGAGGTGTGCTATTGCAGCAACAACGCGGACACGACCGTGTTATAGCCTACGCAAGTCGACTGCTATCTCCAGCCGAGCGCAACTATTCCATCACGGAGCGCGAGTGCCTCGCCCTTGTATGGGCAGTCGCCAAGTTTCGCCCATACCTGTACGGGCGCTCATTCAGTGTTGTCACGGATCATCACGTGCTCTGTTGGCTAGCCTCCCTGAAGGACCCCACGGGACATCTCGCTCGTTGGGCTCTACGCCTTCAAGAGTACACGTTCTCTGCAATGTACAAAGCAGGGCGATTACATCAGGATGCGGATTGTTTATCCCGCTACCCTGTTGACAAAGCTACCGATACCGACGCTATCACGGACGTTTTTTCCGTGTCGCAACTGTTAAACATTGGCGAAGAGCCACGTCGGGATGCTTCTTTACGAGCCATCATTGACAAACTGGAGTCAACGCCTCGCGACCCGTCCCTACGAATGTTTTTGGTGAAAGACGGGATCCTATATCGCCGAAAACTTGATTCCTTCGGATCAGACTTACTTCCTGTCATCCCAGCACACCTGCGTTCCTCTGTCCTGCATCAACTTCATGGCGCTCCCATAACGGGACATTTGGGCGTTTCTCGCACGTACTATCGAGTACGACGTCTGTTTTTTTTGGCCTGGACTTGCCCGCTCTGTTCGACGCTATGTCGCCGCTTGTGAGCCCTGTCAGCGTCGCAAAACGCCGTCTGCCCTCCCAGCCGGCTACCTTCAGCCGATCGACGTTCCCAACGAGCCTTTCTTTCGAGTTGGTGTCGACCTGTGAGGCCCTTTTCCACTCTCCACAGCCGGAAATAAATGGATTGCTTTTGCCACGGACTACGCGACGCGGTACGCAATCACACGAGCACTCCCGACCAGCTGCGCTACCGACGTTGCGGACTTTCCGTTGTACGACATAATATTAGTGCACCCTGCTGCCCGTCAACATCTCACCGACCATGGCCACACGTTCTTATCAGCTGTCGTTCATGAAATCCTGAGGTCTTGCCATACCAAGCACAAATTTACTACTTCGTACCATCCCCAGTCAAATGGCCTCACGGAGCGCCTTAACAGGACCCTAACCGATATGCTTGCCAAATACGTTGCGCCAGACCACCATGATTGGGACATTCATTTGCCGTATGTGACGTTCGCCTATAATTCATCTCGTCACAACACTGCCGGATATTCGCCCTTCTATCTACTATATGGCCGGGACCCAACTTTACCTTTAGACACGTTACTACCTGCGGCCACTGATAATGCTGGGGAAGCCATTGCCCGCGCCGACCACGCGCGCCAAGTCGCCCGTAACCGTCTACAGTCTTCACAGGCGCGCCAACAACAGCTCTACAATTCTCACCATAGGGAGGTGCACTTTTCTCCGTGTTCTCTTGTGCTCCTCTGGTCACCTACTCGGCATGTGGGTTTGTCTGAAAAACTGTTGTCGCCCTACACTAGACCATTCCTTATCGTTCGCCAAGTGACACACGTCACGTACGAGATTGTTCCAACTGATCCAACAAAATCATCGTCAGCTCCGAGCGACATTGTTCACGTGGCTAGACTAAAGCCCTATTACCCCCCTTCGACATCATCTGCGTAAAGTTAGCACCGGGACGGTGCTTCTACCACCGGGAATTATGATACAAAACAGCCGCTAAACACGGCTGCATGAAAGAGGAGGACGAAGTCAGTTTTCGTTGGATGCTGGTCTGGCGCCATCTTACTCGGCGAGTTCTGTGCGCTGTAAATAGATCATTAAACAAGTTACTAGTAACAATATTTCTTACTGCGCGAAGTGAAAATATGGATGTTATGCGATGATTTCAATTCGAAAGGCAATGAATTCTAATTGGCTATGCTAGTAAATAAGGTTGAGAACTTGCCGTAGTTTGTCCTTACGGCCGGCAAAAGAAGATTATTGCACTGGGAAAACCGGGTGATGTTAGCATTAGTTAAGTGACGATGATCAATGCGCGTTTGATGCTCTAACCACTGAGCTATCACAGCGGCGATGATCAATGCATGCAATAAAAATGTCATGCGTGATGAGTCTAAAAGCGACAATGGACATTCTATGACAAAATAATTGTCTTAATGGGAGTATGTTAAGCTGAGAAAACAACGAGCTGCAGGAGAAGTAAAATGGGCTGCAAGTCATTATTCTAACTGCTTCATTCTGAAGTCGCTGCAAACGTTCGATGTGCGTGAAATATGTGTTGGCCCAAGATGATACGCAATACGAAATATGGCTATGAATATAAGCAAAATACAAAGTACGTATGATGTGAGGCGGAAAATAAGTTCGTGTCTTGATGATAACGTGAATACCAAATGCCATCTTTTTTAACGAGTGATGCTGCATGTTTATGAAATTTTAGTTCGCTATCTAAGATGACGCCAAGAAACCGCGCTTCACTGGAAATGTTTATGACGGTATTACCAATGTGAAGGGAAAGTTGTATGTCAAGTGAAATGCGCGGGGAATAGAACAACATAAACACGGTTTTAGTAGCATTGATCTGAAGATAGTTGGCTTGGCACCAGAAAGTTATGTTATGTAAATCTGTGTTGAGGTCAGACTGGAGTGAAGAAGCTGATTTAGATGACTGAAAGATGGTTGTGTCGTCAGCGTAAAGTATGCACTTGGTCCTTGTAAGAATGGTAGGTCGATCATTAATAAACATCAAAAATAAAAGTGGGCCTAAAATTGATCCCTGTGGAACACCAACGTTAATTAACTTGGGCGTTGAAAGATGGCCATTACCATGAACCATTTGAGACCAGTTACTGAGGTAGCTCTTAATAAAACTTAGTGGCGGACCAGACATACTAAATGATTCGAGTTTAGCTAGTAGAACGTGATAATTTATAGTGTCAAAAGCCTTCATCAAATCAATAAACACAGATCCCACAAGTAACCCTCTATCAATAGCTTGTTTAATTTCCTCCTTTAAGTTAATTAGTGCCAGCTCAGTTGAATATCTTTGACGGAATCCGAACTGTTGTGGAGATAAAAGCCTATTTTTTTCAGATAACGCATTATTCTAATGTGGAATAACTTTTCAATTACCTTACCGAAGAAAGGCAGGATACAGATTGGCCTATAATTCTGTACAAAAGTCTTATCACCCTTCTTAAAAACTGGAACTATTTTACCAGCCTTAAGGCAGCTCGAAAACACACCCGCTGAAAACAGCTTGTTTATAAATACTGCCAAAGGTGGTGATATTAAGTTTGAAACTAGTTTTACTTTAAAAGAATCAATATTATATAAACCAGCACTTGTGGTCTTTAGTGATGTGATGACCTGAAGTACTTCATCTGCAGACGTGGAATCAAGATAGAAAGAATGAGTACACCGTCGTATATTGCGTAAATGATCTGGTGATTTCTGCGTATCCGCAGATGCGCAGAAATGCTCACTGAACGTGACGGCCACTCTTACAGGGGGTATACATTTCGTCACCTTGCTTTATTTTTATTGTGGGCTCTGAGCAGTTTTTCATGTTCAAAAATTCTTTAATGATTTCCCAGCAGCGTCTCGTGTTACCTGTGTTTTTTACAATGAGATTCCGGTAGTAATTGCGCTTAGCACGCCTAAGTAAGGAAGATAATGTTGCTGAGTATTTGTGAAAGCAGTCTTTTAAAGCGAGGTTATAAGGCTGCAACTTTAGTTTCTTATGAAGGTTATTCTTTTTAATAATGGACTTGAACAACGAGTTGCTTATCCATGGATTTCTAGGGGAACGATACCACTTCGTGACAGTAGTGGAAGTGGTGCATGCACCTATACTTGAAGCTAATACTTCTGAAAAAGACTTAAAAGGCTTTTCTGCGCAGTCTAGATTAGTCACCGATGTCCAGTGTACTGTGCTAATTATTTGCACAAACTTGTCCGCGTCGAATCGGCGTTTCGTAAAGACGTTACTGGCCTTGGTATTTTTGGAGCCCAGAATGAAAAATACGGGATTATGGTCCGTAATGCTATGATCTATTACACCTACAACAACGTGTTCAGTGGAAATGTTAGAGATGATATGATCTATTAGGGTATTTGAACCTAGTAAATCGTTTCTAGTTGGTGCTGAGATATGCGACGTTAAGCCATAGCAGTATAAACAGTTCATATATTCTAAGCACGATGCACTATCAGGATCAATAACGTTTATATTAAAATCACCACATAAGACAATGTTTTTATTTTCCCTCACTAGGTTATTAAGAATGATGCTTAACTGATTACAAAAATCGGAATACGACGATGAAGGTGACCGATAAATTGAAGCTATAATAGTACTACGGCTATTCAATGGTATGACACTATGGTTGAATTCAAGCCAAACTGATTCACCTAAAATATTGTTGAAGGTTATGTCACTACGGCGTGTGTAGGTTAAGGATGAGTTGACAAGTATGGCACTACCGCCACCACGACAGAGCTCCCGATTGCAGTATTCAGAATAATAACCTGGCAATCCGTACAAGTTATCCTCATTACCAGACAACCAAGTTTCAGATAAACATATGACAGAGAATGAATGTTTAAGCATGGAAATCAACGCAACAAGGTCATCCTGGTGCTTTCCAAGACTGCGAATGTTTAAGTGAAGTAGTGATAGGGATGGTGACTTCTCGAGTAGCGATTCTGATGTTTGCTGGCACGAGAACGAAGCCATGTTGATCTAAGGTCGGTTTAAAATGGGGACTGATAGGATATCTAAGAGAATACTCGGAGATCTTCTGCGCATGCCATTCGAAGCACGCGACTGTCATCCGCCTTTCTGACTTTGATTCTACAATTGTCAGTCCAGAGATGCTTCCACTGGATGGCTTTCTTAAGCGCCAGTGCCTGTGCGAAAAGGCGCTTTCGCTCTGGTGTGAGATGGTCATTCACATACACAGGTTTAGGGCCCGTGCTCTGAGAAAACCCTATATCTATGGTAGACAGGCGTGCCTTTCTTGCCTTCTTAGCGGATTCAGCCTGCTTGTTTCTCGAACAGAATCGCGCTATAATGTTGCTTCCATTCTTTGCGGGCACCTGATGCGCGGCGTCTATGTCTGTATCGGCAATTGGACAACCAATCTTCTCACCGATAACCTGGACGACTGCCAAGTAGTCTTCGCCGTTTGTCTCAGGGATTCCCTTCAGTTCAACATTATTAAGTCGCGAGTATTGTTCGAGATCACACATTTGTTTACTGAGCTTCTTATTCTCGTCCCTCAAGACCTTGATTTCTTTAGTTAGTGCCTCATTGTCATTCTTTACACGTTCACAGAGGTCATTTAACATCACAAGGCTTGTTTTCATCTCTGCGACCTCCTGCCGAAGAGCCTGTAATTCCGTTGCTAGTTCCGCGCAAGTCGTCATTCTCAAGATAAGTAATGAAGAAAAGTAAACTCAAAGTACGGAACACAAGACACAAAATAAAAAAAGTAAACTATATAAACTATATTAAAGGCAGCAGTGGAAGCGAGAAAAAACGCAAAACAGAAAGGAGTGCACCGAGATGCAACGAACCTGGACAGAGCGAACACAAGGGTCAATGCTTGTACGCAGCCGCAACCCTTGCTGCCAAAAAAAAAAACATTCCTCCACCGTGCAAGTGGCTCAATCTTGTAGTCGTCGCCAAAACTGTTTATTCGGCCGAAATTGTGGTTAGGAAAGTGAAGGTCTCATGTTAAAGAACCCCAGCTGGTGAAAATTGCCATTGCCCTCCCCTACGCCGTCTTTAAAGATCATATGAATGTTTTGGGACGTTAAAACTTTTATGTCAATCAAATCAAATTGAAGGTCTAATTACAGCAACACACGGCCTCCTACAGTGGCGAAGAGAGCGTTGTTCGGCGATCAACTCCTTAGCGGTGAACCGCGTTGGCATTCGCACACGTGCCGTCGAATATTCTATTGTTATCGCTAGTGGCCACCCGAATAATCTCTAATGTTCGCGAAATGGGCTCAATCTCAACAAAACGGTCTACTACAGCCTCGAAGCTTCTTAAACACTGCAGGCACGCTTTGCGCTGAACATATTGTAACAGGGCGATAACAAACTTGAGGAAGGAATGTGGCCCTCTGAAAAACTCATTGTCCCGATGCTATCAAACTGGTGAAAGTACAATACTAATGTTAAAGAATAAACAATAAGCACAAGCAATATACATAGCACAAACAACGAAAATACAGTCCTCAGTTTCGTGCAAGATGTGCCTTGAGGTGCACGACATCGACGACTTCAGGTCGTGCACGGCGCCCTTGAGAGTTCGTAATGCTGTCGAAAAAACCCTCTTAGTAGAGTGGACCGATACGTTGAACTATCCTGTATGGCCCGAAGTAACAGTGAAGAAGTTTTTCATTGAGTTCACGTCGGCGTATAGGCGTCCACAGCCAAACGGGTTAACCGGGCTGGTATTCCACGAAGCGTCGTTGAAGATTGTAACGGTGGCTGTCGGTCGTCTGTTGATTCTTGATAGGGAGACGCGCGAGTTGTCGGGCTTCTTCAGCGTGTTGAAAGTACTCAGTCACTTCGAGGTTTTCTTCGTCGGTGACGTTGGGTAACATGGAATCGAGTGTCGTTGCTGGGCTCCTTCCATAGACCAATTTGTATGGAGATATCTGCGTCGTCTCCTGCACTGCCGTGTTGTATGCGAAGCTCACGTATGAAAAAATGGTGTCCCACGTCTTGTGTTCGACATCGACGTACATTGTCAGCATGTCGGCGATCGTCTTGTTTAGCCCCTCGGCGAGGCCGTTGGTCTGTGGGTTGTACGCCGTCGTCGGCGGTGGTTTGTCTGGCTGTATGCCAAGATCGCTTGAGTTAAGTCAGCGGTAAATTGATTGATTTGTGAAGAAGAAGATGTGCCTGCAGCGAGCAGCATCGCTAACGCCCGGCTCTCTCGGCTCGTGCTTCGGTTCGTTGCTGTGCCGATCGCTGGACGGTTTTTTCACGCTGTCTCGTCGCTGTCTTTAACGGCTAATAAACCTCCTCACATTTGGTGGAGGTGCTGGGTATTGGGAAAAGACAGCGACGAGACAGCGTGAACAACCGTCCAGCGATCGGCACAGCAACGAACCGAAGCACGAGCCGAGAGAGCCGGGCGTTGGCGATGCTGCTCGCTGCAGGCACATCTTCTTCTTCACATATTGATATGTGGGGTTTAACGTCCCAAAGCCACTATATGATTATGAGAGACACCGTAGTGGAGGGCTCCGGAAATTTAGACCACCTGGGGTTCTTTAACGTGCACCCAAATCTGAGCACACGAGCCTACAACATTTCCGCCTCCATGGGAAATGCAGCCGCCGCAGCCGGGATCCGAAAGTCAGCGGTAAACGCCGTTCCTCTGTCGTTGATGAGGATCTGCGGGGCTCCGTGACGTAGGACGATATTTTCGACGAAGAACTTAGCTACCTTGGATGCGCTGCCTTTGGGCAGGGCTATCGTCTTGGCGTAGCGGGTGAGGTAGTCGGTAGCTACCACGATCCACTTGTTTCCGAAAGCGGACGTCGGGAACGGCCCCAGTAGGTCCATATCAATCTGCTGGAGTGGTCAGCGAGGTGGTTGATTTGGCTGCAGAAGTCCAGCTGGCCTTGTCGGTGGTGTCTTTCGTCGCTGACAGTCCCGGCATGTCTTCACATAACGAGTGACGTCGGTGGTAAGACGTGGCCAGTAGTACCTTTCTTGTATCCTCGCGAGCGTGCGGGAAACACCGAGGCGCCCTGCCGTCGGATCGTCGTGCAGGGTCTGCAGGAGTTCTGGTCACAGAGCTGCAGGCACCACAAGCAGGTACTTGGCTCGAAGCGGGGAAAAGTTTTTCTTTTGGAGAAGACCATTTCGTAGGAAGAACGACGCAAGTGCGCGCTTAAATGCCTTAGGGACTTCGGTGGTCCTGCCTTCGAGGTATTCTATTAGGGCATTATGTTCCGGGTCGGCCCGCTGTCGTTCAGCGAAGTCGTCGGCAGTTATCGTTCCCAAGAAGTAGTCGTCATCCGGGTCGTCGGGTGGTGGTTGGTCGACAGGCGCACGAGAGAGACAGTGGGCGTCAGAGTGTTTTTTGCCGGACTTGTTCACGACGGTAATGTCATATTCTTGATGTCTCAGGCTCCATCGTGTGAGGCGATCTGAAGGGTCCTTCATGGTAGCCAGCCAACACAAGGCGTGGTGGTCGCTCCCATTTTCTAAGGGCCTGCCGTGGAGGTAGGGGCGAAATTTCGACGTAGCCCAGATGATGGTGAGGCACTCCATTTCTATTGTGGAATAATTGGCTTCTGCCTTGGATAGCGATCGGCTGGCGTAACTAATAATTCTTTCAAGTCCGTCAGCCCTCTGCACAAGAACGGCGCCAAGACCTACGCTGCTTGCGTCAGTGTGTATTTCTGTCTCGGCGAATTCGTCGAAATGGGCAAGTAACGAAGGCGTCTGGAGGCGATGTTTAAGCTCCTGGAAAGCGTGTTCCTGCGGCGTTTCCCACTTGAACTCCACGTCGGCCTTGGTAAGGTTAGTGAGTGGATCAGCGATGCGGGCGAAGTTTTTCACGAACCGCCTATAATAGGCACACAGGCCCAGAAATCGGCGCACGGCTTTCTTGTCAGTGGGCGGCGGAAAGTCGGCGATGGCGGCTGTTTTCCCTGGATCGGGACGAACTCCAGACTTGCTGATAACGTGCCCCAGAAACAAGAGCTCCTCATACGCAAATCTGCACTTTTCTGGCTTCAGTGTGAGTCCGGACGTCTTGATGCCTTGAAGTACAGTTTCATGACGCCGACGATGCTCATAGAAACTCGAGGAAAACATGGCGACGTCGTCCAAGTACACAAGGCCAGTCTGCCACTTCTATCCTGCCAGCAAGTTTGAAGTTCATCAGTCACCATCATTAAAGCATACATCTTTATCCGATGGTTTAATGGAAAGGGAGGGGCGAAAATGGAACTAAATGCCTGACAATGCGCCAATGCCCGCCCAGACCAAAATAATGCACAACACTCAGTATATCTTTAGAGCATGGACCAAATTCAATACAGCGAGCAAAAAGAATGGAGAAAAGAAGATACAGCGAACATAAAGAGAGAGCAGCGGGAGAAGAGATAAGAGATTCCAAGTCACTTATACATGTACTTTTTGCACATACCAAAGAAACCTTTAATAATACAGTCGTAGTTTTGACCAAGTATTAACAATTGAAAGATCGCGAAGTGAATAGGACCGTAGCTGGCTTGCATAAATTTAAGGCGCATTACATTTCCTAGACATTACACGAGATGTGCAATCGTATACAGAAGAACAAAACAGACATGTCATGTTTGAAGCGAGAGTAGATAAGCGTGTATCTTTTTTTTTAAAAAACTGTTGTTGAACGACTTTCGTTCATTATGCTGATAACCATGCTGCTTGAATTTAGAAATGAAGGAATGAGGTGTGCAAACTTTTGCCTGCCATAGTTAGTCCGAATTCTCTGGTACTTTGTTTAAAACTATACGTTTGTAGTTTCCGAGAGTAAGCATCCTTAAATTGATCTGCATTCGTTTTCATTTGACCATAGATGACTGTCGCGAGCTTTTTTTATAAAATATGTTTTCAAATTTTAGAATTTCATGTTTACGAAAAAGCGGAGCAGAGGGCGTTCGACGGGGAACAATTTCAATGATACGCAGCATTCTTTTTTGCAGTTTGTCAATACCAATTTTATTTGTTTTCGTTATAAAGCCCCAGAATTAGACGCAGTAATGTATGCGCGAATAAACCAAAGTGTAGTAGAGCTGCTTTATCACCCAGAGAGGTAGTAAGCATCTTATTTTTCCAATTGCATCAATGAACCGTGATACCTGGGTACGAAGTTTATCTACATGATTGGTCCAATTCAGCGTTTCGTGGAAAAGGAGGCCTACGAACTTTTGTGTCTGAACTCGCTCAATGAGAACTCCTCTAAAAGTGAGCTGCGAATCGCGGAAAATGGAACGGTTTCACGGATGAAAAATATTGTATTTTGTTTTCTTAATACTTAATTCTAATTGATTTGTTTGTAACCATAGAGACAAATTGTCAAGCCACAAGTTTGCTTGTTGTTCAATATTAGACATATCTTCACCGGAAAAAAATACGTTAGTGTCGTCTGCGTACAATACAATGTCTGGTGTGAGAGGCACATTTACGATATCCGTGATATATACCAGTAACAGAAGCGGTCCAAGTATGGAGCCCTGTCGGACGCCATAGTTTATCTTGCCTATTTGAGACTTTGAGTGCTTCATATATGTATATTGATATCGGTTAGAAAGGTAACTTCTTATTAAATTAAGAGACGAGCCTCTTATACCGTATTCATTGAGTTTTTGTTGAAGAATTTCATGCCTAATAGAATCAAACGCTTTCTTAAAATCCAGAAATATTCCTATTGTGTGAAGTTTTTGCTCAAAGCTATGAATTATTTTATCTTTAATAGATAGTAGGGATTTTTCAGTTGACTTGTTCTTCTGGAATCCATACTGATGAGTTGTTATAACTTTCTTTGAGCTACAAAAATTTGCAATTTTTATATATATATGACACGTTCTACAATTTTTCAAAAAACGGGCAAAACAGAAACGGGCCTATAATTACTCCTGTAATTTTCATCACCACCTTTGTGTATGAGAGATGCTTTAGCTACTTTTAGTTTGTCCGGGAACGTTCCAGTGCTCAAGATAAGATTGCATATATGGGCAAAACATGCGCTAATATGCTCTGAAACTGCTTTTAAAGGTTGAGTCTCTATGTCGTCAAAAGCAGCAGCAGAGCTATTATTTAAGTTTTAATCAGTAAGACCACCTCTGATTCATCCGTGAGCGTAAGGAAAATGGATTCCGGGATGCATGCTGTAACATACGACTTATAAGACTAGGCAGCATCACTTTTATTATCAGAAGCTCCTGATCTCGAAAAATGGTACTTGAACATATTAGCAAGTACCGTACCGGAACAAGATCTGCCCTCTATTTGAAGTTCAGAAATGCTCTTAGCATTCTTTCTTCGCACAAGATCGTTCACAGTGTTCCAAATGGCTTTTTGATCACCGAGTATACTTGAAAACTTATTTTCGTAATAGCTAATTCGCGCCTTTTCAATATCGGACACTAGCTTATTTCTGACCTGCTTGAACTCAATTAAGTACTCTAAGCGTTTAGTTTTGATATATTGAGTGAATAACTTATTTCTTTCCCTCATCCTTTTTTAGAAATGTAGCATGAATCGATGGCTTTCGTGCCTTCTTGCTTTTTTATATGTAACAATCGGAAAGGCTAGGTCATAAAGCTCTGTTAATTTTGCTAGGAATATGTCGTAAGTGGTCACAGGGTCAGTGTTACCGAAAATACAATTCCCGTTCATTTCTGCAACAACTTTTTGGAAAACCTCAATGGTTTCTTGGTTAATTTTTTGATAATAGTTAGGGTTTACTGGACTTCTTTGTTTAACTGCCCAGGTAAGAAATGCGAAAATTGGCAGGTGATCGCTCACTCCAGGTGTCAGAACACCTGTGCAAATCTCGGTTTTACAGTTAGTAAAGCATAAGTCCAATGCAGTTTCAGTGAATTGCGTCACCCTGGTAGTACTGTATCCATAACGCGTTGAAAAGTTGTAGGCGCTAAGCAAAGACTGAAGGGCATCGCCTTAAACTCGAAGAGGCTGTCCGGTGTTACAAACGCCGTCTTCTCTCGATCTCTTTCGTCGACTTCGATTTGCCATTAACCAGTCGTGAGATTCATTTACGAAACGTACTTGGCGTTATAGAACCGATCCAGTGCGTCGTCTATTCGTGGGAGAGGATACACGTCATTTTTTGTGATTTTGTTCAGGCGGCGATAATTGACGCAGAAACGCAGGGTTCCATCCTTTTTCTTCACTAACACCACGGGGGACGCCCATGGACTCTTGGATGGCTGGATGATGTCATCCCGTAGTATTTCATCAACTTGTGTCTTTACGGCCTCGCGTTCTCGCGTCGAAACCCTGTACGGACTCTGACAGAGTGGTCTGGCATTTTCTTCGGTTATGATGCGATGTTTCGTGATTGGGGTCTGCCGAATTTTCAATGACGACGAAAAGCAATCTTCGTATTGCAGGAGCAGGGCCTTGAGCTGTTCTTGCTTATCGTTCGGAAGTCTGGGATTGACGTCGAAAGCTATGGGAGGGGCTTGGTTCCTCTAAGCAGGTTCCGCAGAATCGGCGAGGGCGAAAGCACTGGTGGCTTCGACAATTTCTTCGATGTATGCGACCGTTGTTCCTTTGTTCACATGTTTGTACTCATTGCTGAAATTCGTGAGCATAACCGTTGCGTTGCCTCCCCGCAGCTCTGCGATTCCTCTTGCGACACAAATATTTCGGGTGACCAACAAATGCTGACTGCCTTCAACGACGCCTTCCAAGTCAGGTGATTTAGGAGCGCCGACTGAAATAATGACGCTTGAGCGAGGCGGAATGGTGACTTGTTCTTCCAGCACATTCAAGGCATGGTGTCCTGATGGCGAGCGTGGCGGTAGTGCTTCTTCTGTGGATAACGTTATCGACTTTGTTTTTAGGTTGATGACAGCACCATGGAGGCATAAGAAGTCCATGCCAAGGATGACATCTCTCGAGCAACGCTGTAGGACTACGAAGTCTGTAGGATAAAAACGGCCGTTAATGGCGACTCTCGCTGTGCAGATTCTTGCAGGCGTTACGAGATGACCTCCAGCTGTGCGGAATTCAGGGCCTTTCCAAGCTGTCCTAACTTTCTTTAACTTCGTGGTGAACGACCCACTGATGACGGAATAGTCGGCTCCAGTATCGACGAGAGCGGTCACACTGTGGCGGTCGATAAGAACGTCGAGGTCGCTAGTTCGCCGTCTTGCATTACAGTTAGGGCGTGGCGTCGGGTCACAGCTGCGTCGGCTTGTTCGGCTGCTTCTATGTTGCGTCGTCAGGTCACCTTCGATAAATGAGGTTTCGCCGTCAGAACTTTGCCTGGTTGGCGTCGTGTTCGGAAAGCTCCATCGTGGCGTCGTTGTCGTCGTCGGACCTTCGGTAGTTCGACGCACAGCAACCGCACCTCCATCAGTTACTGACCTTAGTTTCCCGGATACGGGCTAGGAGACCAACCCCGCGTTGGGCCAGAGTACTGCCGGTGGTGCGGTGACGTGCGGCGGCTGGGCGACGGCGAACGCGAAGGGCTTCGTGGTGTCCACCGAGTTCCTGTCAGGTAGTCGGCGATGTCACGTGGTCGTTCTCCTGGCTGTGGACGCGGTGCATTGACGGCGAAGCCACGCAGTCCCATCTGTCGGTACTGGTAACGGCGGTATGTGTGTCCAGCCTCGCCGCAGTGGTAGCAGAGCGGGCGAGGGTCAGGGGTGCGCCAGACGTCAGTCTTCCTTGAAGCGTAGCGCTGGCCAGCCGGCTGGCGGTATGGCGTCGGCGATAGTGGTGGTGGTGCCTGGCGGAAGAACTGTGGCGGGGCTGTGTCCTGACGAGGGCGTGGAGGAGCGTTGCGGCGCACTGCAGTGGCGTAGCTCATTGCTTCCGGTTCAAGCTGTGGTGCTTCTGTGATTCCAAGCGACTGCCGAACTTCTTCGCAGACAATGTCAGCGATCGAATTGGCTTGAGGTTGCGTTGGAGGCAACAGCCTCCGCAGCTCCTCCCACCGGGTAAGATCCCTGTGCGGAGGCGGGAAGCCACGCCGTTGCTCCCTGTACCACGCGAGGATGTCGCCGTAATCGAGCAGCTGCTCCTCGCCTTCTTCTTCGGTCGCCGTCGCGTCTTCGGAGGCGGGCGCGGCCGCGGTCCGGCACGTGGCACGTGGTGAGGTTGCGCCAGCTCCAAACCGAGACTGTGCTGACCCCATCGCTAGCGCGACACGTGTGCCCCGAACTCTACGTGAGTGAAATGTGCAGTGTGTGCGCGAGCGCGAGAGCCACCCTGGCTCACATACTCTGGGGATGTGACGCAGACAGCGCGGACGGTCCGGTGTTACCGCCGCAAGTAGAACAGCGTGTGGGGTCTACGGACCCAGAAGACCAGCGAAGGGCCGTCCGGCAGCTCGAGGTCGCACTGGCGCTGCAAAGGCGAAAGGGGGACACCCTCAGTAACCCGAGCGGCGCCGGGGCACGAAGGCCTTGAGGTCTAGGCCCGCGTGACATTAGGACTTCTAGTGTAACGTGAGATAGGGTGAACCCCACGCCCTGCGCGGCCGGAGGGAATCCCGCATGCTGGAACCCAATAAAGTTTATTCTCTCTCTCTCTCCGCAGCTCCTCCAGTACTATCACTCCAATCGTCTCGTGCAGGTCGTCGGTACTGAAGGCATCAGCGCAGTTCAATGAGGCGCGGCGGTTGTATTGCGTTGTGCGCATCTCAAGCGCCTTTTCTATAGTTGTGGCCTCGGCAAGAAATTCGCTGACAGTCTTGGGCGGGTTCAGGACAAGCCCCGCAAACAGCTCCTGCTTGACTCCGCGCATGAGGAACCGGAGCTTCTTTACTTCAGCCACGTTGGGGTCGGCGTGTCGAAAGAGCCGGGTCATCTCTTCAATGAAGAGGGTTACGCTTTCATTAGGAAGTTGCACCCTTGTCTCCAGCAATGTGGCAGCCCTTTTCTTGCAGACGACGATCGTGAACGTGCGCAGGAACGTCGTCTGAAAGAGTTCCCAGGTTCGTAGTGTGTATTCGTGGTTTTCATACCACGTCTTCGCGGCGTCTTCCAAGTAGAAATAGACGCGGCGTAATTTTTCAACGGGGTCCCACCTGTTCAAGGCGGTGGCATATTTCAATCCAGCTTTTTGGGTCCTCGTCTGACGATCCATGGAACGTTGAGGGTTCCTTTGGCTGCCAGAGAATGCCTAGGGCAGGCTGCACAGGGCGGTCATGGTTGCTGTAGTTGATGTCGGGATCCGGGTCTGCCTGGCTGCTTCAGGAAGGGACCCGTACTCTGGTTGTAGTCCCCTTTGCCTGCGGCTTGTGCGCTGTTTCAGGGTTGGCGTCCGTGTCTTCTTTGCCCCTTGGGCTGGGCGCTCGCGGCTTGAAAGGGGTGTCATCAAAGAAGTAGCACCTCCACCAGATGTCACAAGGTCGTGACGTCGAGAAAAAAACAGACAGTAGGATGAAGGTTAAACTGTTTATTTGGGCGAACTTGTGCCCGGTAAACGGAAAGTTGGATCACAGTAGCAGACCTGCACTGATAGTGGCGAACGGATCGTCAGTTGTCGATCAACTTTCAAGCGGCGAAACGCGTCGGCATTTATACACTTGCCGTCGAATGTTGTAGCGTTATCGCTAGCGTTGACGTAGGCATCTGTACAGCTCGCGGAATAGGTGGGACTATATCGAAATGATCTACTACAGTCATTAAGCTTCGCGAAGACTGCAGGCGCGGTTTGCTCTGAGAATTAAGTAGTGTATTGGGGTGATAACAAATCTTGGAACAAGAACGTGGCAATATTATGAGCTGCACCTAGGTGTGACGCTTGCATTCCTAAATATCCCATTCTCTTGTCCGTCTTGTGTTAGTTATCTAGCAATTGTTCGACTTGTTCTTCTGGAGACCTCTTCTGGCCAACCGCAACAAGCATCGCCTTAAGGTCGGTGAAGTGGCAACTGCAGTACCTCTCTTTTTAATGGTGTAGTAAGAATGAAAAGCTAAATCTATGCAAGTGGTGTGGTGTGTTGAAACGGCATTATATGTACACTTTGAAGGGGCATAAGGAGTCTCACATTACCTCACAGATGACAGCACATTATCTTGCGTTTGCTGCTTGCTTGATCAATGCCTCTGGAGAGGCATATGTTCTCCGCTAGATGGACGTAGTTGACCATTTTTAGAGCTGTATGAAAATTCCTGCGTCTGTTTAGTGATGATGGCGGCACTATCGAGGCCTTTTCGGCACAGTTTGATGGCCTCCCAAAAGCGCCTACAAAGCGCCGAATCGGCTCGTTTTAATCGTGACACCTAAAGAGCAAATTGCGTTGAGAAGACTACATGGTTTTTCTGCTGTGTTTTTCCCCAAAGCAATACACCTCTACCGGGGTACGTCACAGCGTGACATCACCGGTGCACGTGCAAGGCGGTGGTCGTCAAAACATTCCCGCCGGTGGCTTAGTGGGGTGCAGTCGCTCGGTGCTTGGGGCAATTTTTTGTTTCTGAAAGCTTAATCTTCATCTCACAGTGGCAACATTAGCTGTGGTATGTGTCAGAGAAAATCTAGGTGTGTGATAAAGAGCGCGATGAAATAGTCGCCATGCTGGCTGACTGTTTATCTCGGAGAAGTGAACACACGTGGTGGCCTGTGCGAGGAACAGCGGCATCGCCTTCGAAAATGTGCAGTGTTGACTGTGGCGTGTAGTGTGAGTTCAAAGGCATCAATAATATTAGTTCACTTTGATTGATTTGATTGATTTGTGGGGTTTAACGTCCCAAAACCACCATTTGATTATGAGAGACGTCGTAGTGGAGGGCTACGGAAATTTTGACCACCTGGGGTTCTTTAACGTGCACCCAAATCTGAGTACACGGGCCTACAACATTTCCGCCTCCATCGGAAATGCAGCCGCCGCAAATATTAGTTCACTCTTACGGACGGTGAAACTGAGAATATTGTGCGTGGTGTGTGCAGTGTGAATAACGCGATGTGTCCTGTTTGCGAAAACATTGGTATTCGTTGTGGGCCAGTTGCAGTAACTGTTTGTCGATGGAACTTCACGATCTGACATTGTAGTCAAGATAAAAATACATTTGACGCGATCAGCTGCTATTGGATACATCTCAGCGTATGCCCGGCGTGCATAAAAATAAAAGCTCATGATCTTCGGGTGATATATACGACTACGCATGAGCTATACGCATGTTGCAGCATAGCCTAATCTGCATATATGCTTCACCACGGCTACAACTTGCATTGCAGAATAGCTGATACGTGTGAATAGAAACAGCGGAGATTTTCGTTTCTTATCTACTTTTTACTTTTACGGATCGATTCTTATGAAGTGACAATGTACATTAGAAGTGTGTATCAGGCCTAAAGGAGCAATATGTATGTACGAAAGCATGTTATAGGTGTTAAATGCAGCAAAGTAAGTGTGCCAGATTATATTATATATTATTAAGATGTCGGGTTTTACAGCACACGAATTTTCACTGGGTCAATTATTGAAAAACGCAGCGACAGAATGTCACTTTGACTTTTACGAGGATATGTCAATCTCAGCCTAACCCACGGCAAGAAGTGTTTCTTTTTTTATTATTAATCTCTGATCAGACTTGTGGGAAATGAGTGAGAATCATATCCGTGACGTCGCGCACAGCAGCTCACAACCATGCTGCCGCGAATGCTGTACCCGGTTTAAAACTGCATTGCACATGCCACGATGGAAATTGAATAAGTTTGCATACATGCCATGCAAATATTTCTCCAAGTGCCAGTAATCGTTCACATTCAAAACGTTCGCGTTCGAAAAAGATCAGATTTTTTTATGGCTGCCATCTACGCTGGTGAAGCCGACTGCGTGATAGTCGCGTCTCTCAGTACTCCAAACAAAGTTTGTCTATTCATCCCATTACGACGAGCAAATTTCCACACTATGAGTAGTGACCCTTCCGCGGCCCCCTTCTTTCAAAAGCTGTGACTTTAGAACACAGCAATGCAGAAATTTCTGTCCAAGGAACGCAGACACGCAGCTCTGCTATGCAGAAAGATGACGCCGGAGGGACTTTCTTGCCAACCAGCAGCTGCTCCGAGAGAGAGTATGGGGGGCAGGGTGCGCGCAGTGACGTCACACTTTTTACAAACAGGAAGAGGGTAACATTGTAGATTTGTGGTAGGACACCTGCTTGCACGGTATATTCTTCACCGTGCCTGCTTTTTTCAGATTTTTTCAGATTTTTTATTGGTACAAATACAAGAATGTTAGATTTGTGGGGTTTAACGTCCCAAAACCACCATATGTATATGAGAAACGCTGTAGTGGAGGGCTCCGGAAATTTTGACCACCTGGGGTTCTTTAACGTGCACCCAAATCTGAGTACACGGGCCTACAACATTTCCGCCTCCATCGGAAATGCAGCCGCCACAGCCGGGATTTGAACCCGCGACCTGCGGGTCAGCAGCCGAGTACCTTAGCCACTAGACCACCGCGGCGGGGCGAATACAAGAATGTGACATGTGTTTAGTATACAGAAGGAGGTCCCAAAGTCAAAGACGGTATCGGGACCTCCTGTTAAGGGCAAATTAGGTAAAACACTGTTAGAGGCAACATAAGCAATAATCGAAATTATAAACTAAGCATAATTGCAACAAAACATTGAAATATATACATATATACATACATATACGATATACGCACATATATATACACACATATACACATAAATACATACATGCATACACATACAATATATGTACACCAAAGGAAAACAAACATAAAAGAAAACCAAATGAATCAATGAATAATGGGAAGATTATAACTAAAAAACAATACAAAAAGTTGTAATACATAACTTGTGGACATTCAAACAAGGTAGCGCTATGACAAGAAACAGGAAGACTAGGCATGCATAATGTGTGATTTTAGTTTTTTCTTGTAGTGATGCAAGTTTCTAGCATTTTTTAAATAACAGATGGTATTGTGTTCCAAAATGCCATAGATGAAAATTCAGCAGTTTGTTTGCCATAATTAGTACGTACCTTAGGCAAAAGGACGTTATTGTTACGTGCAAATCTAGTATTACTATGAGCAACAAGGTCGGAAGATGAGAAGCAGATAGGAGGTAGTGTCTTGGTTATGTATTTACAGAATATGATACTTACGTTGTAATTGAGGAGCTCTGAAATGGTCAAAATGTTATCATGAAGTAGGCATTTACCTTCAGAAAAACGTGAACTGTTAGTAATGATTCTTATGAATTGGTTCTGTAGTACTTGAAGGGAAGCCAAATGAGTGTTAGAGGTGTTACCCCAGCACATTATGCCATAAATAATACGAGAATGAACGAATGAAAAGTAGAGTGACAGTAAAGTGGAACGTGTGAAGTATGGACGAGTTTTAATCAGAGCGCGAATGCCGTATGCTATTTTCTTTTTGAGGTCAGAAATATGATCTATATATTTCAAGCTAGAGTTGAGAGAAATTCCAAGAAAAGAAGCGCAGGGACTGGGAAAAATAAAGTGAGAGCCAAAAGTCAATGAAGGAAAGGATGCTGAATATTTTTGATGCGTTGAAAATACTACAAATTTAGTCTTGGTTGCGTTAATAGTTAACAAGTTAGCACTGCACCAACTTGAAACATATTTCAAGTCAGTGCTTAGCTTGTCGACGAGAAGTGAAATGCTTTTGTCAGAAGTAAATATGGTAGTGTCATCAGCATACAAAATGGAATTAGAGAAGGACAGACAGTTAGGAAGATCATTTATATAAATTAAAAACAGGAGCGGTCCTAAAATGAATCCTTGAGGGACAACAATATTAGTAGATAATTCCTTAGAATATACATTAGAAATGGACACAAGTTTAACGCGGTTATGCAGGTAGCTTTTTAGTAACGCTAAAGCAGGACCACATACACCAATCGCTTCCAGTTTATTGAAGAGAATGATGTGATTTAAACTGTCGAATGCTTTTGTTAGATCGATGAATACTGATCCTGCAAATAAACCTTTGTCAATGAATTTTTTTAGTTGATCGGTTAGATGAATGAGTGCTAGATCAGTAGAGAAATGATTGCGAAAGCCGAACTGACAAAGAGACAGAATATTGAATTTATCAAGGTAATTGGTTAGGCGTACTCCAATCAACTTCTCAAGAACTTTACCAAAAAAGGGCAGAAATGCAAATGGGTTATAATAAATAATCAATGTTCTGTTACCTTTTTTATGAACTGGGATAATTTCACAGCGTTTAAGCTCTTTAGGAAATACGCCTGTCTTGAATATCAAATTCGTAATGAAACACAATATATCAGAAATTAGGGGCGAAATGAGTTTTATATGAGCAGGCAGGACTTCATCGATTGATGCACCGGTAGATTTGAGGTGTTTTATGACATTATTTATTTCTTCAGGAGTAGTGGGAAAGAGAAAAAAAAACGAATGAGGGAGGCGTCTAAGTGGCGTGATTTGTGTGGGACAGGGTGCATCAGCGCTAAAAAAGTGGGAACAGAAAGCGTCAGCTATGTCGATAGGCGAGTTGAATTCAATGTTGACGATTACGATTCTGGATACTTGGTGGCGATAATTCCTGTTTAGAAAGCAGTTTACAATGTCCCATTTTTGTTTCGCATTATTACCTGCTTGCGATATTTTTTCTTCTAGAAAAGAACGTTTCGTAGCTTTTAAGTGTTTGTTTACAGCGTTACGTAAATTTTTGTCGCAGGCAATTATCATCATCATCATCATCAGCTTGACTACGTCCACTGCAGGACAAAGGCCTCTCCCAAGTTCCGCCAGTTAACCCGGTCCTGTGCTTGCTGCTGCCAATTTATATCCGCAAACTTCTTAATCTCATCTGCCCACCTAACATTCTGTCTCCCCCTAACCCGCTTCCCTTCTCTGGGAATTCAGTCAGTTAGCCTTAATGACCAGCGGTTATCCTGTCTACGCGCTACATGCCCTGCCCATGTCCATTTCTTCTTCTTGATTTCAGCTATGATATCCTTAACCCCCGTTTGTTCCCTAATCCACTTTGCTCTCTTCTTGTCTCTTAAGCTTACACCTACCATTTTTCTTTCCATTGCTCGCTGCGTCGTCCTCAATTTAAGCTGAACACTCTTTGTAAGTCTCCAGGTTTCTGCTCCGTAGCTAAATACCGGCAAGATACAGCTGTTATATACCTTCCCTTTGAGGGGTAGTGGCAATCTACCTGTCATAATTTGAGAGTGTTTGCCGAATGTGCTCCACCCCATTCTAATTCTTCTAGTTACTTCAATCTCGTGGTTCGGCTCTGCGGTTATTACAGCCCTAAGTAGACATAGTCTTTTACAAATTCAAGTGCACTATTACCTATCTCGAAGCGCTGCTCCGTGCCGAGGTTGTTGTACATTACTTTCGTTTTCTGCAGATTAATTTTAAGACCCACCTTTCTGATCTCCTTGTCTAACTCCGTAATCATGAGTTGCAATTCGTCCCCCGAGTTATTCAGCAATGCAATGTCATCGGCGAAGCGCAGGTTACTAAGGTATTTTCCATTGACTCTTATCCCTAACTGTTCCCATTCGAGGCTTCTGAAAACCTCCTGTAAGCACGCGGTAAATAGCATTGGGGAAATTGTGTCCCCCTGCCTTATACCCTTCTTGATTGGTATTCTGTTACTTTCTTTATGAAGCACTATAGTAGCAGTTGATCCCCTGTAGATTTCTTCCAGAATGTTTATATATACTTCATCTATGCCCTGATTCCGCAGTGTTTGCGTGACGGCTGATATTTCTACTGAATCAAACGTCTTCTCGTAATCTATGAAGAATATGTATAGTGGTTGGTTATACTCTGAGCATTTCTCTATTACCTAATTGATAGTATGAATGTGGTCAATTGTTGAGTAGCCTGTTCGAAATCCTGCTTGTTCCTTTGGTTGATTGAATTCTAATCTTTTCTCTACTCTGTTAGCAATTACCTTTGTAAATAGCTTGTATTACTACAGAGAGCAAGCTGATCGGCCTGTAATTCTTCAAGTCCTTGTCGTCTCCTTTCTTATGTATTAAGATTATGTTAGCGTTCTTCCAAGACTCTGGTACTCTTCCCGTCAGGAGACACCTCGTAAACAGGGTGGCTAGTTTTTCTAACACGATCTGTCCTCCATCTTTCAGCAGATCTGATGTTACCTGATCCTCACCAGCAGCTTTGCCCCTTTGCATGCTCTCCAAAGCTTTTCTGACTTCTTCTATCATTACTGGTAGGGTGTAATCTGGGTTACTGCTAGTTCTTATAGTATTAAGGTCGTGGTTGTCTCGACTATTGTACAGATCTCTGTAAAACTCCTCCGCTATTTTAACTATCCTATCTATATTGGTAGTTATTTTGCCTTCTTTGTCCCTTAGTGCATACATCCGACTTTTGCCTATCCCAAGTTTCTTCTTCAATGCTTTGACACTTCCTCCGTTTTTCAGAGCGTGTTCAATTCTCTCAATACCTTCTTACATCGCATACCTTACGTCTATTAATCAACTTCGAAAGCTCTGCCAGTTCTATTTTGTCTGTTGTACTTGACACTTTCATGATTTGACGCTTCTTAATTACGTTCTTCGTTTCCTGCGAAAGCTTGCCAGTGTCCTGTCTAACTACCCTGCCTCCAACTTCCACTGCACACTCCGTAATTATACTCGTCAGATTATCATTCATTGTATCTACGCTAAGGTTGGTTTCCTCACTAAGAGCCGAGTACCTGTTCTGCAGCGACACTCTGAATTCCTGTACTTTCCCTCTCAGTGCTAGCTGATTGATTAGCTTCTTGCGTATCGTTTTGTGTCGTTCCTTCTTCAAGTCTAGGCGACTTCGAGACAGTACCATTCTATGTTCACTGCATCGTACCTTGCCAATCACTTCCACATCCTGCACGATTCCAGGGTGTGCACTCATTATAAAGTCTATTTCGTTCTTATTTTCGCCATTAGGGCTCCTCCATGTTCACTTGCGGTTTTCTTGTTTTCGGTAGAAGGTATGCAAAATCCGTAAATCATTGCGTTCTGCGAATTCTACTAGTAGCTCTCCTCTGGCGTTTCTAGTACCGATGCCATAATCTCCTACTGCCTGGTCCTGCTTCTTCCCTACCTTTGCATTAAAGTCGCCCATCACTATAGTATACTGTGTTTTCACCATACTCATTGCCGATTCCACGTCTTCATAGAAGCTTTTAACTGAAGCGTCATCATGGCTGGATGTAGGCGCGTAAGCCTGCACTACCTTCATCTTGTATCTTTTACTCAGTTTAATTACGATACCTACCTTCCTTTCATTAATGCTATAGTATTCCTGTATGTTGCCAGCTATGTTTCTGTGAATTAGGAACCCCACTCCCAGTTTTCTTCTGTCTGCCAAGCCCCTGTAGCAAAGAACGTGCCCATTCTGTAGCACCGTATAAGCCTCATCTGTCCTCCTAACCTCACTGAGCCCTATTATATCCCATTTAACACCCTCTAGCTCCTCGAATAGTACAGCTAGACTTCCCTCACTAGATAAGGTTCTAGCATTAAACGTTGCCAAGTTCAGGTTCCAATGGCGGCCTGTCCGGATCCACAGATTCTTAGCACCCTCTGCTGCGTTGCAGACCTGACCGCCGCCGTGGTCAGTTGCTTTGCAGCTGCTGGGGACTGAGGGCCGTGAGTTATTTGACGTAAGCATGTGGGAGGTAGTGGCCAGATACTGCACCAGGGTGGCCAATCCTTCTCTGGTGAGGGAGTGCGTTCTCGGCGGTGTTTGCCGGTGAGGCCGCACCCCAGGCCTCTTAATGCAGTTCCATCAACACGCGGTTTTTTTTAATCCGGTTGGGAACTGCGTGGTACCGGGATTTGAACCACGAACTTTTAGCATGCGAAGCGGATGCTTTAACCGCTACACCATCGCTGCATCTGGTTGTGGTATTTCCATAGTGGTATTGATACCACTATGGAAACGTCCAAGAGAGCGAAGAGTCGTAGGTGGCTAGATAGATAGATAGATAGATAGATAGATAGGTGGATAGATAGATAAATAGATAGATAGATAGACAGATGGATAGACAGATACAGACAGACAGATAGATAGATAGATAGATAGACAGACAGACTGTCACACAGGTCCCGTTAATTCGGGAGGCGATCGCCGGGCTAATTCCAAGGGCCGAAATATCGGCCCCCCAAACCGCACCACGAAAGCGTGGACAATTTAGAAGCGGTCCTATTCGCGCGCCAGCGGACGCCGGCTGTAGCCGAAAGAAGTCAGAGCCGAGAGTTGATAAACAAAACAAATTTATATTCTCAATTACGGCAGATCAAAACGATACAAAAGTATGCACAATCGACTATACATGCGAGGCCGGTGCTCTAACCACTACGCCATCGCCGCATCTCGAGTAAATAGAGTAAATAAGAGTAAAAAGAGTAAATAAATAGAATCGAGTAAATACGGTTGTAAAAATGAAACGGATGTTACAAAATACAGGCCCTACTTGCATCAAGCGGATCGCATTTGCTCACGTATAGCTCACACACACAATTTTTTAAAATTTTGGGCTCGGGTGAAAACATGAAACACAAATCACGGTGAACAAGGGCGGCTTCCGAACAAGAGCTGCTTCCCGGCAATATGTGGGGACCATTTTTCAGAAAATTTTGCTTGAATCGCAGTTCGGATTGCGAGCTGTACGCGAGAAAATACAATACTTCAAAATGTGAAAGCCAACATTTTAGCTTTAGGTCAAGCAAGGCTTGCAAAGATGTGCGCTGGTTGGTTTTGCACAGCGAGTACTGACAAAATATTAACAAGGCATACTATGCGCGAATTAGGAAGTTCACTTAACTGACTTAAAAAAAAGAGTGACTTAAAAAAAAAGAGCAACCTAATGCGAGACCCTAAAGCAGAAAACCTTACTTCATTTAAAGGAGCCCTGCAACACTATTGCACGTGACCTCCAAGTGGCATTTATTGCCTCACAAATTGACTGCTGCAAAAAGTACTAAAATTTGGCAAGTAGGAACCGAACTTCAGAAATTTGTTGCAAGCTTTTGAGTACTTTACTTCTCCTTTCGTACCATCATGTATGCTGAAAGCTATGCAGGAGGTAAGGAGGGTAAGAGGGTAAGAGAGGGTATGTCCGTTTGTCAGTGAGCGTACCGACTTTGGGAACTCTTCTTTTTTTTGCTGAATTGAGCCAATCGCCATTGATTGCATGCTCATGGCACTGTCATTTGGGCTTATGGCATCATTTTCAGCGAGAGGAGCAAGCGGTTTCTAGCTGACTTAAAAATTCAAGGGAGACGTGGCAATAGTAATGGTGAATTCAGTGAAAGAGTTCAATTTTTCATTTTATTTTCTTTTCTGCAATCCCGAGACTTTCTTTTAGGCCATGGTGAAATATTAGACCAAAATAAGTAGTAGAAGTCAAGAAATAAGCGTTTCACTAGTGCACTGTCATCAATAACAATGACAAAACTGAGCTTTAGAGAATGTAAATCTGCAGCTTTTTCTTGGCACAGTGCCACCATATTGGCATCGTTGTAACAGATCGAAGCTCAAGATATGCGGTATTTCTCCAATGAAAAATAAAGCCAAGTTCTTTCCAAGTTTCATTTTCCTAGCATCAACTATTTTTCCAGCTTTCATTTTTTAAACAATTAATTTCACAACAAATGAAGATATAGCCACTTCATTTTCTTCACTTATATCCTGAGACATTGGTTGAGTGCTGTGAAGCTGTCTATATTTGAGTGCACGTCATACAGATTTTTATAACTGGCTTTTTGTTGTTAGCAAGAATTAACTGCTGCAACAAGATTCCTTTATCAGCTGGTAAGTCTGATTTGGACTTGTAGCGACGAGAGAAGAGAGACGTGAGATGACGTCGAAGGCAGCCGATGGGGCCGTGCCGATCTCACCACTTATTCCAGGCCTGAAGCGGAGCCACGTCGGCTACCAGCGTCCGCCACGCCAGGCGTGTCAGCTCGTTCTAATTCTCACGCAGCTCGAGCTAGCATCAGCTGCGCGAGAGGCGCGGCGCAGTCATCAAGAAATGAGGGCGATGATGATGGCACTACAGGGCTCCCCCCCCCCCCCTAGCGCTTTGCGCGATTCGAAGGCATATGAAAAAAAGAAAAAATAGTGACAAAAGCTGTATACATGAACGACAATCCATAAACTGTTCATTTGAAAAGTCTAGGTTGTCAACGTTGATGGGCCATCGGTAAGCAGCGGGTCTCTGGTGGGCGACTCTGGGAGAAGCGCAAGGGACGAAGGAGGAAGTGCCGGGTCGCTGTGGTAGCCGACAAGCGGGTCTCACGGTGACCTGGCCGGACAGGCCGAGAGTGGACCGTGTGTCGCGAGGTCATGCTGCCAACGTCGGCAGAGGGCCGGCAGTGCGGGCCCTGACGTTGGGGTCGACGCAACACAGACCTCAAAGTCGAGCGGCGTCTGACGTGCCGACATAGACAGACGTGCCGACGCCCGCAGGAATGAGTCCCAACAATACCACCAAGTGCGCGGTGGGCAGTCGGGCACACGACCAGTGGTGGGACACCGCGTCGGACAGGCCGAGTAGGCGCCTGCGCCGTCTTCAGGGCCGTGACCGCAACCCGTGGCCGCGCAGCAGGACGGCCCAAAAGTTGCCGCAATGTGTGACGCCAAGCACGCTGTCGTCGCCGACGTAGGGCAACGGGTGGCAGACACGCATGAGGCATGAGCGCCGTCGCGGTTGTGACACACGAGCTGGCATTGTGGACACACGTCTGGCCGTTGCCGTCCGGAGGCAAAGGCTCCGGGGAATGGCGGTGGTGGAACCCAGCCAGCGTGGGCTCACCCGGAGCACTGGACGGGACACCTGTGCTCGTGCAATGACCTCCGGCAGTCCGCGTGCAGTCCGGAGGGCCGGCGTGCAGGTCTGCACAATTAATGGCCGCCTCCAGCAAACACCCCCCAGACTGCCCCACCGCAGGCGCTGCATGCCTGGTGAGCCCCGTCCGAAACGGACCGGGCACGTCGTCCTCAAGCGCGTCAGTCACAGTCGCAGCGTCTTGGAAGCCTGGCCGTGGTTGATGGCTGGCGGCCTCAACCTCAGCTGCGGGAAACTGCGAGGACGATGCTGGTCGCTGCTGGCAGGACGCGCAGATCGTTGTGGCACTACACACTCATCATTGTACCTGCTCCCCCACCTCCTCACACCAATCACTATCATGTATTATTGCCCTATAACTTGAGAGTTGATGTGTATAAAAATATTCATTCCTTATTCTTACAATACCTGAATGGAATAGCCCTAGTCCTCACGTTTTCAGCTGTGTCAACTGCTTGGCTTCTTCTCTAGAGTTAATATTTTTGTGAGTTATATTTACTATTGCTTGAATGCTTGAGTGTTTATTTTTTCTGCCATAAAATAGTACTCTAATTCACAGTTACAGATTTCCCTTCAATGTATGGAATTCGCGGCAACCGCCAATTGCGGTTTTTGTTTAGCTTGTGGGGAGTGCTGACACCCCTGTAAAGTTGTTAGCACCGCGTGGCGTGCGTGTTTCACGCTGAAGCCATATTGCAGCATCACAACTTTTGAGCGGTAGGTGGCATTGTGTTTGCGAGCGTTATCACCACTATCATCATCATGGTTAGATCGGTAGCGCCAGCGGTGACCCCTGGCGACAAGCCTTGGTGGCAGCACAATATAATTGAGTGACTCCCTTTTGCACGCGGTGTTTGGCGTGAACAGTTGTCTCTCGCTGCGTGTCCCCAGTGCACGACACCGCGGGTCGTCTGCCCGGGGGGCCCTCATGGTGAGTCATCAAGAGTTCGCTGCCTTGTGTGTGTTATGCTGTTGAGTGTACGGTAATATTCTGTAAGGTTGTTTTAGCATGTTGATAACAATTGATGCATATTAATTTGGCTGATGATATGATCGCTTCTAAATCTAGTTAAATAAATGTGAGTTGCCTGGTTTGTTCCGACCGTGTCTGCTGTGTTTGTTCACTCCAAGAGCGTCACGCTCGCTCTTCATTTCGAGACCCCACAAGCTTCACAATTTACAAGCTCCTTTACCATCAACATGGCTGGCTATCATTGCAACGGAGCTGCTATTCGAAAAAGAACAGGTGAATGCAAGCTCCGAGTCAAACTCTCCTCTGCACATCAAAAAACCACTAGCTCAACTGGCATACGCTAGGAACATGTCCAAGCAAGGAAAAACGGCGCTTGTGAAGGGCTCTGGTTTGGTTGCGAACAGACATGTTGACATCTAGTGGGAAACCACACAACTTCAAGGTTTCTAATCAAATCAAGTGCATAATGGTACTTTTCCAGCTAGCATTCAACAGTAATACAAGGGTAGATTTTGAGCGCTGACTGTTTTGGGAAAATACCGTAAAAACCCGCGTATAGTTCGGACCCGCGTATAGTTCGAGGTGTAACTCGGGGATAGCAAACGCAAGAAAAAGCATTTTCACGCGAATATTGTTCGAGAAAAACAGAAAAAATGCTGTAAGTTGCTTTTGAATTTTTGACAAAATGTAAGTTGCTTTTGAATTTTCAGACCCTGCGAGCCTAAATTATAAGGAACACGCACAACTACTTCTTTTCTGCTATTGCGAAAAATTTCACACCATTGCACAGAATCATGCACTTTATATCGGACAACCTACTCAGTATATGAACCATTAGGTAGAGACAGAATGACAGTCTTAGTTCATATTTTGTTTTTTCGTGTGTCATACCCCTAAGGCTTTTGGTTAAGATAGGACTTTATTTTCCTGTAAATTTGGTGTTCCATAAATCAGTTAAATTACTGTCTTTAGGCTGTTTAATGGGTATATCGTAAAAACCCGCGTATAGCCCGGGTTTTTTTCTAAAATTTAGGGTGCGAAATTTCAGACCCATACTATATGCGGATCCCCAAAAGTTTTGGCCTGAATTCAGTTCTGGTTTCGGCATTGGTTGGTGCTATAATCATTATCAGGTGTCTGCGCACTTCTACGTTAGGTGGCGTGGTAGCGTGAGCGGCTTTAGTCCTAGAGACCTACAGGTACAGGCGTGCATCAGGCGAGCAACAGTGGCCATTGTAATCACTTGGCGCACATCACGACGGCCGCAATTTTACTTCCGTGATTTTAAGCCATGTCGGGACCGCGCAGGCAGTACTCGGCTGCCTTTAAGAGGAAAGTTATTTCTGCTGCCGAAACCATCGGCAACTCTGCCACGGAGCGGCAGTTCGGCGTGAATGAGCGGAGCATTCGCGGTTGGCGGAAGCAGAAGGAAGCCCTTTTTGCATGCTGCGGCAAGAGAAAAAGTTTCCGGGGACCGAATGGAGCATTTCCAGACGTGGAACGAGAACTGACGGACTTTGCTCGGGAGCAACGAGCTGCACAACTCGCTGTGCATATTGCCACGTTCCATTTCCAAAGTTTTTGTTATCGTCCCAAAACACCACACGATTCTCAGCGCAAACCGCGCTGGCAGTTTTCTAGAAGGTTCCGAACTGTAGTAGATCATTTCGATAAGATCACACCCACTGTGCGAACGGTACAGATTGTTCCGGAAGCTACGCCACCGCCAGCGATAACACTAGAACATTCAACGGCAAGAGTATAAATGCCAACGCGCTTCGCCGCTTGTGAGTTGTTGATCGAAGGCCGACGCTGCGTTCGCCGCTATCAGTCCGAGACTGCTATCTGTGCAAGACTGCTGCTGTAATTAGACTTTCCCTTTACCGGGCCCAAGTTCGCCCAAATAAACAGTTAAATCCCAACACGAAGTTTCCTGTCTTCGGCCACGTCACGACCCTGTGACAATATCGAGCTGCTGCAGGCAAAGGGAAGGGAGATCGCTCGAGACAAAGGCATTCCGCCTGCGGACTTTGGAAGGGAGATTCGGAAGACAGTGTGTCAGACGAAGACGACGACTAATCGTGCGCGCGCGTGCGTGCACATGCAAGTGTGTAAATAGCGGGCAATTAACTTAGTATAAAATGGCTAACTTTTATTTTTTGTAGAGGTTGTCGCGTCTACATAAAGCAGCTAATAGCTTTTGAGACATCCACGGATTATGAAAAAATGGTAATATTTTTTACATTTCTTTTCGGAAGTGAATTTTTGGATATGCGTATGATTTAGAAAAAATTTAGAAAACGCTTTTTGGGGAACATTACAAGATTTTACCTCGGTCCAATCTAAGTCCTCTATGGCAGTTATGAAACTTCATCAGAACATATTTGGAATGAGGAAGAGTAAAAGGACGTAGTTGTCGATCGAAGCGTAGGAGCAAAGGATAATGATCAGTAATGCCACTGTCGAGAAGTTTCACCTGCAGAGATATTAGCGAATTAGAGAAAGCATGATCTATCAGGGTCCCAGCACCGCTGCGAACTTGCCGTGTAGGAACATCATTTAAAGATTCAAATCCATAGCTTTGCAGGAGACTAGTGTAACTAATAGCAACACGTGAAGTGTAATCGAGTAAGTTAACGTTGATGGCACCCATTACAATGGCAGTTTTATTCTCAAGAGAAATGATATGTAGGACATTTTCAAGATTACAAAAAAATCTTCGACTGAGGATGAGGGAGATCGGTAAATGCAGCCAAATATGAAATCTCTCTGATCCGATATGAAATCTCTCTGATCGCAAGATGGAGAGCTTACCACGCGAACGGTCCGGGTTCGATCCTCAGTGGGACTGATAAATTTATTTTTATTTTATTTACTACTTTCTCAATTTTTCGCTCAAGGATGGTTTTTCGCTCACAAACAACGGTGCCGACGCCGATGGCGGTATTCCTGCGACACGAGCTCTCTAACGCTATCGCGTTAAAATCAGTCGTCGTCCGGGTCGTACTTCAGTGGTGGTTCGATGGGACACGAGACAGGCAGTAGGCGTCAGAGTGTTTTTCCCAGACTTGTAAACGACTGTAACGTCGAACTTCTGAAGCCTCAGGCTCCACCATGCGAGGGGACCTGAAGGGTATTTCTAGTTAGCTAGCCCACACAAGGCATGGTGGTTGCTCACAACTTTAAAGGGCCTGCCGTGAAGATATGGGGTTAGGTTCAATATAGAGATGATTGCAAGGCACTCCTTTTTTGTTGTAGAATAGCTGGCCTCTGCCTTTGATAGCCACCGGCTAGCATAGCGGATGACTCTTTCCAGTCCGTTAATCATCTGCACAAGAACAGCACCGAGTCCTACACTACATGCGTCGGTGTGTATTTCTGTCTTGGCGAATTCGCCGAAATGCGCATCTAGCAAAGGCGCCTGCAGACGTAGTTTCAGCTTCTGAGATGCTTCCTCCTGCGGCGTTTCCCTCTAAAATCCACGTCGGTCCTAGTAAGGTTAGCGAGTGGCTCTTCAATGTGTACGAAGTTTTTGGCGCAGCGCATGTAAAAGACACACAGGCCGAGACACCGACGCATAGTCTTCTTGTCGGTGGGCGGCGGGAAGGTGCCTACGGAAGCCGTTTTCTGCAGGTCGGGGCAAACATCGGACTTTTTGAATACGTGGCCTAGAAACAAGAGCTCCTCGTATGCGAAGCGGCACTTTTCTAGCTTCAGGATTAGTCCGCAGTTCTTGATAGCTTGCAGTGCAGCTTCAAATTGCCAGAGGTGTTCGTCAAAATTTGAGAAAAATACCACGATACCGGCCAGGTACAGAAAACAAGCCTGCCACTTCAAGCGAGCCAGTACTTAATTCATGTCGCGTTGAAAAGTCGCAGGCACTGAGAAAAGACCAAAGGAAATGACCTTGAACTCTAACAGGCCATCCGGTGTTATGAAGGCAGTTTTTTCTTAGTCTCTCTCGTCGACATCAATCTGCCAATAGCTGGTCATGAGGTCCATCGAAGAAAGGTACCTCACATTGTGAAGTCGACCCAGGGCGTCGTCTATCCGGGGGAGACAGTAAACACCCTTCTTCTTGACCTTGTTCAGGCGGTAATAGTCGGCACAACAGTGCAGAGTTCCGTTCTTCTTCTTGACTAATAACGGGTTATGCCCATGTACTCTGAAGGCTGGCTGATTTTATCACATAGCATTTCGTAGGCTTTCGTTTTTATGGCGCCGCGTTCTCGCGTTGACACTCTGTACGGGCTCTGACGGAGTAGCTGACACTTTTTCTGTTGGAATGTGATGTTTTGCGACCAGGGTACGTATTTCGAATTTATGACGACGATGAAAACCTCTCCTTGTATTGTCGGATCAGAGTTCTGAGCTGTTCTTGCTTATGCGTCGGAAGCCTTGCGTTAACGTCAAAAGCTAGTTGACAAGCTTCGTTTGTCGTAGCATGTTCGGTAGACTCGACGAGGGTGAAAGCGTTGCTGGCTTCAACTATGTCTTCCGTGTAGGCAGCCGTGGTGCCTTTGCTCACGCGCTTGTATTCGTTGCTGAAGTTCGAAACATCACTACAGCTTTACCTTCTCACAGCTCGGCTATTCCTCTGGCGACACAAATCTTTCGATTGATGAAGATGTACCGGTCGCCAACAACAGCGCCTTGCATATTTGTTTATATTTGTGTGCTGACGGAAATGCTGACACCAGAGCGAGAGGAAATCATGACTTGTTCTTCCAGCACAATCAAGACGAACTTTCCTGATTGCGTGCGGGGTGGCAGTGTTTCTGTCAATGGCGTTATCGACTTTGATTTTAGTTGGTAACTGCACCATGAATCTTACGAGGTCCCTACCAAGAATGATGTCTCTGCACCAACGTTGCGCGACTACAATGCTTGCGGAATAACTCCGATTATTAATGGACACTCTGGCTGTTCAGATTTCTGCCGGCCTTAATAAGTGACCTCCAGCTGTCCGGATCTCAGGGCATTCGCAGGCGTTCATCACTGTCTTCAACTTCGCGGTGAAGGAACCGCTGATTAGAGATAAGTTGGCTCTGGTGTCGACGGGAGCCGTCACATTGTGGCCGCTGATAAGAACATGGAGGTTGCTAGTTCGTCATCTCGATTAGGCCATGGCGTCGGGTCACATGTACGTCGGCTTGTTACGATGCTTCCGCGTTGCGTCATTAGGTTGTCTTCGGCACGTGAGGTTTCGATGTTAGAGATAGGTCAGAGTACTGTCCTGTTCTGAAGGTTTCGTCGGGGCATCGTCGTCGGCTGTGGAAGATATTCGGTAGTTCATCGTACAGCAACCACCCCTCCATCGGTAGCGGCACTCAGTTTTTCGAAAGATGCGGGCTAGGCGGCCGGCCACGGATTGGGCCATGTACGGCCGGTGATACGGCGAGATGTAGCGGCCAGGTGATGGGAAACGGTATGGTTGTCGTTCGTGCCACTGTGTTCCGGTGGTGTAATAGGTGATGTCGCCAGACCCAGCTGAGGACGCGGCGCGTTGACGGCGAATTCCAGGAGCCTCATCTGTCAGTACTGGCAGTGACGATAGGTGTGGCCGACCTCCCCGCAGTGGTGCGCCAAACGTCCGTTTTCTTTGATGTGTAGCGCTGGTCGAGAGGAGAACGGCAGGGCGTCGGTAGTTGTGTCGATGGCGGCGTCCGGCGACGGAAATTAAGCGGTGTGGCGTTTGGGAGCGGAGGTTAGATGTAGTGGCCGGCTGTATCAGTGTAGTTCATCGTGTGCGGCTAAGGCTGTGGTGCTTCAGAATTTGAAGCGATTGACGAACTTCTTCGCAGACAATGTCGGCGATTGAGACTACCTGGGGCTGCGAGGAACGCAGTCGTTTCAGTAACTCCTCCCGCACTATCTGCCGGATTATTTCACGTATGTCGTCGGAGCTGAAGGCGTGAACAGTTGCGCTGTCTTGCGTCGATCGACGATCGTACTGGTGGGTACGCATTTCGAGCGTTTTCGCAATTGTCGTAGCCTCCGACACAGACTCTTGGACTGCATTGGGTAGGTTCTGCGCCAGCTCAGCAAAAAGGTATTGCTTTACTCCTAGCATAAGCAAACGGACCTGCTTCTCCACGGTCTTGTCGGAATCAGTGAGCCGGAACAGACAAATGGTCTCTTCTTCAAAGATTGTGACGCTTTCATTCGGAAGTGGCGCCCGTCTTTCCAGCAAACAAGCGGCCCTCTCTTTTCGGGCAACGCTCGTGAACGTTTCAAGGAATGTGCCATGGAAGAAGTCCCAGGTTCGAAGTGACGACTCGTGGTTCTCAATCCAGGTCCACGCCGCGTCTTCCAAGTAAAAGTAGACGCGACGTAGCTTTTCTTCTGGGTCCCACTGGTTTAAGGCGGCCACTCGGTCATACGTCTCCAGCAGGTCTCCGCTTCTACACTTGATGATCCGTAGAAGGTCGGTGACTCTCATGGCTGCTGCATTGCGACCGTGGCGAGTGTCGGCACAGGTGAGGTCATAGTATTTGCTGTAGTGGTGGTGGCCTTGGGCTTGCTATTAGGTAGCAGCAAGCTCTCTGATCAAGGTTGGCTTGAATGTCCTCTTCGTTGTGTACGCTTGGGTCACTATTGGAGGAGATCGTTTGGTACATGTGCCAGGGAGCACCTCCACCAGATGTCACGGAGTCGTGACGCGGACGAAGGAAGCAGACTGACTGTTCCAGTTAAATTGTTTATTCGGCTGAACTTGTGGCCACGTAGAGGAAATACAGAATACAGCAATACACTGCTACTGATAGCGGCGAAAAGAGCGGCGGCCGTCGATGAACTGACAAGTGGTAAAGTGGGTCGGCATAAATGCGCGTCTCATTGAATATTCTAGCGTTATCGCTAGCAACCACGTAGGTTCCATAACAATCTCTACCATTCGCGAAGTGGGCGTATTCTGTACAAAATGATCTACTGCTGTCCCGAAGCTTCTCTAACATGCAGGTGCGTTTGCACTGAGAGTTACTGAGGGTAGAATGGGTCGATAAAAAAAACTTGAGGAGAGAATGAGGCAATAGTGTAACATGGTGATAACAAAAATCAGGAAGGAATGTGGCGCTATATGTGTGTCATCCCTTTGCACAATATTTCAATTCCAATGTGATCGAAATAGCTATTATTTGTGTAAATTTTTCTTCGGAGTGTCACAACTTCTGCAAGAGGGTGGTGTTTGCGAGTGATCTGGCAACGTATGTGGTTCAGTAGTTACCTAGCTAAAAAGACCAAGAAAGCATTCCTGGTTAGCAACGACAAAAGTGTTCAGTCTTTACTAGTTTCTGGCTATAGTAAAGAAACGACGCGAAGATAGTGATATATGCTCGCAACAAATAAACGCATGCGTTGCCAACTGTTGATTCGTCTTTTTTGAGATTGTGCTGACCACGCACCTAGGTAGCGGCAGACCTGCCCCTATTCGCAACTGCAGAAAACGCTCCATGTGCTGGCAACACTAATAATGGAAAAAACATTACGGGGCTACACTTAACGGAATCAATGCGGCACTTTCGCTTACCACCACGGCCTTGCACTGTGCCAAAGTTTGTTGAATGTGGCGTCGGATCCCGTTGCTTCGTCGAAAGTGAAAGGGCGCTTTGCGCAGACCGCAGCATTATGATCGTCATAAAGAATTTCACTGGCGCAACAGTGGAAGTAGTTGCGCTGTGCGAGCACACACCGAGCTTTTTCGGCGAACTGCATCATACTAACCTCAAGTTGAAGAAACTGTATAGCGAGCCTGAGCTTGAAGATTGCAAATGTTCATGCTTAGCGAACCTCCCTGAAAAGCGTTACAGCACTTCTACTTTGCGTTGTTACACTGCTACACGCAAGGTTTGGACAGTTTCTGAGGCAACTACGCTGCGACTAGCACTGCGGATCGCATGCGTCCTATTGAGTTCCTTGTCTCGTCATAAGCTAAATACGCATGCCTACACTTGATTACAGAGCGGAGCTATGCATGCCTGGGCTCATGTAATTTGAGATAAGACGAATAGTAGTTTTGATTGTAATAGAACTGTTTATTTCCTTCCGTTAACCGATATATCTTATTAGTATCTCATCAGATGCATAATGAATAAGGTCGTGTGCTTCCGGACACTCTCTTGTTCGTGTGGGCATAAATATATGTGCGGTTTAACGTCCCAAAACCACCATACAATTGAGTCAAGGACTCCGGAAATTTCAACCAACTGGGGTTCTCTAACGTGCACCCAAATATGAGCACCTCAGCCTACATGCCGCAACCGGGATTTGATACCGCGACCTGCTGGCCAGTAGCTGAGTACATGAGCCACTGGACCATTGCGGCGGGGTGTTCGTGCGGGCAATAGTTGATATTCAAAAAGCGACATACGCACACACTCTACCAAAGCTACGAATGCATGGGCGTCATATATACACGCACGAAAATACATACGCGCACGCGCGACCTTTGCACTCGCGTTTGTATCCACAGGCATATATACAACCATGCGAAATAAGAAATGACTGCAGCTTCACTTCAGGGTGGGTAGCGCTACGACTGGCGCAGAAAACTAACATATGTGAAAAATACACTGACACACGTAACGCAAAAAATTTCCTATAGCGCTTGCTTATACAAAGAAACTATGCTCCGTACTTAGATAGGCCCCCTACATAACGGTGCACTCACCGAGGAGAGTTAAATTGTTGTGAGGGAATTGATTAGAACCAATTGACTAACGTAGTGTCCATCTTCTGCTTTCCAATGCGTAAGTTATTGATTTGCGCCAATCTCGGTCGCGCGTCGTCTGCAACTTTCAATAGAAGGATACGTTGCTATCTTTTCACCGCGATGTCACGCATCGTGACACACTTCAATGGTCTTTGGACATCGCTTTCTTCGAACTCAAGCATGCGGCATGACAAAAATAAAAGAACTATGCGGCCGCTTCTCAACGTGCGTAACTTGGTAACATAGCTCTTCTCAAGGTTGACCCTTGTTAGCGCCATTTCCAGGCACGGCCGCCAGGTGGCAAGCGTTTGGTTGAAGTTGACAATAGGAACTAATAATTTAGTTGTACTGCACGAGCTAAGTCATCAAGCTACTCATACTCGACCGGGGTAACGCTTGATGATAGTTATAGCGCGAGAACAAAACGACGTCACAGAGACAAGAAGGGCACGAAAGACACGCGTTTAGCGTAGCTTTGCTCTTCTTATTCATCTGATGACATCAGCTTTAAGCTGTTAAAATTAGTCTTAGCTGAAGGCTATTAAGAGACGCTTTACCTAAGATGAGAAATTCTAGGCATTGAAGTGACCTGCCCGGCCGTTCGCAGAGTGGCAATGGGCTAAGTTTTTAGGGGCGAAGCTCCTTAGGCCGTATGTAGTATGTAGCCACCTCTTAATTATGACTTGCTCTATAGAGGACGTTGCGTGTATTTGTCCTTGGTAATAATATAACACAATGACGTTTGTGGTTTTCACAGCATACACATAAAGGGAATGATGATAAGTGGGGCGAAGTGTCGGTCCACGTGCCAACTATTCATGCGTCTGTTCGTTCACCCATTCGTCCGTGCTTCTGTCCGTCCGTCCATTCGTGCTTCCATCCGTCTGTCTGTCTGTCTGTCCGCGCGTGCTACTGTCCGTCCACTAGTCCGTGTGTCCATCCGCATGAACGGGTGGATGGTAGTCCTTCTAGTTGTCCCTCCATCCATGAATCTGTCCGTGCGTCCGTGCCTCTGTAAACTGTCCGTGCGTCCGGATGTATGCACACATGGACGCAGGACGGATAGACGTACGCCTCGCCCCACTCATCACCATTCACTCCGTAGATAAGCTGTGTTTTTTCATTCTGAGGAATTAAAAAGAATGGAAGTACGCCTGTTACAATTCCCCGGAATATAATTGGAATAAAATAGAGCTGACCGTTCCTCAACACTGTTCATGAGCAAGAACTCTGAAAAAATGCCGGATCGAACAGCGACCAGGCCGCTGGCGATGCACGCGAGAGCCAAGCTTGCTGGTTAGACATATAAACACTGTGTGCGTCTTACTTGCTCGCGATGACCATAGCTTCAAAATACACCCTGGCCCTCATGACTCCACAATAAATTACCCGAAGTGGCACAACTAAACCGCAGGATTTACGCGAATGTGCTGCACAAAGCAACATAAGCAAAGGAAGTAAACTCGTTTCTAGACAACTAGGTGTCACCACCAGACGGTACCACATATAGACACTGCGAGTACGACACTAAAATTTTCGACGATATCGCTGGTCGCTTATCGTCACACGTCAAGATACTGTTGACAACTGATGGTCGGGCACGTGACGTCAAGCCTTCTGTATCCCAGGGCAGTTATGTCGGGTGCACGTTCTTGGGGGTTCGGGCTGCCACAGGGGTTGTCATAGGTGTTCCAAAATAGGGACCCTCCTCGTCGAATTTGCATGATACAATGTTTTCATCATCACCACCCTTGTAACAGAAGCTATTATTGCTCCACTAAAAACTATGCGTACGAAGCAATTGGATAGACGTCACATCTCGAGGGAAAAATTCGGTGTCACTGCTCCTTTAAGCGTGTTAACGGCAAGCCAATTATGTTGTTGGCCCTTGGAGTCGAAACCGAACGTCAATGCTTCTGCAACCAGCATGAAAACCAGCGAGTGGGGCCGGCTGACTCCATCACTGTCAACGGCGCCTGACGCAACATGTGGCAAGCTCCCTCCACGCATATGGTTCCAGCACCAGCCCTATGATGCAGTTGACGTCATCTAGTGCGGTGGCGTTGGCTTGTCTTACGCAACGCGTTGCAATACCACTCGCCCATGGACAGCGGCGATTCACGATTGGCAGCTGCTGCCGCAGAGGCCACCGGCGTTCCTGATTGAAGGCTTCTGACGTAAGAGCCCGCAGGGTCTATAAAAGAACCAAACGGCACGACCAGAAGCAGCAGACCTTAGCGACAGAGTGCCCGAGAGCAGACGGCAGCGTCAGAGCCTCCAAGATATCCCGGCTCTTTAACCTTCCTAAGCTGTCGGCCCCAGTGCCGAATATTTAACGCCTCTATATATGCTGTATATAAAACTTACCGTAACTCACTGTCGCCTTGTCCGCTCCGTCTATCAGCTCTGCGCATAAGCAGCCGCAAGCAGAGAAACACGCGATACCCAACAGTGGTGACAGAGGTCTATGACCTTGGTGGCGCCATATGCAACAGTAGATGGCAGCTGCGGGATCGGCAGCGTCAGCTACCTCCATGCGGTGACTGCCTGATGTTTTCTTCTCAGTTCACGAGACTGTTCTAGGACAGGTTATAGTAGTTTAGAGAAGCGCTGTGTGAAGCATTGGACTGAGCTTTCATTGTTTCAAGCCAAATCGAAGTGCTTAGAAACCTAAGTTAATGCGGAGGGTATCAACACGGTAGTGTTGATAATTGTTTGTGCGTCTTGCTAGTACACTAATAGGGGGTACGGCAAGTGGACTCTTGACAAGGGCAAACAGCAAGACGATGGAGAACCTCAAAGTGAAGCAACTCATAGAAATTAGTAAGTAACTTGGCTTTACTTTGTGCCATTTGAAACGAAAGCAAGCGATCCTTCAGATCATTAAGGATGAAGGAGTGACGGCTGAGGAAGTCGATTAGGCCTGGGCGGATATCAGAACACGCCGTGAGGAGGCTGAAAGGCGAGAACTGCGTGAACGCGGAGAAGCAGGAAAGTGAGAACGTCGCGAGCGTGAGCAGGCAAAAAAACAGGCACGCTTAGTGTTGAACAAAAAAGAATTGGCACTCCTACAGTGTTCACAGGTGCCTAGCGTAGCTTTGGTGACGATTCAGGACAGTGGTTACAATGTTAGGTACCAACTGCCACCGTCCGTGTAGGCGAGGACATGACGAAGCATCTCGTCAAGTTGGAAAACGTCTCTTGGCATTTCTCTTTGGGAGCAAAACCTGTTGGCTCTACTTACCGGCGAAGTATCCGACATAATGACATGCTTGTCGAGGGAAGCGATTGAGAGCTATTACGAGGTTAAGAAAGTTTCCTTGAGACGTTATAAGTTGTCACCCGAGGCTTTCCGGCAAATGTTACGGTTCGCAAAAAAAGACCGCTGTTTCGCGAGCGGGAACACTGGTTAGCATGCGGACCACATATCTTGAACTGCGATAAATGTGGTTTGTAATTTGCAACATGCGAGTGTGTTATGAGTGAACACGAGTGAACACGCACGCATGTATGCTGCGAAAGACGATGTTTATAGATGAGATGTTTTGGGAATTTTGAGCAAGATGGCTTTATAGTCCGTAAAGTGAGGGGTGAGTGGGTCTGGTTGCAGCTGTCGAAGATAGAAATTTCAAAGACGTGAAGCAGCTGCGAGACGCTGACGTCTAGCAGCTGCTTCACGTTCTCGGAGCTGGAGATCTTCCGCTCGACGGCGACGTTTGCGTTCCGCATCGCGAGCTCTTCTCAGCGCAGCCTTGTCCACGAACGAAGTGTCTTCGAAATTGCTTGTGGTTCCGCCAACACATTGGCTGACGCTATTGGAAGGGACGTCAGTAAGTGTGTTTGCGGATTCATCAGCATACATTTTCACCAGCGACATCGGACGTGGAGCAACCGCACAAACCAACCGACAAAGGGCGGCGCACTCGGACACTTGGTTATTTATAGCGAGCGCCAGCCCCGTTCTGCGCATGCGCGAGTTAGCATACAGCTGGCGCACGTAAAACTAAAGGTTGCGCGGAGCGCGGAGGGGAGAAGCGAGCGCAGCGCGCGCTGTGTTGAGAGGAGAAAGAGATGCACAGATGGCTGGCGGAGGAGGAAGGGAGGCTGCGGACGGCAACGGCGCATGACTAGCCGCTAGTATAACATGCTCCGCATGTAAAAGGGCAATGACTCTTACGTGTACTTCGCGTTTCTTCTTAAAGGCGATTTAATCGAATGACTTAAGGGCAAAAAAGTTTTATCACAATTGCGATAAGGTGGCAGAATGCATTGCTTTGGAGCAATTCTACCGGTGCATCGAGGATGACGTCAAGCTTTGGCTGCAGGACAAGCTTGGCAAAATGCAGCTTGACAAGGCATATTACACTTGCCAAAAGTTGCCTAGTAGGACTGTGCGCGTTCAAAAGGATGAAAGAAAAGAGGGCATTAAAAATTCTTATGAACGGAAACCCGCTCCGCACCACAATTTCAAAAAGAACGCGTCTTTTACGAAAGACACTGTTGGGAAAGGGCAAACGGTAGCGGAGAAATAGGGTGAAGTCCCTAAAGAGTGCACTAATACCACACGCGTGTTTGAGTTACTGAAGCCGCTAATCTGCTACAATTGCAAAAAGGAAGGACACATGGTGGTAAACTGTAAACGAAAGTTTGCTTTCGGAACAATCTGATAATCGGAAAAGAACATGCGGTTCTTATAGCCACATTTCCAGGAAATTAGTGCCAATGGGAAAAGATGTCGCGCACTTCGAGACTCAGCGGCAATCGTGGACGTTTTCTATCCTTTGTTGGTGCCTCCGGACGGCTTCCCGGGAGGATGCACTTGAATCAGGCAAGTCGCCGAAGAGCAGAGTGCTTGCTTACCATTCGCTACGGCCGTCATCGAAGGCTCGTTCGGTAAGCTGCCCACCGAAGCGGTTGTGTCTGCCACGCTTTCCGTTCGTTTTCCTGACGTTTTTTCGCATAACTCTCAGCAGCTTCTCATAGAGCAAGTTAATCGTTCTTTTCCTTCATAGCGTACATGGCCCTCACGAGATTGTAAGCGCGAAAGCTATTGCAGTAACTGTATGTCGTTCTATGCAGTGAAACTCACCTACAAAACGGCTGACCTGCGTTACCTTGGCGGCGAGACGACAGGGCCTCGGACAGGAAACACATGGTGTGGATTACTCGAGCGGCCAGTAGCTGAAGCGGGTGGTGCCGTCTCTGTTAGCGGAGGAGACCATGTGGCACCGTAGGGCGAGAACAAGAGGGGCGCTACGCTCTCGCCTGTAGCAGAAAAGTGGGTTGTTCGGTTGATGGTTGATCGAGAAACGCTCATTTGTGAGCGTCGTGAGAGCTTCTCCATTAAGGCGCTAATGGAAAGTGAAAGATTTGGAGCAAAGAAAAGGAAGGTTTCCTTTTATGAAAAAGCAGGGTTCTTATATCGTAGCTACACAGATCTGCAAGGTCGCAAATATGAGCAGCTGTTGGTAAAAGTATCGTCACGAGCTTTTCAAGCTGGCGCATGAAAACGCGTGGGCAGAGCATCTCGGCCTAATGAAGAAGGCTAGAACTTCCCTTGAGTTTTGTTGGCCGAAACGCTAGAAAGATACTGGAAGACTGTGTGCTTATGCGACTTGTCAGAGAGCGGGCAAATCCACGGACAAGTGGAAGACACCCATGAAGCTTAGGCCAATTATCACATCACCTTTTTGATGTCCAGTAATTGGTATCGTCGGGCTATTGCCAGAGTTGAGGCTAGGTTGTCGATACATCCTGACCCTCTGTGTAGACACATAATTTCCTGAAGTGATACAACTTTCAAGATTTGACGCTTCTTAATGAGATTCTTTGTTTCCTGGGAAAGCTTGTCACTGTCCTGTCTAACTACCCTGCCTCCAACTTTCACTGCACACTCCGTAATGATACTTGTCAGTTTATGATTCATTGTATCTATGCTAAGGTTGGTTACTCACTAAGAGCCGAGTACCTGTTTTGTCTCAAGTACAACAGACAAAATAGAACTGACAGAGCTTTCGAAGTTGATTAATAGGCGTAAGGTGTCTGATGTAAGAAGGTATAACATGGAGAGAATTGAACACGCTCTGAAAAACGGAGGAAGCGTCAAAACAGTGAAGAGGAAACTTGGGATAGGCGAAAATCGGATGTATGCACTAAGGGACAAAGAAGGCAAAATAACTACCAATATGGATAGGATAGGTAAAATAGCGGAGGAAGTTTTACAGAGATCTGTACAGTAGCCGGGACAACCACGGCTTATTACTATAAGAACTAGCAGTAACCCAGGAGTAATGATAACACCCCACGAGTAATGATAGAAGTCAGAAAAGCTTTGAAGAGCATGCAAAGAGGCAAAGCTGCTGGTGAAGATCAGGTAACATCAGGTGTGCTGAAAGATGAAGGACAGATTGTGTTGGAAAAACTAGCCAGCCTGTTTACAAGGTGTCTCCTGACGGGAAGAGTACCAGAGTCTTGGAAGAACGCTAACATCATCCTAATACATAAGAAAGGAGATGACAAGGACTTGAAGAATTACAGGCCGATTATCTTGCTCTCTGTAGTATACAAGCTATTTACAAAGGTAACTGCTAACAGAGTAAAGAAAACATTAGAATTCAATCAACCAGAGGAACAAGCAGGATTTAGAACAGGCTTCTCAACCATCAACCACATTCATACTATCAATCAGGTAATAGAGAAATGCTCAGAATATATCCATCCACTATACATAGCCTTCATAGATTACAAGAAGGCGTTTGATTCAGTAGAAATATCAGCCGTCATGCAGACATTGCGGAATCAGGGCGTCGATGAAGTATATATTGTTGAGACGTTTATTGGCGGACGCTTGTCGACGATGCTTTACAGTGACAGTCAATGCGGGTACCGACTCTCTACACGAGCTGCTCTTCTTTTTGCTAAAAAGGGCAACGGACTAGAAGGCGCTGGAGAGGACGACCCACTGTTCGAAGGCTTCACCACAACTACCCCGGGTACGAAGAGGGAGCCGCCTGGCGACCTAGCAGCTGGTTACTATGAGCGGGTCGTGGTAGGCTTTGAGGCACTCCACGTTTACAATGTCGCGCCCTCGACGGCGCATGTCCGAAGATGGTTCGATGGGTTCGATCAAGTAATTTACAGGGAAAGTGCGTTCGACGACACGGTAGGGGCCTTCGTATTTGGGCAATAGTTTTGAAGATAGGCCAGTTGAAGTGGTAGGGATCGAGAGCCAGATGAGCGCTCCAGGGAGGAACATGGGCGCAGTAGTGCTGGTGTCAGCGCGAATGCCTTTTTGCCGCTCTTGATCATGCGCTGTAAAGGTCCTTGCAAGCTCTCGACACTCTTCAGCAAGCTTGGCTGTAGCAGAAATAGGCGCCCACTCTGACGGATCTGGCTTGCACGGAAGTATAGTGTCGATGGTGTGCGACGGGTGCCTTCCATATAATAAAAAGAAAGGTGAAAAGTCAGTAGTGCTCTGAGGGGCGGTGTTCTATGCGTAGGTGACGAAGGGTAGAATGGAATCCCAATTTGTGTGATCGGCGGCGACGTACTTGGAGAGCATGTCGCCGAGCGTACGGTTGAAGCGTTCAGTGAGGCCATTCGTCTGTGGGTGGTAAGCAGCAGTTTTGCGGTGAACAACGTTGCACTCTTTGAGAATGGCTTCGACGACTTCAGACAGGAAGACGCGGCCTCGATCACTGAGCAGTTCCTGAGGTGGACTGTGTCGCAGGATGAATCGTTGGAGCAGGAAGGAGGCCACATCGCTCGCTGTAGCCGCGGGGAGAGCGGCAGTTTCGGCGTAGCGCGTGAGGTGGTCCACAGCAACAATGGCCCAGCGGTTACCGGCCGGCGTTAGTGGAAGTGGCCCATACAAATCAATGCCAACGCGCCCAAACGGCCTGGCAGGGCAAGGTAGGCCTGGCAGGGCCTGGCAGGGCAAGGTTGCAGACCTACCGATAGGCCGGTAGGTCTGCAACCTACCGGCCTGTCGCCGGTAGGTTGCAGACCTACCGGCGACAGGTGCGTTGAAGTTTTGCGGCGCTGACATTCTATGCAGGAGCGAACGAATTTCTGCACATAGCGGTACATGCCGCGCCAAAAGTACCGTTGGCGAATGCGCTGGTAAGTCTTCGATACGCCGGAGTGCGCACATTGCGGATCAGTATGAAAGAATTCGCATATGTCAGAGCGCAGACTGCGGGGTATGACTAGTAGCCACTGGCGGCCGTCACCGCTGTAATTGCGTCGGTGGAGAAGGTTGTCGCGAACGGCGAAATGGTGGGCTTGACGACGCAACGCGCGAGTGGATGGAGTGGATGGATCAGTCAGCAAGTCTATCAGTGAGGCAATCCATTGATCCTTGCGCTGTTCAGTAGCAACGGCATGAATGCTAAAGGAAGAAACGGCAAGGTGAGACGCTGAGTCGTGGGCATTGTCTTCAGGCAAGGGAGAGCGTGACACGGCGTCGGCGTCAGCATGTTGCCTTCCGTTGCGGTACAGCACGCGGATGTCGTAGTCTTGCAGGCGAAGTGCCCACCGGGCGAGACGGCCTGAGGGATCTTTCAATGATGACAACCAGCATAGTGCGTGATGGTCGGTGACTACATCAAATGGGCGACCATATAAATAAGGTCGGAACTTGGTAAGGGCCCAGACGATTGCCAGACATTCTTTCTCCGTGACGGTGCAATTAGTCTCAGCTTTTGTAAGCGTACGGCTTGCATACGCCACGACATATTCCGGGAACCCTGGTTTGCGCTGCGCAAGGACAGCGCCGAGACCGACCCCACTGGCGTCCGTGTGTACCTCTGTAGGGGCAGTAGGTTCGTAGTGGCGGAGTATGGGAGGCGACGTCAGTAAACGACTGAGCGTTGTGAAGGCGTCGTCACACTGTGATGACCACGAATGGAGAGGCCCGTTACTACCGAGGAGCTTTGTCAGCGGCGATACGATAGACGCGAAGTTTCGGATGAAGCGCCGAAAGTAGGAACACAGTCCTATGAAACTGCGCAGTTCCTTGATGGATGTCGGCTTGGGGAACTCGGTCATGGCCCGAAGCTTGGCTGGATCGGGGAGAATTCTGTCCTTGGACACGACGTAGCCGAGTTGTGTCAACTGCCGAGCTGCAAATCGGCACTTCTTTAGGTTCAGTTGCAGACTGGCGTCATTCAGACGCGTTAAAACATGCCGCAGGCGTTGAAGGTGCGTGGAGAAGTCCGGAGCGAAAACGACGAAGTCATCGAGGTAGCACAGGCACGTGTGCCATTTCAGGTCACGCAGAACGGTATCCATCATGCGCTCAAAGGTGGCGGGCGCATTGCATAGCCCAAACGGCATGACGTTGAATTCGTACAAGCCGTCCGGAGTGACGAAAGCGGTCTTCGGTCGAGCGTCCTCAGCCATAGGTACTTGCCAGTACCCTGAGCGCAAATCTAGAGATGAAAAGAATTCGGCTTCTTGCAAGCTGTCAATCGCGTCATCCACACGCGGTAGTGGGTACACGTCCTTACGAGTGATCTTGTTGAGACGTCGGTAGTCCACAGTGACAGTCAATCCACATTGACAGTCCACATTGACAGTGACAGTCAATGCGGGTACCGACTCTCTGCACGAGCTGCTCTTCTTTTTGCTAAAAAGGGCAACCCACTAGAAGGCGCTGGAGAGGACGACCCACTGTTCGAAGGCTTCACCACATAATAAACATTATCGAAGAAATCTACAGGGGATCAACTGCTACCATAGTGCTTCATAAAGGAAGCAACAGAATACCAATCAAGAAGGGTGTAAGGCAGGGGGACACAATCTGCCCAATGCTATTTACCGCGTGCTTACAGGAGGTTTTCAGAAGCCTAGAATGGGAACAGTTAGGGATAAGAGTTAATGGAGAGTACCTTAGTAACCTGCGCTTCACAGATGACATTGCATTGCTGAGTAACTCAGGGGACGAATTGAAACTCATGATTACGGAGTTAAACAAAGAGAGCAGAAAGGTGGGTCTTAAAATGAATCTACAGAAAACGAAAGTAATGTACAAGAACCTCGGAAAAGAGCAGCGCCTCGAGATAGGTAATAGTGCACTTCAAGTTGTATAAGACTATGTCTACTTAGGGCAGGCAATAACCGCGAAGCCGAACCACGAGACTGAAGTAACTAGAAGAATAAGAATGGGGTGGAGCACATTTGGCAAGCACTCTCAAATTATGACAGGTAGATTGCCACTATCCCTCAAAAGGAAAGTATATAACAGCTGTATTTTGCCGGTATTAGCTATGGAGCAGAAACTTGGAGACTTACAAAGAGGGTTCAGCTCAAATTGAAGACGACGCAGCGAGCAATGGAAAGAAAAATGGTAGGTGTAACCTTAAGAGACAAGAAGTGAGCAGAGTGGATTAGGGAACAAACGGGGGTTAAGGATGTTATAGCTGAAATCAAGAAGAAGAAATGGACATGGGCCGGGCATGTAGCGTGTGGAAAGGATAACCGCTGGTCGTTAAGGGTAACTAACGGGATTTTCAGAGAAGGCAAGCGGGTTAGGGGGAGACAGAATGTTAGGTGGGCAGATGAGATTAAGAAGTTTGCGGGTATAAACTGGCAACAGCAAGCACAGGACTGGATTAACTGGCGGAACATGGGAGAGGCCTTTGTCCTGCAGTGGACGTAGTCAGGCTGATGATGATGATGATGGTGGTGATGATGATGATGATACAACTTAGGGAGCTCAATTTTCCTCATGCCATGAATGCTCTGCTCTCTATATTCGCACGTGTCGGATTTCCTTTTGAAATCCAATGCGACAACGGTAGTGTCTTCACCAGCTGCCTTACTTCTACATTTTTGGATAAATGGGGAATAAAAGTAGTGCGCTGTAATCTAATCCAGTAGAGAGTATGCATTCCGTTCTGAAACCGACACTGAGAGCTCTTTGCTGCAAGCACTAATGTGTCTGGGAAGCGTTTATTTCTCCCGCTATGTTCGCTTTGAGTTCAGCTCCTCATTAGAACACTGGCTTTAGCCCTGCAGAGCTTGTATATGGCCGGAGTATAAGAACGCCATTGCGACTGCTAAGCGAATCATGGGAGGGAATCCTGGGAGGACCCTAATGTGGTTGCGTATGCTCTCGACCTCCTTCAGAGGCCTAAAAAATTACAAGATCTTGTGGAAAGGCACATGAAGGCTGCACAAGTGTTGTCGAAGGAGTGCTACGACAAATCGGCAAAAAAATGCATCTTTGAAGTGGGAAGTCAGGTAATGCTGCGGCTGTCCGAAAAGAACAAGCTTGAGGTTCATTGGAAAGGGCCCGCCGAAATAACATCAAAACTTTCCAATACCAAGTTTGAAGTTAAATTAGGAAGGCGGCCGAACAAAATTTACCACAGTAATTTAATAAAACCCTACGTCAAGTGGTCGTGAATCTGCTTTTGAATGCTTCAGAAGAAGAAAGAGCAGAAATTTGTGTGTGTGAGTTGCAGAAGGAGGACTTGAGGAGGATCGTTTCCTAGTTTAAGGACGTGTTTTTGGACCATCCCGGAAACACGACAGTGATTAAACGCGATATGAAGCTAGCCTGTGAGGAACCAATCCGTAGCAAGCCGTATCAAAGTTGCCCTATGCAAAAGCAGATCGTGAAAAAGGAGATTGATAAAATGCTGGAGTTGGAAGTGATAGCACCGGACGAGAGTGACTATACATCTCTAATTTTGGTTCAAGTGCTGAGTAAGATCCTAGGCTATGCATCGTTTATCGGCGTAATATCACCATAACTCGAGAGCAAACTTACCCGAGATCAAATTCAGAAGGTAGTAGAAACTGTGTCACAGTCTATTTGCATTTATATGTTAGACCTCGTGCGAAGGTATTGGGAACTCTCCATTACGGAGCGTGCTAGCCACTTTGCCACATTTGTTTTTCCATTCGGAACGTATCATCTACTCGAGCTAAGCTTCATATTGAAAAATGCGCGCTTTTGTTTTTCAGGCTTAATAAACCAGGGCTCTAAATTACCTCTCCAACTTCGCTCTGCCGTATCTTGGCAATGTCGCGATCTTTTTGAAAAGCTGGGAAGAATATGCAAAGCGTTTACGAGTCGTGCTGAACAGGTTCAAAGAAGCCGGTCTTACCACGAAACCACATAAATATCACCTCGGCGTCGGCGAGGTGTCTTCCCTGGGAGACGTTGTGGGGCGTGGCTGGCGTACGCCTTCAGAAATTAAGGTGGCCGCCATCGTGAACTTTCCACGACCAACCAGAATGTGTGAGATGAGGGCATTCTTGGGCCTAGCTGGATACTATCAGGTTTACATGCAAAACAATTCGAGCAATGCCAGCCCTCTAACTGACTTCAAAGTGCTGTGGGACTCTGAAAAGGAGAATGCGTTTGGCAAGCTGAAACAAGCCTTAATTGAAAAGCCCGTTCTTATGGTGCCCTGACTTTCTAAAGTTTTTTTCATTAAATGCGACATGAGATATTAGGGCATGGGAACTATATTGTGCCAGGAGGGCAGCGCTGGTAGCGAAAGCCACTTTTGTATTTAAGCCGAAAACTGAGCTGCAGGGAAGAGGCATACAATACCTCTGAAAAGGAATGCGCTTGCCTCGTGTTGGCCGTTCAAAAGCTAGCTGGTTATGTGTCTGGTTCGAAGTTTGTGCGCGAAACAGACTATTGTCCTCTAACCTGTTTAATAACATTTCGCCCAAAAGTGGCCGGTTACTGAGGTGTAGCATGATACTCCAGCATCACAACTTAGACGTTCGCTACAAGAAAAGAATGCTAAAAGCTAATGCAGACGCATTGAGCCTTGCGTTTTAGTTAGTACCTTCTCCACCTTTCGGTCTTTCGCTGGCGAGTCGGGGTGAAGTTTTGTCCTCATCACTGCCTTACCTGAGCGCTCTCATCCAGACGGATCTCAATGGGCAACTTTATGTTGTAGCGTAGAAGCTCCTTAAGGCCCAAACTCCATAAGCGCGAAAATGCACGCGACAGCGACGAGCGACGCGACGTAGATCGGCAGTCGCGCGATCAGTCGCTAGCGCAGGCAAACCTCATTCACGCGATGGCTTCGGCGAGCGAATTCCACTGTTGCTGGCATGAGGCCGTCAACTCGCACCAAGAAAACCGCGTAGCGAGCGGTTTCCAATTTAAAAATAAGATATATTGTTGTGTAATGGAACGGAAAGTGTTTATTATTGCCTTGCAGCACTTTTTTATATGCACATGCGTAATAAACATTGCGTTATTTTTTGTTGCGCCCACGTTCGATTACATCAATGAGGCGCTCATTGTACGCGTTGCGCTCATCGCCGTTGGCCGTGAAAACAACCGGCAGTACGTCACCGATGTATATCCTTTTCCAGTTTTTTTCTATTGGCTGCTTGCGCCCAGCACTTCTGGGCGATGAGCGACGGTTTCCAAATCTGGAGAACCGAGCGATCGCGCGGAAATGAGTACGCGACACGTCGCGCGACTGCCCTGTTTCGTCGCTCATAGCGTCGCTCGTCGCTGTCGCGTGCATTTTCGCGCTTATGGAGTTTGGCCTTAAGGCGTGGGCTGAGCGTCCCGTCATAATCGTATGTAGTCACCTCTCGTTAGTTCTTGACCCGGCTGTAGAGGGCGGTACTTGTACTTATAACGAAATGCATATACGCTGAAAATTGCAAATAGTTCGATACTAGAGGACGTTACTTGTATGATAAATAATAAAAATCACAGCATATTCATGAAGTGAATGATAATGAGTGGGGCGAAATGACCGTCAGTCTGTCCGCACTTCCGTCCGCCCGTGCGTCCGTACATTTTTGCATCCGTTCATGCGTCCATCCTTCCGTCCGTCCGTCATTTCGTGCTTCCATTTATGCGTCCATTTGTGCGTCCGTCCCTGCGTTCGTCCCTGCGTTCGTCCATGCGTCTTTCCATCCGTCCATGCGCCCATCTGTTCATCCGTACGCCCGTTCATTCATTTGTGCATCGTCCGTCCGTCCTCCCGTGCGTCCATCTATCCATCCGTTCGCCTCTGCGTTCGTGCACGCGTCCATCCGTCCATCTGTGCGCCCGTCCGTGCATCCACTAGTGCATCTGTCTGTGCTTCTGTGCGTCCATCCATGCATCCGTCAGTGCTTCCGTCTGTCCGTGTATCCGCCCATGCGGTTGTCTGTGCTTCCGTTCATGCGTCCATCCATGCGTCCGTCCGTGCAATCGCCCATGCGTCCGTCTGTGCTTCCGTGCGTGCTTCCGTACATCCGTCCTCTCGTGCATCCATCCATGCGTCTATTCCAACATAAGCCCGTCCCTGCGTTCATCCATGCGTCCATCCATCCGTCCTTCAGTGCGTCCGTCCGTATATGCACCAGTGCGTCCGTATGTGCTTCCATTCGTCCGTACACGCGTTCGTCCTCCCGTCTATACATCCAACCATCCGTCCACTTCGCCCTACTCGTCATCATTCACCTAGGGGCTATGCTGTGTTTTTTTAATGCGTTGTTGCACGAGTAAAGTTTTGAGTTTTGGTTTTAAAAGCTTTCGTCCCACATGTGCCTCTTAATGTATATGGAACGAAATTCCGATAGACACGTAGCTAGGTATATGCTTTACAATATTGGGTCTAGTGTTCTGTCGAGTAACCGAGGGCACTTGGTTATGTCGTGTGTGATGTGTTGTCCAAACGTTTTTGGCAAGTTGCAGAACAATCGACAAGTGCTAAAATCACAAATCGTCAGAAGAGATGAGTGAAGCTAGTCGACAAGTTTTGGCGACAAGCCAGTAGAGCAGGGATCCTTATTCAATAATAAAATCTGTAACGAAACTGAGCCTGAAGCCACATCCTCCCCATGGCCCTGGAGGTGAACCTGGAGGAACCGGCGAACGAGCACGCCCGACATCCGATCCACGAGAAAACACCTCGTCTTTCCGGTGCATTGTCTGTCGGCGGGAGTGCTGTTTTGCCTTGAAGTCGAAAGCGAACGTCGATGCTTCTGCAATTGGCGTCAAAACCAGCGAGTGAGCCCAACTGACGCCATCACCGTCAACAGCGCCTGAGGCAACGCGTGAGAAGCTCCCTCCACGCACGGATCTGATTTCAGCCCGATGATACAGTTGACGTCATCTAGCCCGTTGGCCCTGACACGCCTTATTACTCGCTCATGTGTGCAACCCAGCGGCAGTTCCCGATTGGCGGCTGCTGACGCAAGGCAGAGCAGTGGTTCTGATTGGAGGCTTCTTACATATGGGTTACCCAGGGCCTTTAAAAGAACCAAGTGGCGCGACCAGAAGCAGCAGACCTGCGCGTCAGAGCGTCCGAAGACATCCCGGCTATTCGAGCTCCCTAAGCAGTTGGACCTAGCGCTGAATATGTAACGCCCGTATTTATGTTGCACATAAATGTAGCCGTAACTCACCGTCGCCTTGTCCACTCCGTCCATCAGATCTGCGCAGAAGCAGCCGCTAGCTGAGAAACACGTGCTACCCAGCACTGGTGACAGTGGCCCTTGCCTTGGCGGCGCACTACGCAACAATATACACCATGTACTGTTGGCGGTCCTCAAATCTCAGCAACGTCTGCGCGTTTTTCGTTATCAGTACAGAGATGTCGCGATGAGCGTGTGCAGGGTAAAAGCCCCTATACTTCTTTAGTGTAGGGCGCGGGCGCTTTATAGGTTGTCGACCCGTACCACCTTGCACGTTGCTTTGCCAGTGCACCTCCCTAAGGCATGGTCAAAGTTCGTATAGTTGTTTTCTAACGTGGTCGCTCACTCGCGCGCGCAGCCATCTCAGGATTCCGTCAATTTGTACCTCATGTGCTTCCACAACAAGTTAGCTTTGAAGTTACAAAGGTTAAAGAGAGCATGAGGGTCATTTACCTCGCCCCCACGGCCGCGTTTTCGAAAGGAGCACGCTTCTCGCTCACGAAGTACGAATTGGGACAGTTGTCCACGCTCGTCCTTTGCCTTTGTTTCCTGCGTCTTTCTGTTTGAGCAGCGTGTTTGAGCAAGTGCCTAGCCGTGACAGTTGCTTGTGCGCGCTTGTACTGCGCATGCTCATTTAGAGCGTGCTTTCAGCTTGATGTGCGCGCTGCGAGTTTCGAGCTGCTTGCCGTTCTTCATATGGCATTACCATGCATTCATTACTTCACCCTTGTGGTGAAACTATGCAAAATGAATGATCAATCACATCTTTCGTGTTACCCTTGTTACTAAAAAGGGAATCAGACACTTTTTGTTCCCGTTCTTTTTAATTTCTCTCTTTGACACTAATTTTAACGCTAAAATGTTTTATGATGGCGTCCACGATGACTTTAGTGACGTATTTCCGTCACGGTTGTCAAGTTGAAAAAAATACACGTGACCAGAGTATAAAAAACGCCAGGCCTCGTGGAAGGCACAGCAAAGTCACAGCGACAGCAAGAAGAGTGGCGTTTCAGTGCCTTTTCTAAATACTCATCAGGTAACTGCTGCAAGCACATTTGCTTGATACCCACTACAAAATTAATAATGAAATTTTTTTGGTAGTACGCCGGCATTTCATTTTTTGTCATTTTTCTGAGAAGAGAGACATCCACTAAACCCTTACTTGCAAGGAATTTTGTACCAACTACTCATGCAGTGGCTGACGACGATGAGGAATTATGCCTGAAGTGGATATATGCGCCCCAGTTATCGGGTCATCAGAAACAAGCTTTTGTAGTGGATTGGAGAATTTGACAACCCACTCATTACACTATTCGCATTGTGCGACGCCTGGTGGTTCTTTCGCTGTTTTAAAACGCTTTATAATTTGTATTAACACGCTTGCTTTCCCAACATCAAGCCTGGCTAAGGCAAGTTTGCCAATAATTCCAAGCACCAGCGTGGCTAAGTGGTCGAATACTGGGCTGGCACCCAGCGGACCCGGGTTGGGGCCCTTACGTGTCATCAGTACAAGGTTTTTTTGTTCTAATTTTGGCCGATGTGGTTACGGACATCGGTGGTGGCGGCGAACAACTACGGCGCTGTGCGTGACCCGAGTTCTCATCTCGTATCATCTTTCGCTGTAAAAGAGCTGCGTGGAGTGGTGTCCAACCAACGACCTCTCGGTTCGCGAAAGCAGAGGCAGAGCACGCTATCCACTGTACCAAATTCACGCAATCTGTAGGTTTTTAAATGGCGCAAATTATATATAACACTGTCCCCTCACAGTTCTCTTGGAAGTGTGAAAATATAAATCATGACCGTGACGACAACGAATACTTCTTACAATGCCTTGGTTCAGCGCGTCTGTTTCATTTGGCGCGTTTTCAGCAATGGTTCAAGTTCATGAACGCCTTACACACCACTAGGTAATCTTAATCTTACCGCAAGCGCCGTAAAACATCGGCTCCCTTCATAGCACTCATTCATACCAGTAATGACTCTGCAACGCGCACCTGCTTTGCCTGACTGCAACTCTGCGCGCTCGCTCCGTGAAAAATCGCGACCGGCCAACGGCGAAGACAAGACACGCGCAGCGTTCCGCAAGTCAGGCAGTGGTGCTCAATATACCAGCAGGCCACTTTAGCTCATATTCGGTATCTAATCACTGACGCTCTTATGGCGCTCACAGCACGTTTTTCTATTTTACTTTGACCGTCAACTACTACAGCTACCACAAGTGTCTATGGCCACAAGGAGTCGTTTAATCCTTAATAATGGAGGTTAGCCGTCAAGACATCGACGTATTGCTAAGTATCGTCGTCAACGCAGCAACGTTAAACAATGCTATAGGTGCCAAATGCTAATAGACATTATACAAGCTCGCTTATATTAACGTTAAGTGAAAGAACTTGATTCTCGATCAGGCATAAAGGGTGAAAAGGTAGAGGAATCAAAGCAAGACTCTAGCGTGCTCGGACGTCCAAGGGGAGCAACCCACTCGCGTCAAACTCGTGGGGCGCCGCTTTCTGCCGCTGGCGCTCCAGTATGTCAAGGACGCGCTGGGTCACGTCTCTTTGGTTGCATGACTCTTGGCTCATGATTTCGTTGCTGATGGTAGTTGGCATTGCTTCTTGCGAAAAATATTGCTACGAGCCGATGCATGGAGAGGAAAAAGCAGATAGACTGGCGCGAGCTAATATGTGTGACTGGCGCTGCTTGCTTAACTGGCTGAAAATATATCTGTGTCCACTATTCCGAGTCGGTCTCCTTCTCGTAACATATTTGGTGGAGTGGTGCGATCCCCGTCTTCGCCACGGAACTCCGAAGCTGACGCTCGCACGCGGCTTTCAACATGACCACTCCAGACTGGCCTAGATCCTCTCCGGTAGATCGACCTCCCGCACAGCCTGCCAACCCAGCGACTGTCACAACTTTTGTGACGCTTCCCGCCCTCAAAGACCCCGGCGTTTTCTTGGGCCACGAATGTTCATTCCGTCGCAACACAGCACACTTTTCGCCGTTCTACTCATTGTACGGAACAAAGTCGACTTTAACACTGGACACAGTCATCTCAGCTCACACTTCGTTCACCAGCGAGTATGCCCGCGAGGCGATTGCCGAGGCGATCATACGCGTCAGCTCGCCCACGCTCGGCAGATGGCGTCGTAGACCAACATATGCTGTCTGTACGAAGCGGAACATCGAGACGTCTATTTCGCTCCCAGTACCCTCGTTTTACTCTGGTCCCCTCATCGTCGGTTGGTCCTATCAGAACAACTTTTATCTAATTACATAGGACCTTACCGCGTATCGCGTCAAGTAACACCGGTCACCTATGAGATCAGCCCCATCTATCCAGCATCATATGCTGCGCGATCCAGTAATATTGTACACGTCTCGCGGATGAAGCCCTACTAGTGTGCGTTATAAAGCAGCGGGACGATGCCTCTGCCGCCGGGGGTCATGCTACGTGCCAGTCCATGGAGATGAGGAGGGCAAAGCGGATAGACTGGCGCGAGATAATCTGAGTGACTGACGCTGCTCTCTTAACCAGCTGAAAATATATCTGTGTCTACTATTCCGAGTCGGTCTCCTTCTCGTAACAATATTTAAATACTTAGGGAAACGTTTTACTTTCGTTTTATACTGACTCTATAACAAATGAGTGTTTCGTTTTGTTTTTCTTGTCTTTCTCTTTTGTAATTTCATTCTTCCCCGGTCAATGTTTTTTGTTTTTGTTATTCTTTGTAACTGCTTTCTTTTTTATCACCACTTTTTCCTTCCTTTCCACTTTTTTCTTTCTATTTTTCCTTTCATTTTGTTTGTTTTTTCTGCCTCCTTCTGGTTGATTAGTTTCTTTATTGGTTTGACAATCAAATCTGCTGGACACGACAGTCGGGCTTCCTCAACATCTGTAAATTATACTCACCTGAAGAGTTTTCCACGCTGGAGCACAATAGCGTGAAAAGCTGGGAATGAGCGAAGAGATAACGAGCCGGCTTGTGATAACGATGATAGTTTATTTACGACAGACGACATTTTACTGACAACTCACAACAAATTGAATCAACGCTGACCTAATGTCATTCACCCTTGGGTGAATAAAATAGGCGCTTAGAGAGAAATTTGCTTTTCAACCCACTGAAAGGGCCTCGAGGTTTCCTACGTGAATTGACTTTAGTGCCGTTACTACTGGTGTCAGCCTTTGGTTTGACGATAGTGCCTCAGGAGGCCGTACTTGACCGGTCGTGAGTAGGGAGCCTTCATGCGTGCTCCGCCTAAGGCGGCAAACGCATATGGCGGTTCCCTAGTCGCGTGGTAACCGTTTCTTGTCCACGAGCCAAGACTGGCACTTTATGCCACGTCCTGGTTTATTAAGCTTATTGATAATGCCCCGCCACGGTGGTCTAGTGGCTAAGGTACTCGGATGCTGACCCGCAGGTCACGGGCTCAAATCCCGGTTGCGGCGGCTGCATTTTTGATAGAGGCGGAAATGTTGTTGGCCCATGTGTTCAGATTTGGGTGCATGTTAAAGAACCCCATGTGGTCGAAATTCCCGGAGCCCTCCACTACGGCGTCTCTCATAATCATACGGTGGTTTTGGGACTTTAAACCCTATATATCAATCATCAAGCTTATTTATAGTCCTGAATTCTATTATGCGCCGTTTTAGAGTGCCAATGATCCCGGATGTAGCACCATTTACGCGTAGCAGTATGGAGAAGTGTTGCGTCCTTCACGGACCATGCTCATAAGCATCACGCTAGTGGTCTAGCCAACATGAACTACATTTACCCTGGTATTGGGCAGTAAGCCCAACACGCGATTCGTTATACTTACTACTATCAGTTTCAGCAGAGAAACAATCTTCATTGGCGATTAAAGAACATTTATTGTCTTTTCTCTCAGCCTCTGCAAAGGCGTTCTCATTGCGTACGGTGAACGATAGTCGTTCCGAAGGCGTATATGCAGTCTCATAATAATGTACATGCTCATAAGTGAGCGTGGAAGGTCTCCTGCTTGCGGAATCACTCCTTGACTGGTGGTACTCCAAAGACGGCGCAGACCTCGACGCTGCCCATGTAGTCTTCCGGGTAACATCGGAAGCCGCGGTAGAAGGCGAGAACGTTACGTACGACAATGTTGCACACGCCTTTGGCATCCAGCTGCACTGCGGACAATGAGCGTGCGCTGTACAGCAGCCGGGAGCACCATAGCCAGCATTGGCGCTCGAAGAAAGCGCGCCGCTCCGAGTCGCCTCCGGAGAAGCCGCCTGAGTTTTCGACCGCGTCGTGCGCTAGCTGCAGTGCCCCTGCGAGTCGGAACAGCGCCGCCGGTCTCGCGTCACCCGACACGGTCGTGTTGCCCAGAGACTCCAGCTGGCGCCGGAGGCAGCTCATGGTGGCCGAAAAGCGCCGCGACGCGTCAGTGCCAGGAGGTGCCTTCCGTAGCGTCCGGAAGATGATGTCTGCGTACGGCTCGGCCAATAGGAATCCCATCGTGGGGTAGTTCACGAACGCCTCAGCTCCCGGGTAGAATAGTGGCTGCGACACAAGAGCGGGCGACACGCACAGGTCACGCTGGGAGTACGCAGCTACAGCTGTACCTAGCACGTCGTCATCAAGGCAGCGCGAGTGCCGTTCCAACAGTGGCGAGCCGTCCAGAGCCACAGCGATGGGTAGCAGCCGGTTCACGTAGTAGCCGGAGCGGCTCGGCATCGGGAGCTCTCTGTACAGCATCTCGAGGTACCTGGCCTCGTCCGGAGACGTGGGATCCAGAAACAGCCCCACTTCGATGTCTTCGATTTCCTGTGATGGCCGCCGATTTCAATATGATAAGGTACACACGTAGTAGCAAGAGGAATCTGCTTATAACGCCTCCAAGAGATTAGCTGCTCGTGCTTATATAATCTGAAGAACGTTTTCAAGCATATTATTACACATACATGACTCAGGACATTGAATTCACACCAGGAATGGTAAACAGCATATGGACAGAAAATAGATTATGAACTTGGTACGATTTGTAGTTTGAAACTTTTGCTATCGATTGTATCAAAGAGGCTGACGGTGAGAGCAGCTGCCAAGCCACATTTAAACCGCAACAGAGAACACATCGGGATATGACTGCGCTGCATTTGCAGATACGTTCATCCCACATCAATGAATGCTGAGATTTATTAATATTTAGCTCGGTAAGATAACTGGGGTCTAGTAATTAGGCTACAAACTCTCTCATTGAGCGTATTCTATACGCGAGACAACCGTAGTTACGCGAAAGCTCTCCACGGGTGCGTAAGCTAAAGCAATTTGAAAACGTGCTTTTCCCCACTAAAACTGACACCGGTGCGAACAACTGCCGTAGAAACCAAATGCAGCTACGTTTTTTAGCTAGGTTAGCAAATGCCTACACAGCCACTACGTTGGCTTAGCAACACTCGGCGAACTCCGCTGTGCCGCGGCGTAGGAAAAAAGTATCTACCACAGCAAAAGAAGAAGTTCCCACTTGAAGGGGAGAAAGAAAGCTCGGCGCACTCGGGAAGAAACGCATTTGTGTTCCTATTTAAAGATACGCTCAGGAACTCCACGCAACTATCAAGCACTTTAGGCTTGTTGTCCATCCATAGATCTCATCCTACAAGACTACCACTTCTTAAAACCGCGTTCGAACCTAAGAACAAGGTCTAAAATACTATAATTAACAGAAGCAACCATGCATCTTTATAATAATGGAATCACAGATATTATAATCAACAGAAGCAATCACAATAGTTAGCTTGAAATCGCTGGAAACACCCCGGGAAACTGCGGCTGACTTGGGCGCAGCACCAGAATGCACCACCACGTCACTTGTTCCTTCCACTTGCTTTTGTACATGTGAACGAGAAAACAGCCTCACGAAAAGCACTGCAGACGACAGTTTCTCAATAAAGCGCAGAAATTGAATTGAGCGCATGTTGCACACCCACCTTTCGAACATTCTAGCCAAGACAAGGAATCTTTTCTCGAACATTGCCGCAAGAAGAAAGCAGTGGGATTGAGCGCATGTTGCACACCCACCTTTCGAACATTCTAGCCAAGCCAAGGAATCTTTTCTCGAACATTGCCGCAAGAAGAAAGCAGTGGGACCTTCGTGAACCGGAATCGCTGGGTGCTGTGCTACGCACTTAGTAACGCCTCACAGAACTGTAGCAGCATTTAGCGCATAAGTGAGAACTGCAGCGATCGCTATTCTTTCCTTGCTCTAGTTTGCAGCGGATCGCTGCATGCAGAGACCAAAAACAAGAGAGGTTGTCATCCAGTAATTGGATGCTGCTGTGTGCGACCGTCGCGGCTGCCACCCGTTATTGCTCGGTGTTGGCTAAATAGAAGCTGCATACAGGAAATCCCGTCAAACTGACCTTGAGAATTTGCACACGGCAGTAAAATTCTTGCTTCACGGAAATTTGTTGCTAAACATGTGGTTTGCCAAGCGCTGTTTGAGCGGCCACTGACGATGCTTACGCCCAAAAACACTGGTCTAGGTAACGCTACATGTTACAGCGAAACTCTGGACTTGCATCACTCAGGGAGCTGCATGCAAAAGGAGATTTTGCACCGGTCAGCTCAGCTGTTTACCCAGTTTCCCTGATTGAAACGGATTTTTGTATTTTATTTGCCTGGCTTGTCCCCATATTTCCGCTTGCTGACAACGGGAGCCAGCAGAGTAAATGACAGGGGACAAAATGTCGATAACTGCTTACTCGCTTCCCTGCACACAGCGAGCATTCACCTGCTCTAGATTGCCTATTTTTGTCAAGACGCGCGGTGATGCTCCTACATGTTGCACTTGATACATATGTTCATTGCCAGATAAAAGTGATGGGAGCTGAAGCAGACTTATTCACCGTCATCAGCTTTATTTAAAACACGTTATCTAGTAATGTTTAGACCATGTTTAGGACAATTGTAATAGCGATACGATAGGACAGTGCATCAGGCTCACTGGAGGACACCGAAATAGGGCGCTTGCTTTTTTAAAGACAATAGTCTGTTTGTCTGCCCTTAACGGTACCTTAAACGACACCAAACGATACCCCAAACCGCGGACCGCATCCGCAGCATCTACCAATATTCCTCAAGTTTTAGCGTTCAAACTTGTGCGATTGTCAATTGAAAAGCGATTGTCCGCATATTAGAGGCACCATAACAACACATCAACACTCTGTATATGTGTCTTTACGCTAGAAAAGCTATACATAAATAATTCAAAGGACCACATCGTTTATCACGCTGCGCTGACAATGCAATGCTTGCACGAGAAGGCAAGTGTTTCCAACGCTTTGCTAAGACGACACGGTGGCGGCACCTACCTGTCACCTTACGTTTTACACCTTATCGCCTCCAAGACGGGCGTTCCCGCCACACGCTTCGTTTTCCGAAATAACTGCCAGATAGAGCTCATGTCTCACGTGTGACGTGACTCGATGCGCTTGTTCACCTCCGCTGCACGCTCGAGGCCCTCTGACGCAGCGCCTCCAGAATACTATTCACTGATTTTCTTGCGCGGAACATCAAATAAACATTTTGTTCACTCTCTCCGGATGCAAGACTATTGTCTTTCGGCGACATTTACAGTGTAACATGCAGATACATGTCCCATGTTTTTATCTCTGCTTTGTAGTTACTTCATTGAGGGCAGGCAGATGTACTAAAAGATCTGAGCTCATGTCATATGTAGTCGCGGGCACGTGCACGGCATATAATAATTGCTCCGAAATATTCTGGCCGAGCGATGCCTACCTGCATGGCCTGGAGCAGCAGGCCACCTCGGAGCAACCTCTGCGCCGACAGTGCCGCCTGAGATCGCAGCAAGTCCTGCGTCGTGGTCACAGCCAACGGCAAGCTCTGAGAACCAACCGCCAACGTCCAGAGGAAGGAATCCAAGGCGATACCATACTGCGACTGGCGGCTTTGGCGGTAACAGAAAGACACGACGGCGTCCACTCGAAGCTCCGGTGGCGTCTGCCGCACTACGTCGGCCTCCAGGGCAGGCAGGAGAGCATGTGCCAGTAGCCACAGAGAGCGCGTCATGCGGCTTGAAGTCTCGAAGACGAGGTGAGTAAAGGTGTGCAGAAAGGACATGCCCTTTACGTGCACGAGCTTGGATGGCTCGAGGGACTTGACCATATGTGGAGCGTCCGCCAAGGCTTCGACCCACGCATCGCGAGACTTCGGGTAGATCTGGAGAAACAGTTGGTCCGGTGGGAGCACGCTAGCATCTTCGTCACCACTCAAGGGGTTAGTGAGAGACTCGTCAAGGATCAAGAACTGAGTCAGCTGCGCCGGCGTAATGGTGGCAGCGCTGGCGTTTATCGACGCACTCAGCATCGACTCTAGCTGTCGCGCTGGCAGACCGAGACGGTCGCGCAGCGATTCACCGGCACTGAGGTACATGCTGCCTTTGCTGAGGCGTATCTTCAGCCCCAGGTCGATGTGGTACGTGATGATTAGGCGTAACATGAACTTCAGCGTTGATGTAGCGTTCATGGCACGCTGAGTGATGTCTTGCCAGCGTGACTGAAGGGAATGTGTGGGAACGGAAAAGGAACAAATTACATTACGCGTATGCAAGCTATTAGCAGTTTTATAAAGCGAAAAGTATATTAGAGGCAGTTTGCACATGCACCCAGAGTAACAGATACAAAATAACGATGCAGTTGAAGTCTGACCACGTCAATAAATCCCAATTTTCCAGGTCCACAGCTCTGATTTCTTCAGCTGTGCTCACCAATTATTTCAAGGCTGTCTTATGTCTTAGCACGGCATGCGCAACACGAGCCAAAATATGTGGCTTACCTGCGTAACCTCAGTGTCCATTATAAAAGAAGGTTGGGCAAGCAAACATGGATAAAACAATACAGCAAGCGGTTTTGTGCCCGTGTTCGCCGTTGTAGCAAACCTGTGCCGATTGCGCTCGTTCGAACGTTAGAGCGTTTACTGAAAAGATGAGCATTTCCGAATTTTCAGGGAAAATAAACAACTTAGAAATGCCAACAAATCTACATCAGTAAACATACCTTCAGGGCTGTGGATTTACGATTCCTTCTCTACGTTTACCTCGCCTTTTACTAGAAAATACACTGTCACGCGCTAGGCGCTCTAGAGACAAAAACAAAAGGAAGGCAAAACACTAACGTCAATTATGATCGAAGGGCCCTCGCTTGTCTCCGCCCTTTTCGACTTGCCAGCTCAGAACACCAGGTGGCATTATTCCTGCTCCCAATAAAGCATCGACTCCATGCTCAGACACTACAGTACAGTGAAGGGGTCCATATAAAAAATAAAGAGAAAAAATACTAGATACTTATAGCACATAGTGAATTGCACGTGAATGAAAATGTGGTGTGTGGTCAGCAATAAGAAAACAAAAAGGTGGTCCACAGTTTTTTGGGTAACTAGCGTAACACATCAAATGAATGGGTGAATGGAGAAACTTTATTATTGTTCCTGCATACTAATGACCCGGTTTCAGGTACTCCATGTCGGGACGTGAAAGCCTTGCCTCTCCGCTGCTTGACGGGCGTGCTGGACTGCCTAGAATTAGTCGGCGAACTTCGAGCTCCGAAATGCGACCTCGCCGCAAAAACACCAGGACTAATAGGTTTCGCTTTAGCCTCACATTTACATAGCATATGTATGAAGTGAAAGTTGGTGCTATAAATGCTGAAAGCTGAAAGTAAACGTTGGTGCTATAGATCTCAGGGTATAGTCAGTGATATAGCAGCGGAATAAGATAAGTATTCATTTGCAGCTGTCGCCAAGTACCTGCTTGGTTCCTGCAAAAATTGCCATAAGACAGGAGATAGCATCGCCGGGCCAGGTAGAACGCCTTGGTCAGTTCATTGCATCTAGTAAGTCGATCCTGGTCCGCATACTCTTTAACAAGGCCATCTCCTCCTGTATGAGCTGTCACGCCACGTGCGGTGGAGAGCGCTACCTTGTTCAATATGGGGAAGTTCGGGCGAACTGCGTCCATATGAACGAGGATCGAGATTAAGGTATCCTGGGAAATCTGGTGGGCATGCACCAGTTACGCGAAGGGCTTCAGTCACAATCCAGCGCTTAGCCAAATTGCATACTGCTGAGCACGCGTCGCAGCATATCCACGGAGTGAATGATGAAGAGTGGGGCGAAGCATTTGTCCGTCCGTCCGACTGTCCGTCCATCTGTCTGTCCAAGTGTCTGTCTATCTGTCCATCTGTCCATGTGTCTACCTGTCTATCTGTCTGTCCGTCTGTCCATGTGTCTCTCTGTCTGTCTGTTCATATGTGCGTGTGTCTGTCTGTCTGTTATTCCGTGTGTCCTGTCCGTCCACCTGTCAGTGCGTCTGATCTGTCTGTCTCTCTGCCCGTCTGTCTGTCTGTCTGTCTGTCTGTCTGTCTGTCTGTCTGAGGTCTGTTTGTCCGTCTAGCTGTCTGCCTGTTCTTCCGACTGTCTGTGCGTACGTCTGTGTGTCTGTCCGTTCATCTGTCTGTCTATTCATCTGCCCGGTCATCTGTCTATCTGTCAGTCTGTCTGCCTATCTGTCTGCCTGTCTGTCTGGCCGTCTGTGTGTCTGTATGGTCTGTCTGTGTGTCAGCTAGTCTGTTTAGACTAAGAGGAGCTTTGCCCCTAAAAATCACGGCATGTCCACGAAGTGAATGGAAATGAGTAAGGCCAAGCGTTCGTTCGCCTGTCTGTCTGTCTGTCCATGTGTCTGCTGGTCTCTTTGTCTGTCTGTCTGTCCGTGTGTCTGTCAATCTGTCCATGTGTCAGTCTCACTGTCCATCTGTCCATCTGTCTGCTTCTCCGTACATCTGTATGTCTGTCCGTGTGTCTGTCTGCCTGTTGAAGTGTCCGTCTGTCTCTCCATCTGTCTGTCTGCCTGTCGGTCTGTCTGTCTGTCTGTCTGTCTGTCTGTCTGTCTGTCCTTCCATCCGTCCGTCTGTGCGTGTGTTTGTCTTGGCATCTGTCCGTATGCCCATCTGTCGGCCTGTCTGTTCGTCTGTCCATGTGTCTGTCTGTCCGTCTGTGCATCTGTATGGTCTGTGCGTGTGTCAGCTTGTCTGTTCGTTTGTCCGTGTGTCGGTCGGTTCGTAGGTCTGTCAGCCTGTAAACGCGTCTGTCTGTGCATGTCTCTCTCTCTGTGTGTGTCTGTCCCTTCATCTGTAACTGTCTGTCCGTCTGTATGTCCATCTATTCGCGTGTCTCCCTTACCGTGTCTGTCTGTCGGTCTGTGAGCATGTCTGTCTGTCTGTCTGTCTGTCTGTCTGTCTGTCTGTCTGTCTGTCTGTCTGTCTGTCTGTCTGTCTGCCTGTCTGTCTGTCAATGCGTGTCTCTCTGTTATCTCTGTGTCTATGTGTCCATCATTCAACCTGTCAGTGCGTCTGTGTGTACGTGTCTTCTATCTCTCTGCCTGTCTGTCCCTCCACCTGTAACTGTCTGTGCGTCTGTATGTCCGTCTATTCGTGCGTCTCTCTTTCCGTGTCTGTCTGCCTGCCTGCCGTCCTCCTGTCTGTCTGTCTGTCTGTCTGTCTGTCTGTCTGTTATCTGTGTGTCTATTTGTCCATCATTCGGTCTCTCCGTTTATCTGTCCGTCTGTATGTATGTCTGTACAGCTGTCTGTACGTCCATCTGTCTGTTCCAACGTTACTAGAATAATCTCAGTTTCAAAGCTGTGTATCTCCGACAATGGAGGAGGATGGGCCGAACGGTGGTCGCGAGAACTAGCGGCGCTGCAGCCTGATATTGGACAGAGTTACTGTATATGCCATCGTATATGCTACCTTTAGGTAGATGAGTTGCAGCACTGATAGAACTCGCCACTCGCGCGTCCACTCGCAAGCGCGCTTAGGTATGTAAAAAAGATTGACTTTAGGGAACGCCAACTTTACGCTCATGCGGGTGCTGGTGTCACAAACGAGCGCTCAAGAAAGCACGCGCCACCAATTTCTGGTGACACGGACGATACCAGGCGCCACACTGTCACTCCCGAAAAGGAAAAAAAAACAAGCATCAAAAGACTTCTCGAGCGTGCCGTCTTTCTCCCCTCGGAAGCTCTGCTACGCAACCAACTTCTTCACATAGGTCATCAAGAGATCGCTGGAAAAATCTCGAAGGAAAGGGCGTGGTGATGCAGAGTTGCGTCACTTGTTGCAGATTGTTCTCGTAAAGTGTTCTCGTTTCCCCCGGCCTTGGAGGTGCAACGCGCTGAACAATTTTCTGGAACCTAGCGCGAAGGTATTGAAGAGAGTAGTGGAGTAGGGTCTCTGGTATGGTGATCAGGAGATAAATAAGTTTTGCGCCAGTGCGGGTAGGCTCTTTCCGCCGTGTCGGGCGAAGGCTTTTGTCCTTTGTGACAAGGCAGTTGAAAATGATGAGGATTCCAACCTGAGGGGTGAAGGCTTGAAAAAGCTACAAGCAGAATAAAGGTGTGTGTCTACCACCACTGAGCAAAGACGCCTCCTGCAGCCGCAGCGCGCGAGAAGCCAAGGTGTTACCGGCGCAGCAATTTGATTCTTGGAGTGCGGAAAATGAAGATGCGAGGTTTCCTGGAAGGGAAACTTCCGGGGCAGCGAAACGATAACAGCGCTGCGCTTTGAAGGAGTAATTCTTCACAGAGTATCATTCAAACTTCGTTCCAATATCTTTGGACTGTATAAGTGGACAAACTTTTTGTCTTTAAGTGTCTTGGTTGTTTATTACATAAGATTGCATTGTAGCACGTGTTGTTGTTCGTGTCGATTGTTTTGAGTGTAGTAGGATGTGTTGTGTAACCCGTTGCTTGTGTGGTGACATATTGTATTGGACTATTGCCGAGACTGCATAAATGTGTATTGTTTAACCTGCCATATTTGAGAATACATTTTTTGTTTTCCGCTTTGACTTGTTCTTTGGACCACAGCCGGCGTCCGCTCGTGCGCCAAATAGGACCAAATCTAAATTTTCTGTGCTATCACGGTGAAGTTCGGGGGGCTGACACGTTGGCCCTTGGAATTAGTTGGGCGATTGCCTTCCTAGATAACGGGACTAGTTACAGCTAGTTTGATTATGCTAGGAGTAAAGCAATACCTTTTGCAATACCGGAGGGCTGGTGTACACTATGCTATCCTTGATCATTCCTCAGAGAAGCGTGCCATCCGCTACACACTTGCTATAAGAATGTTCTGGAGTGGCTGACGACAGTGAAGAATTATGCGTGAAGTGAGTGTGCGCCACAGTCAATAGGTGATCAAGAACAAGCTTTGACAATGAGTTGGATCATTAACTGACCCCATCTTCAAGAAATTTTACGCTTCATTCCTAACATGCCCAACGTGACAGTCCCGCTAAGATCATTGCTGCACAAAGACATTGCATGGGTTTGGACTGACTCTCAGCAGCAAAGTTATGAAATGTTGCGTAAAAGCTCAGATAAGGCACCCGTTCTTGGTTCCCTTGACACAAATAAGGCCATAACCCTCTCGGTTGACGCCAGCCAAATTGAAGTTGGCGTACTCGGCTGCTGACCCGCAGGTCGCCGGATCGAATTCCGGCTGCGGCGGCTGCATTTCTGATGGAGGCGGAAATGTTGTAGGCCCGTGTGCTCAGAGTTCGGTGCACGTTAAAGCAACCCAGGTGGTCAAGATTTCCGGAGCCCTCCACTACGGCATCTCTCATAATCATATGGTGGTTTTGGGACGTTAAACCCCACAAATAAATCAATCAAATGGAAGTTGGCGTGGTGCTGATTCAAGACGGCCGCCTCGTCACGTTCTCGTCACGTTCACTAACAGAGGTGCAGCAACGCTACGCTCAATTGAAAAGGTAACATTGGTAATTGTGCATGGTTGCGTCAAGTTTCATGATTACATCTTCGGCCAAGAAATCGTGATCGTTGAGACCGATCACCGCCCGTTGGTGCTGATATTCAGCAAACCGCTTTATCAATGTCCGCTTCGCTTATAGCGCATGCGTTTGACTTTGCAGCGATATCTCACCACAACTATCTGCGATCCAGGAAAAGAACTCTTTCTAGCTGACGCCTTATCTAGGTTTTCCAGTGTCACACAAGTCCCGTTAATTAGGGAGGCAATCGCCGGGCTAATTCCAAGAGCCGAAGTATCGGCCCCCCGAACCGCACCATGAAAGCGTGGACAATTTAGAAGTGGTCCTTTTTGGCGCGCCAGCGGACGCCGGCTGTGGCCCAAAGAACAAGTTAGAGCCGAGAGTTGATAAACAAACAAATTATATTCTCAATAATGGCAGATCGAAAACAATACACAAAAATGCACACTCCACAATAGTTACATACAATATGTCACCAATCAAACCAATCAATCAACGTACTACACAATACAATCAGCCACACTTGAAACAACGGACACGGACAACAATACGCACTACAATGCAGTCGCATGCATTGAACAACCAAGACACTTAAAGACTAAAGAGATAGAAAACCTATTCAGTCCAAAGTTCTTGGAACCAAAGTCTAGATGATACTCTTCCGAGAATCACTCACTCAAAGTCCAGCGTTGTTGTCGTTCCGCAGCCCTCGAAGTTTCTCTCCCAGGAAACCTCCCGTCTTCGATTGGCCACTCTTCAAACTTCAACTTTCTCGCCGGATCCCGTCGGCTTCACACACGCAGCTGTTGCCATGCGTCTTCGCTCGATAGCGGTAAACACACGCTCTTGCCTGTAGCCCGAGCCTTCACCCCTCAGGTGGAAATCCTCTTCATCTCCGGCTTCATCCCTACGGACCAAAACCTTCACCGACTACACGGCGGAATCCCTACGCGCTCTGGCGCTCACTTCCGTCTCCTCCTGATCTCTCATCTCGGCTGCTCGGTTAAATACCTTGCGCGCGACATTCCAGACGCTTCTCGTCATTTCGTCGGCGCGATACACAGCGAAGGCTGGGAAGAGGGCGAGACGGTTGGAAAGCCCTCCGCGGCCGATGAGTCAACTCAGTATGACCACGCCCCTTTCGTTCTGGAAATTTCTAGTGCTTGCCCGGCCGCCGCTGTGGGGTGAAGATGTTCATCGGCGACGCCACGCTTTCGAGAGGAGAGGCGTCGCGCGCCCGGGGAGCCTTGGATGCTTGTTTTCTCTTCCTTTTTTTTGTTAACCTCGCCGCGTCTTTCGGCCGCGTTATCGAGAGAATTTGGCGGCGCGCCCGTTTTTAGCGCTCGTTCTGTGACACTGCCCCCCACATTAAGAATATTATCTCATAATATTCAAAACCACACAAACGAGCGCGAACAGTCACCACACACTCTTACAGACTGTAACACCATCCGTCGCTCATGACACTTCACCTTCACAATAGATCACTCAATACAATTGGACATTGTAATTCAATTACACAACACGTGAAATATAACCACAGGCACATGAGTACAACACTCCGCCACAAATTCCCAATAATACAAATGTACAAAGATCTCTCATTACAACAATGGTACAATCACATCACAGCACAACACTTCGACACTTGTGACACAAGATAACACAACATAAACACATCATATGTCACTCAGCACTGCCCAACACATTCTGATTCGACTTAAACACTTATCCTGTGTACTTTGAGCGGCGCTTGCGCCCTTTCTTGCGGTGCTCGCTCGATTTATTCTTGTTTTTCCTTGTACTTTTTCGGCGAGCCCTTTCCAACGACGATATCTGAGGCGTCGTCTCAGCCATCGTTGTCTCTTCCGACACCGTTAACGCGTCATTCCATTCGACGGGTCCTGTCTGTTTATTTACCCGCTTGATCATGCCTCTGCATTTTGCCCGGCTGGCCAACTCCGTCTCCTTTACACTGTCGGTCGGTTGAGGTCGTGCCGACGTAAGTCCGGTTGCTCGGCCCGTGAACTTATTCGACACGATCGTCTTCTCCTTCGCTGTCTCTTGCGCCGCAGCTTCACCTTGTGCTCTAGTGAGATCCGTCACGGGATGCTCCTCCACTGTATCTCGCGGCCGCTGTGTTGGCGAGGGCTCTATCTTCGGGTCTTCTCCCAAACATTCTGGATCACTTGGCCCTCGCGCCCCGTCGATGTTTCCGATGACAAGGTCATACAGGGGGGTCGTCATGCATAAAGCAGTAACCTTTCCGCTGAAGTACGGGGTTTCAACCTCAATTTCTGCTTCGGGAAGCATCCGAACCGTACGGTCAATTAGGCAAACCGGCTTCGTTCTGCCTGTCAACTCACTTTCCCGTACCAAATGTCTCCGCACGATAACAGTGGAACTGCCGGTATCTCTTAACACCGTAATATCTTTGTCCGCAACTTTTCCAGGTAGCGTTGGCATTCCTTTCGTAACACCGGTTGGCTGTTTTGACATTACAGCACCAACAATAGGAATTTTCTCCCCATTTTTCAATTCTACGAATCCGTCGGTGACGGCATTATTATCGGATTTCGGTGCCACTTGCACACAGGATACCTGGTGAGTTTGACTCACTCCGTTCCGACATGCATCTGCTTTGTGCCCAGTCTGACCACACTTAAAACATTTCACTACCGTAGGGCTCGTAAAGATCGTTCGACAGTTTTTCGCGCGATGACCCACTCGGTTACACAGAAAACATCGCGGAATGCTCTCTGGTGCACGCTTCTTTTCTTCGGGAGCCAATTTCTTCGAATGATTGGGACACTCCTTCTTTACCTTGGCCAAATTAGTTCCACCTTGCGCTTCCAAGAATTTATCAGCTAATTCAAGCATTCCTTCGAGTGATTCAGCTTTCCTCTCTTTCAAGTACAGCGACAGGCTTGGGTGGCAACTAGTAAGAAATTGTTCTCTAATTAGGAGCTCTCTAAGCTCATCGTACTCCTGTGCTGTCCCTGAAAGTTCAATACATCTGTCGAAATAATGGCAAAGTCGGGCGGCATACTGCGTAGCCGTCTCCCCATCAGCTGGCTTTACTGTCCTAAATGTGTCCCGGAATCCTTCCACGGTAAATCTAAATCGCTTCAGCAAAGCAGCTTTCACCTTTGCATAGTTGGCTGCATCGGTCGGCGTCAGCCTACCGTACACACTGAGCGCTTCACCACTCAAGCAAGTACTCAAAGCAGTTGCCCATTGCTGCTCCGGCCAATTCTGGCTCCTCGCAATCGTCTCAAATCTGTGGAGGTACGCGTCTAGGTCGTCCTTCCTTTCATCAAACGCTACGAGCAGCTTGCTTGGGTTCAAGCGGAAGCCGTGATCTTCCCGTTCGCTGCTCTCAACTCTAGCTTGGACGGGAGTTTCACTTCGCTGTTGCAAACGGAGCCGCTCGAGTTCCATCTCGTGCTGACGCTGCCGTTCCCTTTCCTCTCTTTCTTCTTTCAGCTGTCGCTCCTTTGCCTCTCTTTCTTCTCTCGCCCTTTCAGCTGCCAACTTTTCTCGCTCCAATTCCAACTTCAATTGTTGCTCTCTTTCTTCCTTCTCCCTCGCAGCATCCAACCTCTCTCTCTCCAACTCAGCTGCTTTTTCTTCCTTGGCTCTCTCAGCTGCCAACCTCTCTCTCTCCAACTCAGCTTCTTTTTCCGCTTTGGCTCTCTCGACCGCCAACCTCTCTCGTTCCAACTCAGCTGCTTTTTCTTCCTTGGCTCTCTCAGCTGCCTCTTTCTCCTTCTGGCTTACCCATTTCCGTAGTTCGGCGCCGGAAAGACCCATCTTCTCACCAAGCGCAACTAACTTTTCGAGATCCATTGTGTCTCGCAACTCGCAAATAAAACCTTGCCACGTGCAAAAAGTATCTGCCTAAATCAGTCTATCGGAACACTCCCCTGCACTCGTTAACGAGAACACTGAACAATACACAAAATCGTTCCGATAGCACTATCAACAACTCGAGGCTCTTTCTCACTACTTTGGACACACTGTGCACCAAAAGGTCCTATGTCGCGGACGCCAGAATAATTGTCACACAAGTCCCGTTAATTAGGGAGGCAATCGCCGGGCTAATTCCAAGAGCCGAAGTATCGGCCCCCCCGAACCGCACCACGAAAGCGTAGACAATTTAGAAGTGGTCCTTTTTGGCGCGCCAGCGGACGCCGGCTGTGGCCCAAAAAACAAGTCAGAGCCGAGAGTTGATAAACAAATTATATTCTTAATAATGGCAAATCGAAAACAATACACAAAAATGCACACTCCACAATAGTTGCATACAATATGTCACCAATCAAACCAATCAATCAACGTACTACACAATACAATCAGCCACACTTGAAACAACGGACACGGACAACAATACGCACTACAATGCAGTCGCATGCGTTGAACAACCAAGACACTTAAAGACTAAAGAGATAGAAAACCTATTCAGTCCAAAGTTCTTGGAATCAAAGTCTAGATGATACTCTTCCGAGAATCACTCACTCTCAAAGTCCAGCGTTGTTGTCGTTCCGCAGCCCTCGAAGTTTCTCTCCCAGGAAACCTCCCGTCTTCGATTGGCCACTCTTCAAACTTCAACTTCTTCGCCGGAACCCGTCGGCTTCACACACGCAGCTGTTGCCATGCGTCTTCGCTCGATAGCGGTAAACACACGCTCTTGCCTGTAGCCCGAGCCTTCACCCCTCAGGTGGAAATCCTCTTCATCTCCGGCTTCGTCCCTACGGACCAAAACCTTCGCCGACTACACGGCGGAATCCCTACGCGCTCTGGCGCTCACTTCCGTCTCCTCCTGATCTCTCATCTCGGCTGCTCGGTTAAATACCTTGCGCGCGACATTCCAGACGCTTGTCGTCATTTCGTCGGTGCGATACGCAGCGAAGGCTGGGAAGAGGGCGAGACGGTTGGAAAACCCTCCGCGGCCGATGAGTCAACTCGGTATGACCACGCCCCTTTCGTTCTGGAAATTTCTAGCGCTTGCCCGGCCGCCGCTGTGGGGTGAGAAGGTTCATCGGCGATGCCACGCTTTCGAGAGGAGAGGCGTCGCGCGCCCGGGGAGCCTTGGATGCTTGTTTTCTCTTCCTTTTTTTTGTTAACCTCGCCGCGTCTTTCGGCCGCGTTATCGCAAGAATTTGGCGGCGCGCCCGTTTTTAGCGCTCGTTCTGTGACACCCAGCGAACAGCTCATGCAAGAAGAAACGAAGCAATTTCAAGTAAATACGCTTGAACACAATTTAGCTTTGCAGTAACACCGGAGGGATCTTCGTGCTGCCACGAATGAAGATCCTGTCATGGTCAAACTTCGAGGTTACGCGGAAACAAGCTGGCCTGAAAATAGCGCAGTGCCCGACAGTGTTCTTCAGTGCTGGTCCTACATAGAGGAGATGCGCACACAGGTCTGGTTTTTCGCAGCAACAAGGTAAATATACCAACTTCACAGAAACAAGAAATTATGTTGCTGCTTCACGTAGCGCCCCCGGGAGTTAGAAAGGTGAAGGCGTGGGCAAGAGACTGGCAAAATATGCCGCTTGAAATAGAGCAATTTAGTAAAAATTGCACGGTCAGTCAGAAATATTTACTGCGGAACGCGAAAATGTCTCTTCACAGCCACGACATCCAAAAGCTGCCGTGGGCGTTTGTTGACATAGACTTTTTTTTTCATGAAGGCCGTGAACTTTTCATAATTGTGGACTTCAATCTTTTTTAAAATCCGTGAATTCCGGGAGAGCACTGCTAGCGCTCTGACGTTAAGAGGCACAGATTTGTTTGCCACACATGGCTTACCGTTGCAGCTCTGCAGTGATAACCCGCAATTCGAGAGCCAGCTTTTCAAAAAGTTCTTGTGAAAACTAGGCGTTACCCAAATTACAATAAGCCCTTATCACCCCCACGCCAATAATATGACGGAAAGTTCCGTATAAGAAGCTAGGAAACTTCTAAAGAAATGTTCGCGCAACTAGCCTGATCTTTAAATGGCGTTGCTAAAAAGGTGCGACACCCCCCGAGTTGATGTGTATAAAGTCCCCTTTACAGAGACTCATGGGACGTCAAACCAGGACCCTGCTGCCTGTGTCACAGCTACATGGAACCAGAGACAGTTACAAGCAAAGCCGTTCACAGCAGGCTTCAAGAGATTGGTCGACGCCAGAAGGTCTATTAAAACCATGGAACAAAGGATCTACCGAGCCTGTCTCCAGGCCAGCCATTGTGTCCACGTATGACACCCTCCATCGAACATGGTCACCGACGGTTCTTCTGAAGCCAGCCAGCGCGCCCCGGTCAGTGATCCTGGGAACAGATGGTCGAGAATTCAAGCGCACAAGAGAGCACCTGCACGACAGGACAACCCACAGTGAAGAATGCCCCAGAGAGAAGAATTTTCTCAGGAGCTTCACAGGTACCACGCGTGCACTGTTACTACACTGCGTGGTCTGATGCATAAATTACCCCACAGTTTCACCAGTTTGTCACAGGATAGGGACTGTAGAGAAAATAACAGCGCAACGCTGTTAATGTAATTGTAGAGTGCGTCTTTGAATCGTAGGGCTCATCGTCTTTGTCTTCTTCACCCTTGCAAGGCTTGCCCACTCAGAGCTCCAGCAGGAAAAATTCGAAATAGTGAAGCCCTATTTCATGAAGTCATCCATAAAGAAAGAAATTTTGCATCGAATGTTCTTTCTAGATGCAATCTGTTCTTCATTGCACAGATGGCACTGGTCATGTCTTCGCCACTTGCTTGCTTGGTCTGTTCGTGCACTCACTCTATTTGTTTTTGCACCTTTGCACATCGGCAACGTGTCAACACTTGACCATCTACCTCGCCCACGTTGCCCTTGCATGCAGCATTCCATATAAAGGAGCAGTGGGGGACTCAATGTCGGAGCTACCGTCTGACAGTACGCGTGGACTTAACAACAAACACGTGGAGCACTCATGCATTCCTTAGTCATTTAATGGAAATAAATAGGACGACGGCAAGGATCTTGTTTTCCTTCTCACTCTATCTGCTAATCCTCCCCCTACAGGCGGAGCCTTCACCCAACGACGTTTCTCAGTTCCTTCAAGATCACGCGCATTGCAAACTTTCTGGACCACTCTGGTTTCGCACTGCCTCCTGGATGGCCACAGTTTTCTCCAAGCGAGCAAGTCTTGTTATGACGTCAGCATGTGACGTCACTTCATAAGGCATCACGATGACGTTCCAAAGCATAGCTACATGTGACGCAACGATGACGTCATAACATGATGATTTTTGCATCACTCGTGTTGATTCCAGTGGTCAGCATTCGCATTTGATGTGGCATCGAAGATGTTGGTCTGATTGAAATTCCGTGCATTAGCTTTTAGGCATCGCTGCGTTACACATAAATCATTCAAATAACTAAAATACTTTTTCCTTGTTTTCGCTAATTTGACGATTTAGCGAAATCATTCGAATGTTTACATCACTTCTTTAGGTAGGCTTTTAACTGTGTATAGGGGTTGCTTTACCCCACGAGGTACGGTGACCGCCAAAAAAAATCGGTCGCTTGTGCTAATCTCTTTCTGCATTAGCTACAGTACACACGAAAGCCTGATATAAGCCAATACGTTAGGTGTTGTCAAGATTTGGACTTTTTTCATACTGTCCTCGTGGGGCGAAGCGACTCCTTCAGGAATCACACAGAAGCTTAAAGGCTCCAGGTTCTCCGATACCTTTAGGATGGTCAAGATGTTCGTAACATCCTGGTGCAGGCCAGACTGCTCCGAGGGAGGTACAAAGTGCTTGTAGCAGCTGACGTAGAAGACTGCCACTTTGTTCAAGGCATCTCTGCTTTTAGTGTCACTGCTGATCGCAGTGCCTTTATCAAGTAGCGTGGCGGACATGGCGTGCACGAGTGGTGTGCGCCGGGAGTATTCACTGAACGCTTCACCGGCGCCGCACAGGTGTTCGTAGAAGCCGGTGCAAGCGGGTACCTCGAAGCGCTGGGAGCTGTGAGCCAACGTCATGGCCTGGTCGCAGGCTGGCGTCGAGCAGGGAGGAACATAGAAACCGAGTACGGCCTGTGCCACCAGCGTGCCCACAACCACGAGAACCGTGATGGCGGCCACCACGAGCGTCTCGGCGAAAATGAACTGGCTCCAGGGCAGGTTCTGGTGCAGCCACATGATCCGCGGAGGGATTAAATGCTCCGGGTCAGAAGAGTCTCTGCGCAATAGCGAAAATAACCAGGCCAAAAAAGTATTGGGGCTTCACTCGTATTCATGTAACTGAACTGTACTTTCGTAACTATATGATATTGCTACGAGGTTGGGACGTTAACGAAGGAAGCAGTCGACGTGTCGACGATGAAACTCTTTATTTGGCCAATTTTGTCGCCAGGAAAACAAAAGTTACACTGTGAGCTATGGGCACTGTGTGCCGTTGGTGGCGAAGAAAGCGGCGTTCGCTGATAAATCGACAAGCAATGTCAAGCGCTTCGGCTTTTATATATGTATCAGCGAAGCAACGCCTCCTTTATTTCTTTCATTGCCAGTTTAAATGAGCGCTTTTTAAAGGGAACCATCGGCTCGCCTCAGTTCCGGGAGTGGTCATGGTGTTACGCTACATGATGGGTAGTGCAGCTTGCCTAACGCGTGCTTCCCGGAGTTTCGCCTCATAGGTGCAATAGACACGGTTTGCCTTCCAATATCATACGTTTGTGAAATTTGTTCCTTCGTGTTCCTTTGTTTGTTGCTCGAAGCAATGCCACCGCTGCATCATAGAGCTGTGCATGCTGAAGCTTTGCAGTAAAGCTTCCCCATTGGCTGGCGGCATGGTTTTGTTTGGCGTTGCATACCCCAGCTGCCAGACTTTGGGGTGGTTCATGCCAGACTGCCGCGAGATTTCGCGGGGAAATTCGCGTCTGTAGCTTTGGCTTCTGCGTGAGGGTTTGGTGTCGTCTGCGGTGCATTTAGCGAGTGTGTGAGCGGCGTTGTCCGTTTCATTTACGGAATGAACGTGAAACGCGCATTGCAGAAGTCGGGGCGCGTTCTCTTGCTGTATGTGCCGCTGCGCATTGAGGAGATTGTGTCTCAGAGTTAGGGAATCAATGACGCGTCATCCGCCGTGCATTTCACGAGTGCGATGAACTTGTCTGCGAGTGTGTTGGCGACGTAATTAACAGAATAAACTAGGCGTTGCAAAAGTTGGAGCATGTTCTTTTGCTGTATGCGCAGCTGTGCAATCAAGAGATCGGGTCTAAGAATTAGGTACGACGGGGGAATAGAGTCGCAGCAGGTGGTGCGCTGCCTCACCCCTTTTTTTCGCAGCTCGTCATTCCGCGTCGACCACGTGCCACGACGCGGACGCTACGCTTCCGCTAGCTGTGTCAGCACAAGACATATCAATCGGACTCGTCTACATAAGAAGAGTAAACGTGCCAAGGCTGGATAATTGGGGTACGTCGGATATGCTACGGCTCCATACGCCTGACGAACGACGCATCATTGATTTCCCAACTCTGGTAGTGGTGGTGCTGGTGGTGGTGGTGTTGTTGCAGCAGGCGGGGTTAGCCTGGCCTGCATGGCCGGCAATTGTTCCGCCTGAGCATCTTCTGAATTTGGAAATTGTCACCACGTGTCAGACAGCCCAGTGTCTCGCAGGAAGAGCAACAAAATTCGTTGCACGTTCCTCCTAGTTGCCGCTGGTTCTTCAGGAAAAATGATGTCATCAACTATCCAGTGCCTATGACAGCATTTTTGCAAGGTGCGGATCTCCCCAACTCTGAGACACGATCTCTTAATTGCACAGCAGCACACACAGCAAGAGAACGCGCCCCTACTTTTGCAACGCGCATTTTACGTTCATTCCGTTAATTAAACGGCCAACGTCACTCACACACTTGTGAAATACACCTCGGACGAAACCAAACCCTCACGGAGAAGCCACAGCTACCAGGGCAAATGTATTCACCAAACCTGGTAACGGTCTGGCAACAACCACCTCAAAGCCTGGCAACAGGGGTATGCAACGCAAAACGGAACCTTACCTTGGCCTGCTGCACAGCACAATGAACGACGACACGCTATTTTGAAACGCCATATATTTTACAGAGCTAGCGTGACCGCCAACATGGTGAGCCCGAGGAATGCGAGACGCCACCACATGGATCTGCACACAACTGAACAAAAGATTTCTTTTATATAATTTCCGTAATGAGGCACTGCACGAGGGGTCCCCTCCTACGACACACGCGAAGGCTGTGTGATGGGCGAGAGCAGAAAAGAGCTTGAGGAGAAGGTGGTGGGGGACGTAATTTTTTGTGGATTTGGTGCATCTGGCTGGTATAAAATAACGGAAGCGTTGGTTCGAAATTCTATCATTATCGCTATAGCGGCCGCATGAGGTTCAGAATTAACACCAATGTACGCGTTGTGTGCGTAATCTCATCGGAAGGTTTCAAAATTAGACATTTATAGCGTACAGTTAGCGTGACCGTAGAGGTTAAGGGAATGGCGTTACCGTGCAGCTAACGTTAGTTGCGCACAGCGTCTTATAGTGTAGTGGGATCACCTTTAAATGGTTTACTTGCCCCAGCTGGGATGGTGGCGCTGCCTATTGGAAGTTTAATAAGTTGAAGAACAGTGAAATGGAGAAGAAAACGAGAATGCTTGCCTGTGTCACCACACGAAGCATTGTTAACAGGTTAATTGAGGTAATCATAAAAGTAAATAAATATGAACCACACAGCAAACGCGAAAGCATTCATGTTGCCGATTTGTTCACATTTATTTTTAGATACGCCTAGAGACGTTCGAAATGGGAAGCTGTCTCGGAAATCACGCTAGCTTATCCGTCATACTCGATCATTGAAGCTAACTGAATGCAAGCGAAGCCATTTTAAACAGTCGGTTGCTTCGATCGAAGTTAATCTTTCAACAACTACGCTAAAATCACTTCGAAGCGGGTGTCTGAAAGCGTCGCCACGTTTATGTATATTACGTTAACATGGTAACGTTAAATCTGAAAAATAGTGCACGTACGGTAAGCGGTAGGGTAGCGTACGTATTTGCGTATGCGAACTTCAATACCGCTTTCACGTTAAGTCCGCTAAGCCCGGTATACTATAATTGTCTATTATCTATATAGTTGACTGTCACTCGGGTGTACTACGCACAAGGCATCAGTTACTACTACTACTTGTACTACGCACAAGGCAACAAGAAAACAAAAAGAAAGGGAACTTAGGGAACTTGTGGCGTTGCCCCCCCCCCCCATGAAAAAGCACCGCCCGAATGCTTAAAACAGAACATGGGTGGGGGGGGAATGCATGCAAAACAAATAATAACACTAAAGCAAGAAATTGCAATAAACAGTAAGAAAAGAAAATGAAGTACAATAATAAAGCAAAGAACACGCACGACTTGGATAAATTTAGGTCATGCACCAAACGTTTGAGAGTTAGTCATGCCGTCAGATATACTTTCTTTATTTACCATAAGGCATGCATTGCATACAAAAACACACTTGTGGGCCCCCTTGGATTTGTTGAAGGATCCTTACCTTAGTTATTTTTAGTAAAAAACATTTATAGCAGCTGTTAGAGTACAGTTTGTAATGAGATCAAAGGGAAACAGTAGTGTCTAAATTATGCACAACAAATTAACACAGTACAAAAGAACATGACAGGCGAATGGCAAATTTTCTCAGCAATACGTTATGGTAAAACACATCTTTGGGGAGAATGATAGAAAATAAAGGAAACAGTGAGCAAGAAGTATGCAATAAACTGTCAATAAGGGGGTGTTCTCACATTTTTATAAATGTATTTGTCTGTGTTGTAGTGAATATGTTACAATAAAGCTTATTCCAAGAAGATGGACCTTCGAAGTTTATTGTAGAGCTACCATAATTAGTGTTTACCTTCGGCAAGATAAAACGAGGACGTGGTCTACATTCATAGCCACGCGAAGTGAATGGCGAAGCGAGACTATTGTCATGACTGTTCCGGTGTCCAGCAGTAAACACGCAGCCTTGAAGCAACAATGAAGAAAAAACCTTTTTTTGTGTCAGCGTGCTGGTATATATCGTGGGGCAGCTGCATTATTGCAGCCAAGCGGTACAGAACAGTGATAAGCAAAAGGCAGATACAAAAAGGCGCATGCGCAGGCAGCTAACACGATACATCTCCCTCCGTATGACAGCTAGAGCTTTGACATCAAGATACACGTGTCTTGGTTGAAGTTCTCGTCGTAACCAAGGCGGCTGGGTTTTCGCCTTTGCCGGGCGGACTTCCTTGGTTGGTGTTCTAGCGTTGGGGTTGACGTCGTCGACTCCGGCGAACTTCCTGTTGACGCAGGTTGTACCACTGACGGCGACCATGAATTTTCCTGGACCATGTCTTCGTCGGTGGATGAGTCCTCCGCTTCGTCCCTCTGGAAAGATTCACGTGTGGCGAGAAGGTGTTGCCGATTCCGTCGAAGCACCCGACTGTCTTCTGTGAAGACGCGATAAGACCTTGGCGCAACCTTATCTAAAACACGAGCCTTGCGATCCCATGTATCCCCACGAACTCTTACGACTGCATCTTTGTTAAGTTCTGGCAGGGGTTTCCCTCTCGACGACTTCGGTTGGCGCGACTGACGCCTGCAGTCCTGGCGTCCAGAGCACGGTCTGAATTCGGGCAGCCGATTGCGCAATTTCCTGCCCTGCAGCAATTCTCCTGGAGATCGGCCTTCGTCCAGTGGCGTCGAGCGATAGCCGAGTAGACCAAGCCAGAAGTCCTCCTTCCTTTCACCAGTCTTCTTCATGATCCTTTTAACAATTTGAACTCCTTTTTCTGCGAGCCCGTTTGACCGCGGCAATCTTGGACTGGAAGTCACGTGCATGAAGTCATATCTGGAGGCAAACAAAGAGAATTCATGGGATGCGAACTGGGGGCCGTTATCAGTGCAGACTTCTAAGGAAATTCCATATCTAGAAAAGATTGAGCTAAGTTTATTTATGACAGTGCCCGTCGTTGTGTCCGGCAGCTTTTCGACTTCATGAAAGTTCGAAAACGCATCAAACACGCACAGGTAGGAGCTCCCGGCGTACATAAAAATGTCAACGCCAATTCTGTACCAGGCATGCTCTGGGGTGGGCCTGAGCACTACCAGTTCACTTTGTTGCCTGTACGCGTATTTTTGGCAAATAGCGCAGTTTTTCACTAGATTTCCGATGTCTCCATTCAGGCCGGGCCAGAATACCAGTCGACGGGCCCTTGCTTTGCACTTATTTATGCCTAAATGACCTTCATGAATGCGACCCAGTATTTCAGCTCTCATAGCCTTAGGAATGATGACCTTTGTTCCTTTCAGGACAATCTCTTGAACTTCGGTAAACTCTGAGCTGAATGGTTTCAAGCAGCCTTGTAGTTCTTCGCCGTTCCTCATGCAGCGCAGCACAGTTCGTAAATCTGGGTCAGCAGCTGTTGTTTCAGCTAGACGAGCAAACATTTTCTTGCTTACCAGGTCTGAAGACACGCTCACTGCATGAACGTCAACATCCTCTGTGAAATCATCCATAGTGCCCGGTGCCACTGGCGACGATCTAGATAACATATCAGCCAGGAACATTTGTTTACAAGGGACAAAGTGAAGAACATAATAGAATCTGAGCCAACGCAGAAAAAACCGCTGAAGTCGTGGCGGCATGTCACCAATGGCCTTCGAAGCAATTGCTATCAGCGGTCTGTGGTCCGTCTCAATGACGAATTTGCGGCCGTATACGAAGTGAAAAAACTTCTCGCTCCCGAAAGTGATTGCCATTGCCTCTTTTTTGATTTGTGCGTATCGTTGCTCAGTCTCGGTCATTGTGCGGGACGCGTAGACTACCGGCCGCCAATTGTCGTCATAACGCTGAAGGAGAGCCGCACCGATGCCGTTTTTCGAAGCATCTGCGACGACCTTTGTTTCCCTAGGAGGATCGAAAATGGCTAGCAACGGTGCAGTGCTCAGTAGAGCGCAAACAGATTTCCATTCGCGGGCATGGTTCTCAGACCATCCGAAGGTGGTGTCTTTCTTAAGGAGGCTTCGCAGGAGCGTCGTTCTTTGCGCCAGATGCGGTATGTATTTACCAAAATAGTTGACCACCCCTAGCAGTCTGTGGACGCCGGCTTTGTCAACTGGTGGCGGCATCTCGCTTAATGGTGTTGTCATTGCGGGGTCAGGTCTGATCCCGTCTTGGCTTATCACGTCGCCCAAGGAGTCAATTTCGGTGACCCCGAATTTGCACTTAGCAGCATTGAGCGTTAGGCCGGCGCTCTTGGCCAACTGCAAGGCTGTGCGGAGGCGGGCGTCGTGCTCTTCCCTCGTGCTACCCCATATCAATATATCGTCGATATAAATTCGCACTCCTGGGACCTGGTCGAATATTTCATTCATGGTTTTTTTTGAAAAACCTCAGGTGCCGAAGCTATACCAAAAGGCAGCCTTAGGAAACGGTAGCGCCCAAACGGCATGCCAATCGTGCACACCTTCGAAGAAGCCTTATCTAGAGGAATTTGATGAAATCCAGATTGCGCGTCGAGGCGAGAGAAAAACTTGGCACCGGGCAGCTCAGCCTCAATGTCCTCTCTTTTTGGCATTTGATAGTGCTCTCTTTTTAAGCACTCATTGATGCGCCTGGGGTCAATGCAGACACGCAGTTTACCATCCTTTTTTCTAGCGGCGACAAAGGGACTCACCCAATCCGTCGGTTCACTGGCTTTGACCACGATGCCTTCATGCTCCATGCGGTCCAGTTCCTCTCGCAAGGGCTGGAGCAGCGCCAGGGGCACCCGTCGTACTGGTTGGACCACCGGGGTTGCATCCCCCCGCAGAAACATGTGGTACTGGCGTTTTAGACAGCCGATGCCCTGAAACAACTCGGGAAATTCTGTCATCGCTTGGATGGTGCTGCTTGTATTCACTACGTCGACAGTACGAGAAACCAGTCCTAAAGCTTCACTCGCCGACAGCCCCAGGATGGCCTGGGTGCTCTTCTTAACAATGAAGAAGTCGAAGTAACCGGTGTGGCTGTTCGCGACAACTTGTAGCGTAGTAACACCGATATGCTTGATAGCGTCGCCACTGTATGAGCGCAGAACAGAGGAGCTTTCCCGTAACCTGGACTTCGATTTTAGGCTTTGGAACACAGACTGAGCCAACAAGTTGGCTTGTGAGCCTATGTCAACCTTAAGAGCACTTGTTTGGAAGCCACTGTTGCATTGATCGGCCAATCAGCTTTGCTGCCAACGTTGACATCGAGGAGGTCAAAGTCATCTTGCTCGTCGCGTACTTCACTGACTTGAGGCCCTTTCTTGCAGCAGGAAGCAAAGTGGTTAGCGCCCCGGCACAGAAAACAAGTTTTGCCAAAGGCTGGGCATTTTCCACGCTCGTGGGAACGATGGCACCGGGAACACCTGAATTGTCTGAGTGCCTTAACATGTGCAATTGCTTTCTCGGGTTACACCCTACATTCCTCGGCACATTCGAAATATTGTTCACACGCTGCACATTTGGCCTGCCGGTGCATCTTGATCGGCGCTACTTCCTTCTCTGTACCAGCCCAGGCATTATTTTGCTCAGCGCATACTTCGTCGGCCTTACAAATGTCTTCCGCTTTTTGTAGCGTGAGATCTTTAACTTTGAGCATTTTCTCGCGCAATTTCGGATTAACTGTTCCAAAAACAATCTGGTCCCTGACCATGGAGTCACTAAAGGTGCCGAAATTGCAGCTTCGTGCAAGCCGCCTTAAGTCCCGGGTGAAATGCTCAAAGGGCTCCCCCTCTGCTTGCGTTCTTGAGCGGAAAACATAACGCTCGTATACTTCGTTCTGCTGCTGTTGACAGTACGCCTAAAACTTGCTCGTAACAGTTGCGTAATCTTCCTTGCTTTCGTTCTCAAAGAAGGCAAAGTTGTTGAATACTTCTAGGGCGTCCTCTCCGGCAACGCTGAGCAGGAGTGCTGTCTTGGCTGCCTTCGACCTCGGTTCTTTCGACGGCTCCGTGGCCTCCAGGAACAGCTCAAACCTCTGCTTGAAAAGGCTCCAGTTCTTTGCTGTACTTCCCGAGAGCACCAATGGCTGCGGTGGCTTCAGTAGTTCTATCATGAAGGTGCACGGTGACGCCCCTCTGCCTGTTCTGAATCAGAATCAGAATCAAATTTTATTGTTACTATGAAGTAAAGTCATTACAGACAGTATTCAGAAGGAGGTCCCATAGTCGGAGACTGAATTGGGACCTCCTGTGCATGATGAACATAAAAACAAATAAAACATAGCTTCGACAGGAAGGGAAAAATTCCAATAATCATAATGATATAGGTGATCAAGCACATTTCATAATATAACGGAACCATGTAAACACGATATGTAAAAAGAAAAAAGAAAAAATATATAAATATATATACACATATATACACACATACATATATACACACACATATATACACATATATATATACACACATATATATACACACATATATATACACACATACATACATGTGTGAGAGCATGCTTTAGGGGCTATGAGAATGAAGTGCTACGTGTTGTATTGGTTGACAAAGAGCTTTTTTAATTCTTTTGCAAACGAGTGTGGATTCATTACTTTTAAGATGAATGGAAGTGAATTCCATATGGAAAGTGAGCTAAAATGAGCGGTTTGTTTGCCATAGTTAGTCCGGGCTTTCGGTAAGATGAAGTTTTTGTGGTAAGCAAATCTAGTGTTGTTGGTATTGAGAAGTGAGGAGGACGGGATGATGGAAATGGGAAATAGCTCATTGATATGCTTGGATAAACATATGACTAGATTATACTTAACCATATCGCGCACTGTAAGGATGTTGTAGCTGTAGAATAGTTGTTTTGAATTGGTGTAATGTGAACTAGAAGTGACCATTTTAATTGCTTTGTTTTGAGTAGTCTGTAACGGTGCGAGGTGAGTGTTGTAGGTAGTGCCCCAGGTAGTTATACAGTAGTTGATGTGAGAATGAATAAATGCGTAGTATAGTGACAAGAGAATGGAACGTGAAAAAAAGGGCGAGACCGAATGAGGATGCGTATACCATAAGACAGCTTTTTCTTGACATCTAAAATATGAGAGTGGAATTTTAAGTTTCTATCTAGTTTGACGCCCAAGTAAACACAATCATTACTAGCGTGGATCGAATGATTTGGGATACTAATTGTGGGATCTGTTACTATCGATCGCTGATGTGATGAAAAGAGAATAAATTGGGTTTTTTGAGGATTGAACTGTAATTTGTTTAGCTTACACCAGTGTAGTATATTGCGAAGATCTGTGCTCAGCTTATTTATTAAACAGTCTATGCTATTATCGGAACTAAAAATCGTCGTATCATCAGCGTAGAGCAAATATTTACAGTGTATGATAAAATTAGGTAGATCGTTGATATAGATTAAAAACAAAAGTGGGCCCAGAATGGACCCTTGTGGTACTCCTATGTTCGTTGTTGTTTGTTTGGAGTAGGTACCGGAAATACTGACCGTTTGGTTTCGATTAAGGAGATAACTGCGAATAAATAACAGAGCAGGACCACATATTCCCATTGCTTCCAGTTTTATGAAGAGTATCTGATGATTAATAGTATCAAAGGCTTTTGTTAGGTCAACAAAAACAGATCCAGCTAAACTGCCATCGTCAATCGCCTGCTTTAGAAATTCAGTAAGATATAATAAAGCGAGATCAGTAGAATATCCTGTTCGAAAACCAAACTGAAAATCAGTAAGAATGCTAAACTTTTGAAGGTAATTAGTTAGGCGCTTTTCAAATAATTTCTCAATTACTTTGCTGAGGAACGGAAGCACACATATAGGCCGGTAGTTCGTTACCAATGATCGGTCTCCTTTTTTAAATACTGGGGTAACTCTAGCACGCTTAAGTTCGCGAGGAAAAGTCCCCTTTTTAAATATTAGATTAATGACATCTGCAAGAATGTCAGATATAGATAGAGCAATCAGCTTTATGTGTGATGGACTGATGTCGTCTAGACCAGCGCTAGTGGTTTTTAGATTCCGAATTACCGCGGTTACTTCATCGGCAGAAGTGGGGAACAAATAGAAGGACTGGGGTAAGCGAGTGATTTCGTAATCTAAAACTTGGTCCGATGGCAGATTGTTCGAAAAAAAGAAGTCACTGAATGTATCAGCAATGTCACGTGGATTTGAGTGCACAATGCCGTTATGAATTATTGAAGTAATGCTTCCTCGGTCGCCGTTTCTATTTAGAAAAGAATTTACTAATTTCCATTTTTTATCGGAGTTACTTCCACATTCTAATATTTTCTGTTCGAGGTATTTTCTTTTTGCTCTTTTTAAGTGCGCACAGAGATTATTACAGTATTTCTTGTACCTTGCTCTTAGCTTAACATTGAAAGGCTGTTTCTTGGTTTTTTTTGTAAAGATTCTCGCGTCTGCGCATTGCTTTAAGTAATTTATCAGTTAGCCATGGGTTTTGAGGTGACGCAATGATCTTCTTGCATTTTTTCCTATGCGAATGGGAATGGAAGTAATGTAAAAGTAAAGAAAAAAAGCGCGAGAATGCTTCTTGAGGGTCGTTGGTTTCCCTTACAGCAAGCCAGTCTGATTTCGTAATGTTCTCGATAAGTGCTTCCTTATCCAAAACAAGTTTATGAAAGCATGCGGAACGACAAATAGGAGTTGAAATAGTTTTAAGAATAATGGGATAATGGTCGGTGATATCACTGGTAAGAATGCCTGCTTCAGGAGCGACCAGAAGGTTTGATAGCGCATGATCAATCAGTGAGCATCCGCCGTCACGAGAAAGACGTGTAGCTTGAGTAATTAGGCATTCAAAACCATAACTGTGATAGCAGCTAGAATATGTCGTGAAGTTAGCGGACGCGGTATCAAGCAGGTTGATATTCATGTCACCAACAATAACTACATTTTTATTTTCTGATGATATTGATTCAAGCACATTGTCTAAAGCGTTGCAAAAATCGGTAATGGAGGTAGAGGGCGAACGATAAATACAACCCAAAATAAAATTTTTGTTGTCGATGTTAAGCAACAAATGATCAAATTCTACCCATACAGCTTCACAGTTTGGTAAATTTATTGCAAGGTCATGCCGTCGTTTGAATGCCAGGTTTGATAATACATAGATGGCTGCTCCACCATGATTGCTTGATGGTCTGTGTGCGTATTCAGATGAGTAGTTTGGGAAGCCGAAAAGATTTTTATCAGCGTCTGAAAGCCAAGTTTCGGTGATACAAATGATAGGAAAGGGCTTTGTGATTCTAGAGAGAAGATTTTGAATGTCGTCGTAATGTTTCCGCATACTACGAGCATTGAAATGAATAAGCGAACATGAGCTGTTAAAAAGAAAATTATCCAACTCTGAAGTGTTTAGGTAAACTGACATGGTGAATCAGATACAGCGATGGTGAAAAAAACAACAGCGTAGGCGTGAAAAAAAACAGGGATATCTAGATTATAAAAGAGAGATCAGATTCCTTAGCAATGCGGTAAACCTGACTGTTGGTAGTTTTCCTTGCCTTAATTGCACAATTCTCTGTCCATAAGAATTTCCAGTTATTGGCTTTCTTTAGAGTTAGAGCCTTGGTGAATAATGACTTATTTGTTGGCGTTAGGTGATCATTTACGTACACAGGGCTGTTGATTGCAGAAGAGATACCAAGATCCCCAAGACACAACTTAGCTTTACGTGCCTTAGAAATGAATTCATTCTTCTTCGAACGCGAGCAAAACCTGGCAACAACATTCTTTTTTTCCTTGACCTTCGTCGGGACACGGTGCACAATGTCAAGGTCAGAGGGCACAAGGGGGCAACCTACAGTATCGCCAACTTTTTGCAAAATCGCTACACAGTCTTCCCCTTGCGTGCAGGGAATGCCTTTGATTTCTACATTGTTGATTCTGGAGTACTGTTCAAGTTCTTGAACCTTTTTGAGAGCAAGTTGTTTTCGTTCAACAGTCTTTTGTTATCGGCAGCGAGTACCTCTTTTTCTGAGCGCAGTGTCTCAACAATGCCATTCAGGATTTCCATGCTCTGTTTTAAATCGGCAATTTCGCTTTTGAGCTCCTTAACATCAATTCCTGAAGATTGCATTCTCAACAAGACTTTACCGAAGACATCATGAGCCAGACGGTCAGACTCATTGTTGAAGTTCACTTCAATTGCATCAATGCGCTTCGCAAGTTCGGCACACGTCGGCATCGCTTAACAAGTTTCAGTCACACCATAAATTGCAAAAGAACAAAAAAAAACTATAGTACTTCGGTAGCAGCAGCAACAGCGATTTGAACAGAAGGGTTACCTTAGAATACTTAATAACTACTAACCTGCACGAAAGACAGAATTCAATTCAGTACGTGGCCATCCCGCTGTCGCTGCTGCAATGGAGCCTTGGTGGGGACGGTAGCTTTATAAGTGGCAATTCAGAGCAGGAGCGTCACACAGTAGGGCCGCAGGAAGCTCCTTCCGGTGTCGTCAGGCTGCCCTCAACGGGTTGACAGATCGGCACAAATGATGAATTTGATCAGTCGAGGCCTACGGTAGCTCCTCCTCACGGCGACAGAATGCCCTACACGTGCCGGTAATCGCGCTGGAAGGGCACGATACGGTATCTGCACGAAAGACAGAATTCAATTCAGTACGTGGCCATCCCGCTGTCGCTGCTGCAATGGAGCCTTGGTGGGGACGGTAGCTTTATAAGTGGCAATTCAGAGCAGGAGCGTCACACAGTAGGGCCGCAGGAAGCTCCTTCCGGTGTCGTCAGGCTGCCCTCAACGGGTTGACAGATCGGCACAAATGATGAATTTGATCAGTCGAGGCCTACGGTAGCTCCTCCTCACGGCGACAGAATGCCCTACACGTGCCGGTAATCGCGCTGGAAGGGCATGATACGGTATCTGCACGAAAGACAGAATTCAATTCAGTACGTGGCCATCCCGCTGTCGCTGCTGCAATGGGTGATCTGTTGTCACTGTTGTCACTACTTTGGCGAACGCGACCCCACTTCTGACACCATGTTCCGGTGTCCAGCAGTAAACACGCAGCCTTGAAGCAACAATGAATAAAAAACCTTTATTTGTGGCAGCGTGCCGGTATATATCGTGGGGCAGCTGCTTTATCGCAGCCAAGCGGTACAGAACAGTGATAAGCAAAAGGCAGATACAAAAATGCGCATGCGCAGGCAGCTAACACGATACAATGACGAGCTTCTCATTGATTGGTTGATGCTTGAGTGAGTGAGTATATGACCAAATCGTAAACATTGAGAACGTTAAATTTTTAAAAATCTTCTCTCTTAGTGTGCGTAATGTTAGACAGTATAATGTGGAGAGCTCTTTTTTGAAGCGTAAACGCTGGTGACAAATGAGTTTCCATGTGCAACCCCACATCCCTATACAGTAGTAATCTCACAGTGAAAAATGCGTAGTAAATGTTCACAAGCAGCGCTAGTGGCAATGCGCGTTACAAGTAACGCCGCTACCGGTAACGCGCTACTTTTTTGGTAACTTCAAGGGCCCCTAAGTCCCCTCCGATATTTTCCAAAACATTTCTAGTAAACAAGCGCATAGCGAGCAGAATGTCCTCGCGATCAACGATGCCACACGCCGCAGTGCTACGGGTAGCGGGCACGCCATTTTTTGAAAAAAAAAACAATAGCTCTTCTTTCTAGTCTCTGCCATTCCCGCCACTGACATGTGTGACATCACCAGTGAAACTCAATGACGTTACCACTTTCGATGCTTGAGATTGGCCGATCGACAACCGACGACTTCCGGTCACTCTGCAAGCAGCTGTTCGCGCGCACCTTGCTGTTCTTGGTCGTGTTGCCGCTTGCGAATCGACATTCGCGACAGCCCGTAACGCAACCAGCAAGTCGCTGGCGTAGGGGGATGTGCCGGCACGACAGCAACAGCGGTTAGTCAACGATCAGTGCAACCCGATGACACACACAACACATTTGACGGCGAGCTGGGGCGTTGATCGTAGCGGATCGCGGCAAAAGGAAGTAGACGCTGTCTCGAACAGTGCGTCAGTGATGACGTAGGCCACGCGAGATGAGGAGTAACACACAGCTGACTCAGCGAGGAGGGGCCAAGTGGTTTTGGAATAGGGTAGCGTAGGGAAGATGGAAAGAAGTCGTTGTTGTGTTTTGATCATCTAATGCGCGCAACTCCACTATTGCGGCACCATTTCGAAAAATTCTCACGGCTACGTGTTCATTGTAAACTCGAGCACAACTTCCTCCCCAATACTAAATTTCACCCACTTGGCGTTTAGGGACCCTTTATTAGCATACTCGATACAGTTCAAGAACTGTAACAGGTAACGTACATGCGTTAAAGGTTGTCAGTAACGGGTGGTATCAAGTTACTTGTTACTTTTTCTCTTTTAGGTGCCACTTTCCCAAAGCTCACCCTGACAAATATTTTGTCGCAGATTCAGACAACTGTCCGCCTGAAGGCTTTGACAAAAAAAGGGAGAGTGGAATGGTTTTATTCATTTTTAGTTTTGTTTCCGCATAAAAGTTTTTAAAACGTCCCGACTCTATGTGGAGCGTTATGAGCTATCGCCCGTAAGGCTTGGAGAAAGCCGCGGGGTCTGTTATGACAAATTGTAGAAACGTACTGTTCATGGATTGTGACACGTAATTTGCTGGCCCCTGCGTGTCTCCGTGTTCAAACGTTAGACTACCCGAACGGAAAGCGCATGGGCTGGTTTCCTCTACACCACGTGCTGATTGTCGCGCTTCGTACGTGGGAAAGCAAACAACTTCTTTGAGAGCCTCCAGCAACATAAAACCGACGTCTGCAAGTTTAGGTGACTAAGAGGTACATTCAGTGAGCACAGTGTGGTGAATGACAACTGAATCAAATCGGACAAGTTCTGCATCGTAGACTGAGATCCCAACTTATAAGCGGCGTTTCGTAGAATTGTGGATTTGTAGAATTTTGTAGATTTTTGTGGTAGCTTTTTGTAGGACCAGGAGAAAGCCGGTAACTTAACTGGTTTACAGGTGCACTGACGATGGAGGCTGCCTGAACGAATTTCTGAAGATCACGGACAAAACGCAGAACCTTATGTCAAATGTTCAAAAGCAAACCTTTAGATGAATGCGAGTGATGCGCGAAAGGTCTAAACTGTTCTTCGGAAGAAAAAAAAAGGTTTTTTCTCGTTGCCTTGGTTGGCTCTGTTTCTCACTTTCTTCTATATCAACTAGTAGTATTAGTAGTAGTAGTAGTAGTAGTAGTAGTAGTAGTAGTAGTAGTACAAGACTGTTATATACATAAATCAGACAGGCTATAACTCCAGTGCCCCGAGGAATATACAGGGTGAAGGGCGTAGTCTGTCCGGCAGGGTGGTGCCCCTATTCCAGGGCCCTACTGGCACGAGCCATCCGTTCAGCTTTGTGGATCATTCACAGCTGATCCATTAAGGCTGGGCTAAACAGCAGCACCTCCCATTCCTCCCATGTGTCATTGGTGTCGTGTTATTCGTCGTGCTCTGCACACTCCCACGTGATCAACTAAAACCTATTAAAATCGCTGTCGCACGAACACTACGGCTAACAGCAGTTACAGGCAGCTACACAGCCGATATGACCACAGTTGGTCTCCTAACCACGGTTATCAAAAAAAGAGGGGCCTTAGACAGAATATTTTTTTGAAGGAAAGGGGGGAAGTACCTTTGGTGCCATGTATGCCATGGCATACATGGCACCAAATGGCATAGATGACATACATGGCATACATGGCCAGCTGACTCCTCAATGACGGAAAAGAAAAAGGCGCGCTTCCTGATGCGGGGAGAGAAAGAGCAGTTGTTCGCTGGACTAGTGCGCAACCCACCGAGCACTGTAGCGGATTTCCTTCGCGAAGCCACGACGATGAAGAGAATGCTAAGGCAGCCTTCGTATCAGTATGAGCGTCATGGCAGTCTTTCATCAGTGTCATCGGCCCTGCCAACACCTGGCGTCACGACTATAAGAGACCTGATGGAGCTCGTGCACAGTATTGTGCGCAAGGAGGAGCTGCAAAAGCTGCCTGCGGTGTCTTCTCAGCCCCATGTTGCCACTCTAACGGATGTCGTCCATGAAGAGATACGGTAGCTGGTGCAACCCATGATGCCTCTGCGTCCAGCCGAGGTCCAACCCATGACGGCCCCGCGTCCAGCCAAAGCTCCACTATTAACGTACGCGGAAGCATTACGTACTCCTGCACCGGCTGCTGTCTATCCCTCCCGTCCATCCACCCTACAGACGGTGCCGTCATGCTACTCAGGACCACCGCAATACAGCAATCCACCACTTGCACGGAAATCCAGTGTGTGGCGTGCTCCCGACAACCAGCCTCTCTGTTATCACCGTGGTGAACCATGTCACATCTACCATGAGTGCGCATACAGGCACATGGATCTTCCTGGCTTTAGTACAGATGCTCGTCGACCCAGAGATGGTGAGCAGCCCCGTGCCATCGCCGAATACTTGGCCAGCCTTCAGTCCCCAACCCTTCCACGTTGCCAATATTGCTCACCGTCTTCACGGCGTTCCACGTCACCTGGCCAACAATATACCTTCGCGGACGTCCTCTTAGGAAGACCGCCCAGATCCACGAGCCCGCACCGTGAAAACTAAGAACAGCGACCTCTGGGGATGAGGCCGCTGTTGATCGACCGTTACAAGACCCTCCCCCGAACTGCCTGCCGACATCCGACGACACCCCTTCACCGACGTGTGCCATCAACGACAAACGTGTCTCTGCTCGCATCTCCGTTCTTGTAGACAACCACTCCCTAACTGCTCTCGCAGATACAGGTGCCGATTATTCCATGATAAGCACTGACCTCGCTGCACAGCTACGAAAGGTAACGGCACCTTGGGAACGTGGACCCAACCTCCGGACTGCGGGAGGTCGCCTATTGACACCGCTGGGAATATGCACTGCCCAGCTTCAAACTCGTGAGTCGACATACATTGCTTCCTTCGTCGTATTGCGCGAATGCTGCCAAAACCTGATTCTCGGAATGGATTTTTTCCGCGAGCATGGAGCCGTTCGTCACCTTCGGGACCTGCTCATAACGTTCTCTGATGTCCATGCAACCAGACAACAAGATCTAGCTGTGCAGACTACAACACTTCGAATTGCTGACGACACCATCGCTCTTCCGCCGTGAGCCAGTATGTTGGTAACTGTGGAGAGTGACTGTGACAACAACAGTAGTGGCATTGTCGAAACTAACCTCTTGGTGCTCTTGGCTCGGCAGATTTGTGTCGCGCGCGCTATCGTCCAACTGAAACATCAGAGGACTCAGATTCTGATCACAAATTTCAGCGGCCAGTACCAACACTTGGCAAAGCGAACAGCGATCGCGAAGTTTGAAGTTATTGATGACGAAGAATGTTCCACTATCACTCCGATTACCTCTGTCATCAAATGGGACACTGCATTAGCCAGTACAGTTGACGTGAATTACCAGCTATCCTCTGCGCAGTAGCAGCAGATACGCATAATTTTACGTACGTATAGTGAATTCTTTGCGTCAACCTCCAAAATCAAGCAAACCCCAACCATGAAGCACCGCATTATAACGCACCCTACCAAACGGCCCGTACGACAGCACGCCTACCGCGCGTCGCAAAAAGAACAAGAAGCAATACGTTTTCCGGTGAAACAGATGCTCGACGACGACGTCATCCAACCCTCGAACAGTCCATGGGCGTCACCCGTTGTACTTATTAAAAAAAGAGACGACACTCTTCGATTTTTTGTCGATTACCGGAAGCTCAACAAAGTGTCAAAGAAAGACGTCTACTCTCTCCCACGCATAGATGACTCACGAGATCGACTTCGACATGCCAAATATTTTTTATCAATGGATTTACGCAGCAGCTACTGGCAGATCGAGGTCGATGAACGCGACAGGGAAAAAACAACGTTCATAACTCACGATGGCCTCTACGAATTCAAACTCCTACCATTTGAATTGTGCTCTGCATCGGCAACGTTCTAAAAGAGGATGGACACCGTCCTGTCCGGTGTTAAGTGTGAATCCTGCCTCGTCTATTCAGATGACGTCGTTGTTTTTTTTTCAAAACATTTGAGCAACACTTACAACTACTTCAGTCCGTCTTCGTCGCTATTCAATCCGAAGGCCTGTCACTAAAACTGGAGAAGTGTCATTTCGGCTACGAGGAGCTAAAGTTCCTCGGCCACCTTGTCAGTCACGACGGAATTCGACCAGACCCAAAAAAGACCATGGCCGTTGCTGCATTTCCTCCATCTTCGAACAAACGGGATTTGCACCAATTTTCAGGTCTCTTCGCATACTATGTGCAGAGCTTTGCTAACATCGCTGAACCCCTTACCCGCTTAACGAAGAAAGGTACTCCTTTTGTAAGGGCTCCAGAGCAAAGAGCCGCTTTTTCAAAGCTTCAACAGCGCCTTCAGAGTGAACCCTTACTAAGGCACTTTGATGAAGATGCCGCCACCGAACTGCACGCGGACGCAAGCAACATCGGTCATGGTGTGGTGCTCATCCAGTGGCAAGATGGCGCCGAGCGTCCCATCGCTTATGCTAGACGCATTCAGTCTTCTGCGGAACTAACTACTTGACCACGGAGAAGGAATGCCTTGCTGTTATTTGGGCGATATCAAAGTTCTGACCGTATCTGTATGGCCGTCAATACAGAGTAGTTACGGACCGTCTCCATGGGCATTTAAACACCGATGGACGTCCACTGGAGGAGAAGGGAAAAACATTTATTGAAATGGCATAGTAAGGTTTCCGTGGGTGGAGCCCTTATTCCAGGGCCCCACTGGCCCGACCAGCTCGCTCGGCCTGGTCCAAGGTTGCCCTCTGGCGTCCACTGGACAACCGCTTTCTGATGTCTTGGTCGTCCAGTGGTCGTCCGCGAAGAGCCGATCGGCGTCCACCGGACATCCGCAGGACTCTAAGGCGCATACTAATTGGCGATCCAGCGGAAGTCCTGCGGGTGTCCAGGGCGGATATGCGGATGTCAACGGCCATATAGGCCGTTTTATTGTATTATTGTTTCATTAGGCAGTCTCTACTAAATAAGCATTAGGTAAATCACAGACCGTTAGTGGGCACCTAGTCGACCATCCATTTTTATTTATAATGCTCTATTGGTGCAGCTGGTCATATATGATAGAGGAAGTTCGGTGCAAGGACAAGAACAAACAAAACACAAATGGTGTTTGTCTTGTCTCGTTCACTTCCATGGGCAACGAGTCATGACAAACACCATTTGTGTTCTATTTGTTCCCGTGTTTGTGTTTGCACCGCACTTTTTTTATCTATATGACCAGATGCACCAATCAAGCATTGTAAGTAAAAACGAACGTCCAACTATGTGGCCGTTATTGGTCGGTGATTGAACCAATAGATTTCTGGTGGAGTTTACACACCACTTCCCATGAGAGCTTACTAACTATAGTGAGACTTCCATCGTTTCGCACTTTTTCACAATCATTTATTCATACCAAAGAACATGTTCCTATCTGCTAACGGGTATATCGCAACTGCCATTAATTGAAAAGCGTCATGTCTTATACCATCACATTCCTCCGAGGCAGCATGAGGAAGCAAACTGTATGTCTCCAAGATGCAACAATTTGGCCACCGACTTTTTGTCTCCTCATAGCGTCCGTCATGTGTGTGTCCCATCTGTGACCGTCCTGTATGTATTTGATACGTAACCGTCCAATATGTCTTCCAGTTGTCATAATTTTGCCACCATGTTTATGTCTGCTCAAGTGTGTGCTTTGTATGTGTCCTATAAGTAGCCTACCTTTATGCAGACCAGAAATTAGGCCAGTTGATAGCCTGTATAGTGCTGCGTAATGGAGGCTGTTATAAGTGGAATGTATATCAACAAACATGTGACACTGCGAAATTGTTCATTTTCCTTTACACTGTGCAGTTTAGAGCATTTTACAGACAATATTCAAGCAGGTATTGTACATCAGCTAGTGGTTGAAGTCAAATAAGAATAACAGATCAGCCTTAACCTCATGAAGCTTCAACTTATCAATATCATTATTAAAGTTCTTACTTTTCAGACATTTTCTAGGTAAATGAGAGGACATTCATTTCTCAAAAATGCAAAAACAAATACTTTAAGTAAGAAGCTCATCACGACAGTAATTTCTGACCATAAGGTTCTTTCCAGGGCATTCGAAACACTATAGAGAGTATACTTAGCTTTTCAAACCCAAATAAACCATCTGTTATATAATATGTAATGTATAAGCCAGTGACTTGTTTGATTTTATGGGCTAATAACAAATGTATGCAGCCTTAGAGAGTATAAAAGATGGAACAATCATAACGTCAGAACCAACTAAAGTGGCAATCGTAAAATATTGCAATAAACTAAGAATGTGATATAGTAAATTACGATTGTGACAAACGCTATCATTGCACTAGCATAGATACCAGGTTGGCACCAAACTGCAGTTCTTAGCATCCATCATTGAAATCAACAGTTTATACAGCTAACAACCTGCAGTACGCTTATTGTAACCCTTGGCTGCTGAACTGAAGGTCGCGGAATAGAACCCCGGCTTTGGTGGCCGCTATTTTCATCTAAAAAGAAAGGCTTGAGACCCGTCCACTTAGACATGGTTGCACTTCCCAGGTGGTCAAAATTTCGGTCCTTCACTATGGCATCCCTGATAATCACACATTGTGGTTTTGGACACGTGAAAGCCAGCAATTACTATTTTTGTTACATATCATGCAAAGTGAAGCAAGCAAATATTATTCTGTAATAAAAAATGTCACTAATCCCCTTTTAATCCACTGAATTAAGTTACAATATTTCAATATACCTGCCTTCTGTCAGTTATCATTAACAATGTCAAACGTGATCTAGTATCACTAACATGTCACATGCTTAGGTATTGGCAAAGTTAGGTATGAATAGGCATGACTGTAGGAAATCACTGTATTGCACTTATCGCAATAAATTCCTGAATACAATGAACTAAGATTACAAACACATAATAAAATAAAATATTTTGTCAATATTAGAATGACAATATTAGATTAATATTGGTGTGTTCATGTGTCGCGCATTACTGTCTCAGCTAATCGAACCTTGGGATACAATAAACGCCATTTACGTCATGCACCCCTCACGTCAAACTACTAACATTTAAAACACTTGTACGTCTGAAACTTGAGTACGCATCCCCGGTATGGTCCCCACATCAAGCATATCTCATCAATGTACTCGATGCAGTTCCAAATTGCGCGGCAAGGTTCATTCCTTCATCGTACTCGTATCACACAAGCGTATCACAACTGAAGGCACGATCCGGCTTAGATTCATTGTCATCCCTGTGCCGCGTTGATTCACTAATCCTTTTTAACAAGTTATATTACAGCTCGCTTCATCAGACACCATACATCTTGGCCCCACCCCCACGCCTCTCCCTTCGTACTGGGCATCACTTACAAGTAACCCGTCCACGCAGCCGCACTACTACCTTCTCTGCCTCCTTTTTCTGCCGTTCATCGACTGAGTGGAACGGGCTGCCCCGTTCTATCGCTGATATAACCTGCCCATCATCATTTGCTGAGAAGCTTAAGCACCACTCCACTCTTATGTTTATTTGTGACTATTAATTATATGCATATCTGGTTGATGTGCATAATTTACAAATGTATATATATATTGTTTACGTATAATTTTTTGTATGTCTAATTGCGTATTCATTATGTATATATGTCACCCAATTGTAACCGCACTCCTTATGTAATACCCCCCTTGAGGGGGCCCTTAAGGAAATAAAAAGTGAAGTGAAGTGAAGAAAATAAGATCATTGATGTACTACAACCTCATCACAATGCAAAAAGTTCAATTTTCAAAGTGACCAACATCACAAGACACATGGCATACAAGTCATGAGGGCACCTTGCTAAGTAAAGTGTCAAAAAATTGTATGTTGTAAAAACTTGGAAAGCAGCGCTGACAAATTCAGAGATGTGCTTTGTGCTTGCTATGAAATTCAGCCCTGAGAATAGACAACCACCTTTGTAGATGAGTTATGTGTCCAGGGGGACACGAAGGAAGACATTAATGCTGTCATCTGCCTAATAAACTAAGAATAACGAAATTTCGATGGCTACAATAAATGGGTATGTTTGCACGGAAAAGTTTGTAGCAGTTGCGTTTCTACACAATCCCACTTAAAAAAATTCTTCGAGCATGTATATGCTCCGAGGTATCCTACTCCAAAGTCTAATTGTGCTTTCCATGATTACACATGCAAGGCAGTGAGGATCAGGAAAATATTACTCCCTAGTGGGACGAGCAGTCACTGCTAGCTATCACTAGCCGGCAGTAAAAGGGAAACCATTATAATGTTTGCCTATGGCTTCGACCCATAGTCAGATTATTTGCGGCCCATCAAAGAGTAGTAGCTGTGTGTTAGTGCTCACTGTCCTGCATGTATATTGATGCAAGCCGCAACTAAACTTACATGCAGGATATCTAAGCACAGGCATGCAAAAATATTTTCGATCTATGCAGAAACGTGGCTGGCTCGTATTTTTTACACATGCATGGGAGCCTGCTACAGTCTTTAATAAATTCAATATTGAATCTTGTTCAATGGTACGGGAGACACAAATGAGTATTGTTGCTCATTGTGTCCCCCTGAACACATATTTATCTGCAAAGTGGCTTTTACACTCATAACTTACAGCACTGTCTTCTTAAAATAAAAACGAAAGGCTAAATGTTGAACACCCTGGACAATCGAGCTACTTGAATAAAGCAACCAGGTAGCTCATTGAACTTCCCTTTCTATAGGAAAGTACAAGCCATGCGCCGCTGTTGTACATCTGCTGCCGACTTTTCCACGGGCTATCATTGATAACAGGCTTGTCCGGAATTCTTTCGCACTCAGTTTGCACAAGGAGCGTGCATATGCTGCGATGAAAACACAGGAAAAACAATTTAGTCACATGAGTCTCTTGGAAAAACTGAATTTCTAAGTCTATTTACAATGCCTTGAAACAATTTGTCTTCAACTAGCAGGAATTACACAAGCTAGATATGTTACAAGATAAACTTTCTTGGTGTTCTTAGCGAACATAGTTGCAACCTTACGAAATAATGTGCAATTTCCACATACCAGATATGTCAAAACGATGTTTGAATTGCGCTCGTGCATGGAGTGTTGACATGCAAATTCAATGATACTACAACGCACACATGATGGTTTGCAATTTCATCAAGTATCAATTGCAAATAACACATACAAATAAAAAAAAATTATTTCACATGCAACTAATGTAGTTTTTTGAGGCTGCTCACACTGAAACGATTATACTAATGACGTCAGAAATAATGTCACTAAAGTACTAATGTGCGCTGCTAAACTGTGGTCATTAGTGTAAATGATTCTGGTTGGCTAAAAATTCAGTACACCTCACTTGGGCATTTCAGGTAGTCTAATGAAAAAAAAATTGGAAATACGTTTAGCGAGATTTCAACACCATGGTTAGGTGAGGCGCATGCAATTTTTATTAAACCAAAACAAAATAACGAAATCCAAACATAGTAGAAACAATCAGTAAATTTTGTGGTGCTCGAACGCTTGGATTATTAACCGAATTGGTGCTCGCCCAGTAAGGAATACGGCATAGCGATTCAGTCGCAATTAGCCATGAATTATTCGCTCGAAAATGTAGTTAACATTTAACAAATGGCTTGAAATGCATGGTTTGTGGCCGCATCCGGTAATCTATGTTGCAGGTGTATACCACAACTTCGAGTTTTACTAAACGAGCTCCATGAACACCTAAGCGTAAGGCAACATTTGCGAGCCTTACATAAGACGATACAACGCGCTGCATACGAACACGCATTAACTCGAGTATCACGGTAGTTTATAAAGATGCGTGCCAGCGCGGATGAACAGACCAGCATACTTTCAGTCACTCGCAAGGAAAAAAAACAACTCCGATAGTAGTCATAACGAATAACAGTACTGTAGCTGTTTATTATGGAACGTCTTCATCATCATCATCAGCCTGACTACGTACCATGCAGGACAAAGGCCTCTCCCATGTCCCGCCAGTCAACTTGGTCCTGTGCTTGCTGCTGCCAATTTATACCCGCAAACGTCCTAAGCTCATCTGCCCACCTAACCTTCTGTCTCCCCCTAACCCGCTTGGCTTCTCTGGGAATCCAGTAAGTTACCCTTAATTACCAGCGGTTATCCTGTCTAGGCGCTACACGCTCGGCCAATGTCCATTTCCTCTTCTTGACTTCAGCTATGATATCCTTAACCCCCCGTTGTTCTCTAATCCGCTCAGCTCTCTTTTTGTCTCATAAGGTTACACCTACCATTTTCCTTTCCATTGCTCACTGCGTCGTCCTCAATTTCAGCTGAACCCTCTTTGAAAGTTTCCAGGTTACGGCTTCATATCTAAGTACCGCAAGATGCAACTGTTATATACCTTCCTCTTGAGGGATAGTGGCAATCTACCTGTCATGATTTTAGAGTGCTTCCTAAATGTACTACACTTCATTCTTTTTCTTCTAGTTACTTCAACCTCGTGGTTCGGCTTCGCGGTTGTTACCTGCCCTAAGTAGATATAGTCTTTTGCAACTTGAAGTGCACTATTACCTATCTTGAAGCATCGCCCTCTTCCAAGGTTGTTGTACATTACTTTCGTTTTCCGCAGATTAACTTTAAGACCCACCTTTCTGCTCTCCTTGTCTAACTCCGTAAACATGAGTGGCAATTCGTCCACTGAGTTACTCATCAATGCAATGTCATCGGCGAAGCGCAGGTTACTAAGGTACTCTCCATTAGCTCTTATCCCTAACTGTTTCCATTCGAGGCTTCTGAAAATCTTCTTTAAGCACGCGGTAAATAGCCTTGGGGAGATGGTATCCCCCTGCCTTACATCCTTCTTGATTGGTATTCTGTTGCTTTCTTTATGAAGCAACATGGTAGCATTTGATCCCCTGTACATTTCTTCCAGGATGTTTATATATACTTCATCGACGTCCTCATTCCGCAGTGTCTGCATGACAGCTGACATTTCTACTTAGTCAAACGCCTTCTCGTATTCTATGAAGCCTATATATAGTGGATGGTTATATTCTGATCATTTCTCTATAACCTGATTGATAGTAGGAATGTGGTCGATTGTTGAGTATCCTGTTCGCAATCCTGCTTGTTTCTTTGGTTGATTGAGTTCTAATGTTTTCACAACTTTGTTAGCAATTACCTTTGTAAAGAGCTTGTATACTACGGAGAGCAAGCTGATCGGCCTATAATTCTTCAAGTTATTGTCATCTCCTTTCTTATGTATTAAGATGAGGTTAGGATTCTTCCAAGACTCTGGTTCTCTTCCCGTCAGGAGGCACCTCGTAAACAGGGTGGCTAGTTTTTCTAACACGTGTCCTTCATCTTTCAGCAGATATGATGTTACCTGGTCCTTACCAGCAGCTTTACCTCTTTGCATGCTCTCCAAGGCTTTTCTGACTTTGTCTACTATTACTGGTGGAGTGTCATCTGGGTTACTGCTAGCTCTTATAGTGTTGAGGTTGGGGTTGTCCCGGCTACTGTACAGGTCTGTGTAAAACTCCTCCGCTATTTTAACTATCCTATCAATAGTCGTAGTTATTTTGCCTTCTTTGCACCTTAGTGCATACATCCAATTTCTGCCTATTCAAGTTTCCTCTTCACTGCCTTGACGCTTCCTCCGTTTTTCAAAGAACGTTCAATTATCTTCATGTTATACCTTTTTACATCGGATACTGTCACACATGTCCCGTTTATTAGGGAGGCAATCGCCGGGCTAATTCCAAGAGCCGAAGTATCGGCCCCCCCGAACCGCACCACGAAAGCGTGGACAATTTTGAAGTGGTCCTTTTTGGTGCGCCAGCGGACGCCGGTCGTGGCCCAAAGAACAAGTCAGAGCCGAGAGTTGATAAACAAACAAATTATATTCTCAATAATGGCAGATCGAAAACAATACATAAGAAAGCACACTCCACAATAGTTGCATACAATATGACACCAATCAAACCAATCAATCAACGTACTACACAACACAATCAGCCACACTTAATACAACGGACACGGACAACAATACGCACTACAATGCAGTCGCATGCATTGAACAACCAAGACACTTAAAGACTAAAGAGATAGAAAACCTATTCAGTCCAAAGTTCTTGGAACCAGAGTCTAGATGATACTCTTCCGAGAATCACTCACTCAAAGTCCAGCGTTGTTGTCGTTCCGCAGCCCTCTGAAGTTTCTCTTCCACGAAACCTCGCCGGAGTTTCTCTTCCAGGAAAACTCCCGTCTTCAATAGGCCACTCTCCAAGCTTCAAACTTGTTCGCCGGAAATCCGTCGGCTTCACACACGCAGCTGTTGCCCGCGTCTTCGCTCGATAGCGGTAAACCCACGCTCTTGCCTGTAGCTCGAGCCGTCCCTACGGACCAAAAACTTCGCCGACTACACGGCGGAATCCCTACGCGCTCTGGCGCTCACTTTCGTCTCCTCCTGATTTCTCGTCACGGCCGCTCGATTAAATACCTTCCGCGCCACCTTCCAGAACATTCTCCTCATTTCGTCGGCGCGATGCGCAGCGAAGGCTGAGGAGAGGCACGAGACGGTTCGACTGCCCTCTCCTGAGGATGATTCACTCGGTCTGACCCCGCCTCCTTCGTTCTAGAAAAATCGCGGCCTTGCTGGGCCGCCGATGTAAGGTGAGGAGGTTCGTCTGCGAAGCCATGCTTCTGCGGGGAGAGCGCGCGCCCGGGAGCCTTGGATGTTTGCTTTCTTTTTTTTACCTCGCGGCGTTTCTCTCGCCCGTTGTCGCAAGGATTTGGCGGCGCGCTCTTTTTTAGCGCTCGTTCTGTGACAGATACCTTACGCTTATTAATACAGTTAGAAAGCTTTTTCAGTTCTATTTTGTCTGTTGTACAAGAGACTTTATTGCTTTGACCCTTTTAATGAGGTTCTTCGTCTCCTGGGACAACTTGCCAGTGTCCTGTCTCAGTACCGTACCTCAAACTTCCACTGCACACTACGTAATGATACTCGTCGGATTATCATTCATTGCGTCAACGCTAAAGCTGGTTTCCTCGATAAGAGCCGAGTAGCTGTTCTGAAGTGAGTATCTGAATTCCTCTACTTTCCTTCTCAGTGCTAGCTCATACATTGGCTTCTTAAGTATCAATTTCTGTCGTTCCTTTTTCAAGTCTAGGCGAATGCGAGACTATATCATTGTATGGTGACTGTATCGTACTTTGCCAACCACTTCCACATCCTGCACGATACCTGGGTGTGCACTCATTATAAAATATATTTCGTTCTTCTTTTCTTCATCAGAGCTCCTCCACGTCCACTTACAGTTTCCTCGTTTTGAGTATAAGGTATTCAAAATCTGTAAATTATTCCATTCTGCGAATTCTACTAGTAGCTCTCCTCTGACATTTCTAGCACCGATGCCATAATCTCCCACTGCCTGGTCTCCAGCCTGCTTCTTCTCTACCTTTGCAATAAAGTCTCCCATCATTATAGTATACTCTGTTGTTAGCTTACTCAATGCCAATTTCACGTCTTCATGGAAGCTTTCAACTGACGCGTCATCATGGCTGGATATAGGCGCGTAAGCCTGTACCACTATCATCTTGTATATCTTATTGAGTTTATTGACAATACCCACCATTCTTTCAAAGCTATAGTATTCCTCTATGTTGCCAGCTATGTTACTTTGAATAAGAAACCCCACTCCTAATTCTCTTCTGTCTGCCAAGCCCCGATAGCAAAGGTCGTGCCCATTCTGTAGCACTGTATAGGCATCATCTGTCCTTATAACCTCAGTGAGCTCTATTATATCCCATTTAACACCCTCTAGCTCCTCGAATTGTGCAGCTAGACTTGCCTCACTAGATAAGGTTCCAGCGTTAAACGTTGCCAAGTTCAGGTTCCAATGACGGCTTGTCCGGATCGAGAGGTTCTTAGCACCCTCTGCTGCGTTGCAGATCTGACCGCCGCTATAGTCAGTTGCTTCATAGCTGCTGGGTGCTGAGCGCCGTGAGTTAATTGACGTATGCATGTGGGAGGTAAAGCATCTCATGGAACGTACAGCATCTCAAACTGGCCCCCGCCGTGGTAGTCTAGTGACTAAGGTACTCGGCTACTGACCCGCAGGTCGCAGGATCGAATTCCGGCTGCGGCGGCAGCATTTCCGGTGGAGGCGGAAATGTTGTAGGCCCGTGTGCTCAAATTTTGGTGCACGTTAAAGAACCTCAGGTGGTCGAAATATCCGAAGCCCTCCACTACGGCATCTCTCATAATCATATGGTGGTTTCGGGACGTTAAACCCCACATATCAATCAATCAATCAATCACGTTCACTTCAATAGTGCACAGTAAATATGACAGACTTACGCGCCCTAGCCATGATCAACGACTACAGCTAACAAACGTTCCAGAATTATTGAACAAGTATAGTGGTCACACGTAAGCAGGGCCCCCCTCCAACGCCACTGTCGACAGAGACAGGCGCCTCCCCAACCCAGCTCAAATGTGCCACAGAATTCTAGCTGCGTCTGCTGAATGCGCTCCCCGCTTCACACTCCATAACAAAGAAAAACTCCTCCATGCTTAATTTCGCACAACTTTGCCTTTACCCTGATGAAATGCTACAGACAAACAGGCTCGCCACACACACAAAAGCTCTCTTATCATGCACTAGGTACAAAAAACGTGGCAAACGTGGTGGTAACAGAGCGCTAATTGCAGCAATGTGGTACATACCTGGCGAGTGCTCCACGATACGAAGCCGCACGCCCTCGCTTGAGTGTAGAGCGTCTTCATATTCAGCAGCACTTGCAGAACACAAAACACGAACACATAACGCCAGCACACTTCACACACTAGATAAATTTACTCAAACACAACTCTTCAAGAGACGTTCTTCGGTCGAGCAGTGGGTAACACGCCCAATCAAGTAAAATAGTTCCAGCCGCGCAGACACACACACACACACACACACACACACACACACACACACACACATATATATATATATATATATATATATATATATATATATATATATATATATATATATATATATATATATATCCACAATACGTCCTTTTCGTTATGTTCCATGGGCGTCCGCTAGAGAAAGCCAAACGGATGTCAAAATTTAATCCGACATTAGTATCCTTCGGATGTTCCACCGACACCTGCTTAGGACGTGGACGTTCGGACTTTATTCGGATGTCCGAGAGAGTTTCAATGCCCATTGGTATCATGCCCTCTATTGGCTGGTCAATCACAAGGACCCTTCAAGACGCCTCGCGTGCTGGAGCTTGCGCCTTCAAGAATTTGACGTAACAGTTATCTACAAGTCAGACTGTGGGCACACTGATGTCGATTGCTTTTCGTGCGCTCTATTCACAACGATATCGAGCAATGATGATACCGATGGCCATTTCGTTTTCGCGTGGCCAGAGAATCTGAGTTGGCCTGACAACAGTCGAAAGATTCAGAGCTTGGACAACTGATTCAGTACCTTGAAGCCACAGTTCGTGTCCACCACGGGCATTCGCACTTTCAGGGTCATTTCTTCGCAACGGCATCCTTTACGAAAAAACTACAAGCTTTATGCGAAATTTTATCTGCCAGCCACGACGAGCCTTCCTTCGGCCACTTGGGATTTGCGCATAACCTTGACCGGATTTGTTAAAGGTCACCCTGCAGGATGTCAAGCATTACATTAAAATGCGTAACTATTGTCAGCGCCGTAAAGCCCCATCTCTGCGCGCCACTGGTTTATTGTAGCCTGTTGCACCACCACTACTACCGTTTTAAAAAATCAGCATGCACTTGCTTGGGCCCTTTTCGAAGTCACATAATGACAACCGCTGGATCGTAGTCGCTACTGACTATTTGACAAGGTACGGCGAAACTAAATTCCTACAAGGCACTGCCAATGGGATTGCGTCTTTTTTCATTAACCACATTGTCGTCCGCAATGTAGAAGCCACAGGGTTTATCAATATTCAGTGATGAGACGGAGGCTTCGCAGGTCTGTGCGCAGTGGTCGTCAGAATTGCAAAATCCTGGGTAGGCCGTAAAGATTGAAATGCATGTGAACTTCTATAAGCGTTTTTATCAAAAAATATGGTAGTGATTGCGTTAGTCAGACGTCTGTTGACTTATTTATTTATTTATTTATTCACAAGTACCTTTAAAGTTTGTCATCTTGAACTAACGCCCTTAGTAGCCTGCTGCATGTATCCCTCCCATCTCGTGGTTGGACATATATTGTGTATGTCTTCAAACTTCAAATAAAGTTGTTAGTTGCGCTTGTAGTTTTTTCGGGTCCGTGGTGTCATTTTTCTGCTACTTTATGAATTTGATTCGGCCCCTACCATCCCAGGAACAAATCCGTCGGTTCTGCCTGATTCTTACGTTCTCCCTCCTGCTGCTCACGCTCCGGCTGTGCTTCGTTCGATTTTTGATCCCTTCCGGGAAATTGGTTCTGTTCGACGTCCACCGGAGGTGAATCCGCCGAGCGTGACAGCCGTGATTCTAGAGTCAGTTCCTCTTCTACGTGCTGCAAAAGTGCTTCCGGTAGTCACGTCTACGCCGACTGTGCTCGTTCCAATTCTCTGCACGGTCTCTTCATCGGTGGCGCTTACCCGTTCCCCATCGGAGCCTCATCATTGCCTGCTTGTAAGGATTCCTGCTTTGTCGAAAGTTCACTGGAATAAGCTTCCTCCTAATGGAGGAGAGAGTTCATAGGCCTTTTATTTTGATCCAGCGAACTGTTGTGTGCGTCTTCACTTCAGACGCCTTCTGTGAAATTGGCACCAGTACAGGCATTGGCGCCACAGACTCAAAGGTGACAGTGAATATGGAGACATCCTCTCTCAAGGAGGGGGGGGTTATGATATGTTACTGCTGTCAGGGTGCCTTACTGTTGTATTTTTGATGTGCGTGCTCTACATTTCTTCTTCATCATGCATTTTGTACATGCATTTTGCTTTTTCTGCATGGGGTTATGTCTTAGGACCTCGCATGTACTGTATTTCAAGGAAGGAAGATGAGGTGTCAAGGTTACGGTTTTGGCTTGAGAACCGGTTTACTGGTGCCAGGGGGCGCACCACCTATGTGTATATTAAAAAGCCTGCAATGTAAGCTTCATAATATATATTGTCCTGTAAAGAGTTTTACACGGGTCCCGGCTGCGTCACCTCTTCTGCTTCCCGACCGGTGCTTCAGCCGCAACGTCCCATGGTTTTCCGTGCGTCCCTTCCGACGCACGATACATCAACTTTCATTAACATTTTGTTTAATGAATAGAAAAGCCCTTAAACTCTATTTTCGGAATCGGGCAGAAACGCTTTAAGACGGACCTGTGCTCACAACTTTGAAAATGACACATTCTTTATTATTTTACGTAATTGTTGGGGTTCTAACGATGAATGCAGTTATGAGGGAGGCCGTTGTGAAGGGCAGCGAAAACGTCGAGCCCCTCGAGTTCCGCAACGTGCAGGTAAATATAAGTTATCGGGATGCATATTACCATAAAACATAAGAAAATACCCATGAAGCCATTCTATTCATAACAAACCTGTACCTGCGTTTGGCAATGAAGACATTGGAATATCTACAAGGTTTGCTTCCGTTATGCAGGTTATGTAAGTCCAGTCAAAGTAAGCCCTTTCGTTATAACACTCAGAAACATTTAAAGGCCGCATTCTTGTTAGCATAAAACTTGGTGCGATAAAGGAACTCCAGCGGCTAGAGACAGATCATCATCAACAGCAGCAGCCTGCCTATGCCTACTGCATGGCAAAGGCCTCTCCCATTATCCGCCAGTCAGTCCAGTCTTGTGCTTTCCGTTGCCACGTTAACCCCTGCGAACTCCCCGCAGGGGCGCCTGTGAAACCAGGCGTTTGGTGTGTAGCGACACCACGGACCCGAGCTAACGGGGGAGTTTCGGCTCCCTCCCACGCCTAGCCGTGCGTGGCTTTGCCGTGTCCGGGGAAAAGGGGATCCTGGGGGTTGAGCTGACGCTGGGTGATTGGACCTTTAAGGCCCCCCGGAAGAGGCAACACACCCCTTTGGCCCCGGCTTCACGTAGACGGCACCCCTGGGCTGACCCACCCAGGGGAAATCGGCAGTCGCCTTTTCCTATCTCTCTCTCCCTACATCTTCGTCTTTATCTCTTACTATTTATCTGTCCTGTCTTCTATTCTCTTCCGTTACTTCCAATTTTCCTGGCGGCTAGGGTTAACCCTGTGCAAATAGCCTACCTTGGTCTAGGCGCATTGGGTTATGGCAGTGTTGTACGGCTGACGTCTGCAAGCTTTCAGCACCTGTAGACTTGCAGCGTCCCCTTGTTGGGCTCCGTGGTGGGTGGCCGCCAACGCTGCTGAACAAAAATAATACCGGCATGCATGGCGCATTCCCTTTACTATCCGATCGTACCGGCCTAAAGCGGGTACGCACCGACGACATAAATCTCTTTAACCGGCCAATAGAAACTTTTCCCCACTTCCACGTCATTCACTGTGAAAAAACCGGAAAGCAAGCCAGGACCGTATCTCCTTTCGTAGTTGCCAGGTGTCTTACGGAAACTCTCGGGGCTGGATACAAAGTAACCAAAATGGCGAGTGGAGACCTTCTTCTAGAAATTCGAGACAAAGCACAATTTGTAAAGCTAAACAGCCTCTCAACGTTTGGTGATGTACCGATCACCGTAACACCACACCGATCCTTGAACACCACTCGCGGAGTGGTATCTGATGCAGACTTACTTGAGCTCACCGAGACTGAACTTTTGGAAGGGTGTAAGAGCCAAAATGTCACTAATGTACAGAGAATCATCATTAGAAGAGACAATAAGGAAATACCAACGAAACACTTAGTACTCACGTTTGCATCCAGTAAACTACCAGATTCCATTCAAACAGGGTACACGAAAACATCTATCAGGCCGTATATACCAAACCCTCGTCGTTGCTTCCAATGCCAGAAATATGGCCATGGCTCCAAAACGTGTCGTGGTCGCCAGACTTGTGCACAATGTGGAGTTCTAGGCCACGTGTCTGAGAACTGCAAACAACCACCACACTGTGTAAACTGCGAAGGAAACCATGCCGCATAATCACGCTCCTGCACATACTGGAAAAAAGAAAAAGAAATAATTACGTTGAAGGTGAAGGAGAACATTACATTTAAGGAAGCACGGCGAAGAGTCGCTCCATTCTATGGAGCTACATACGCTGATGCGGCGCGTCAGGGGGCACCGCCGCACCAGCCCTCGCCACTCCCTCGGCCCGCGCATACCGAGCCGGTGGTTGTGGCACCTGCCCCCAAGGCGGCTGTAGCCCAGGCTACACCGCCTACTCCCAAACAGAGACCGGAGACTCCAGAGTCCTCCAGTCTCAAGGCCTCACCTCACCAGGTGAGGCCCGAAATTCGAACTAGCAGCCCGCACGTGCGGGCATCCAGTGCCTCCGAGGAGGCAATGGATACGTCGGCACCCTTGGTGCCGAAAGAGCGGCGTGGCTCCTTGGAGCGCGCCAAGAAAACAAAAAAGCCGATAACAGGGCCTGGTGACGGCCCTGTTAAGTGAAGTCAAACTCTGTCTAAACAGCCGCTCGCTTTTCGTACACACAGCACTATTTTACATTCACCATGAACACTCAAATTATACAATGGAACGTCAGGGGCCTTTTCAGAAACCTTGACGACATCCAAGAACTCTTACACGAATACTCACCAAAAGTGCTGTGTGTACAAGAAACACACCTTAATTCAAAACACACAAATTTTCTCCGTAAATACGTTATTTTCCGAAAGGACCGTGTTGATGCTATGACATCATCCGGAGGTGTTGCCATCATTGTGAATCAAGGAATTGCATGCACACACTTACAACTCCAAACATCCCTTGAGGCAGTGGCTGTTCGAGCAGTTCTTTTTGATAAACTGACCACAATCTGCACTATCTACATTCCTCCTAGCTATCAGCTGCAAAAACGTGATTTACACTCTTTAATTGATGAACTTCCAGAACCTTATGTTCTCCTTGGAGACTTTAATGCGCATAGCAGGCTATGGGGTGACTCTCGGTATGACGCGCGAGGTCGACTGATCGAACAGTTCCTTCTATCGTCGAGCGCGTGTCTTCTAAATCGAAAAGAATCAACCTATTATAACCTCGCCAATAACACCTACTCCTCCATAGACCTAAGCATAGTATCCCCATCTCTTGTGCCCCTACTCCAGTGGAAAGTCGTCAGTAATCTGTACGGAAGTGACCACTTCCCCATAGTTTTGAGCACAAATACAGTAACTGAGTGTCCATCACGTGTTCCCAAGTGGCTCATAAACAGAGCCGACTGGGAACACTTTTATACCATCGCTCGTCTAGGTTGGAATGACATAAGTACTTTGAACATTGATGTTGCTGTCAACTACTTCACAGCATTTTTGATTGATGCTGCAACAAAATGCATCCCACAAACAAATGGACACCCTGGAAAACGGCGTGTGCCATGGTGGAACTCTGAATGCCGAAACGCGCGCAAACAGCAAAACAGAGCTTGGAGGCTGCTTCGGAACTCACCGACAGCCGAAAATCTTGACACCTTCAAGAAAATAAAGTCTCAAGGCAGGCGAACGCGTCGGCAGGCAAGAAGAGAAATTTGGCAGAAGTTTTTGTCAGGGATCAATTCATGCACACAGGAAGCTAAAGTCTGGAACATGGTCGGTAGGATAGCAGGAAAACAAGTACACACACTTCCACTCGTAAACACTCAGGGTGACACCTTGGAAGATCAGGCAAACTTCCTCGGTGCACACTTCGAACAGGTGTCCAGCTCATCCCACTATACTGACACTTTCCAAAAATACAGAACAAAAATAGAAAAGCAGAAACTCGAACACAAATGCACTGGATACGAGGCATATAATCAAGCGTTCAGTCTAGCTGAGCTCCGAACATCCCTAAACTCCTGCAGTACTTCTGCCCCAGGTTCTGACCGTGTCGTTTATGAAATGTTAAAAAACCTACCGATCGAAACACGAAATCCTTACTTTGTACAATGCTATCTGGTTTTCTGGCACTATCCCTAACTCCTGGAAAGAGGCCATTATAATTCCCATTTTGAAAGAGGGCAAGGACCCTTCCTTACCTTCCAGTTATAGGCCTATTGCACTCACAAGCTGCTTGTGCAAAATCTTTGAAAAAATGATAAACTGCAGACTTGTACATTTTCTTGAAACAAACAATTTGCTCGATCCATTTCAGTGCGGGTTTCGAGAAAGTAGATCCACCACAGACCACCTTGTTCGTATCGAGGCACAGATCAGGGACGCCTTCGTCCATAAACAATATTTTCTCTCTGTATTCCTCGATATCGAAAAGGCTTATGATACAACATGGCGTTTCGGAATTCTAAGAGACCTGTCCCACCTTGGCGTGCACGGAAGAATGTTTCACATAATCGAAAGTTACCTGTCAAACCGGACATTCCGTGTCCGAGTGGGCACGGTTCTTTCCCAAACATTCGTCCAGGAAACAGGCGTGCCACAAAGTGGTGTACTTAGCTGCACACTTTTTCTCATCAAGATGAATTCCTTGCACTTGTCCATCCCTCGCAATATGTTTTATTGTACATATGTCGACGACGTCCAGCTTGGCTTTAGATCTTGCAATCTGGTAATGTGTGAGCGACAGGTTCAGTTAGGTTTAAACAAGGTCTCCAAATGGGCAGATGAAAACGGATTTCGACTTAACCCACAAAAAAGCACGTGCGTCTTGTTCTCTCGAAAGAGAGGCATGCACTCTGAACCTGACGTTCGACTGAACGATCAAGGTCTGTCTGTCAATGCGGAGCATAAATTCTTAGGATTAATCTTGGACAACAAGTTGACCTTCGTACCGCACATCAAGTATCTAAAAACAAAGTGTTTAAAAGCCATGAATGTTTTAAAAGTGTTGTCACGTACTACGTGCGGTAGTGACAGACAATGTCTCATGAATCTGTATCGAAGCCTCATTCGCACCCGCTTAGATAATGGAGCCGTTGTCTATCAGTCTGCTACTCAAAGTGCCTTGAAGATGCTGGACCCCGTGCACCATTTGGGCATCCGCCTTTCTACGGGTGCTTTTCGCACCAGCCCCGTAGAAAGCCTTTACGTTGAGTCAAATGAGTGGTCGCTTCATCTGCAGAGAACTTACATGTCCTTTGTTTATTTCCTTAAGGTGAAAGCAGACAAGGAGCACCCCTCATACTCTACAATTAACGATTTGTCGAGCTCAACTCTGTTTCAAAACAGGCCTTCGGTGAGGCAGCCCTTCTCAGTTCGCCTGAAGTGTCTAGCTGAAGAAACTGCAGTATCACTTGAAAACAATTTAATGGCTCCTGTAGCATACCCGCCACCGTGGCAGTGGCAGACTATAGACTGCGATATGTCTTTCCTAGAAGTTACAAAACATGCACCTCTTGCCCACATCCGAACATACTTTTTGGAACTTCAACACAAATACACACGTCCTGAGTTCTTCACAGATGTCTCCAAGACTAACTCCTCTGTGTCCTACGCTGTTGTCGGCCCATCCTTTTCGGATGCTGGCCCTCTACATCCACGCACAAGTATCTTCACAGTGGAAGCTTACGCGATACTTGTGGCAGCTAAACACATCAAACAATTACAAATACAAAAAGCAGTAACTTATACAGACTCTCTCAGTGTGGTAACGGCTCTGCACAGTCTTAAAAACAAAAAAAACCCGGTCCTTGTCTCACTTTACTCCATTTTGTGCACACTCTACACACTCAAACAACATGTTGTAGTGTGCTGGGTGCCAGGGCACCGTGAGATCCAAGGCAACGTGAGGGCGGATCAGCTCGCTGCATCCGTCCATGAGAGCACCGCCATTACATCCATATCAATCCCGGCCCTTGATCTTAAGCCGTCTCTCAAACAAAACCTCCGGGACTACTGGCAGAGCAAGTGGGATACACACACACAAAACAAACTACACATTATTAAGCCACACCTTGGTCATTGGCTGCCCGTATCGAAATCGCGTCATACAGAGGTAACACTAACGAGACTCAGGATAGGACACACATACACGACACACACATATCTGTTGTCTGGTGGGGATCCACCATTATGTGACAGATGTGGTGAATCCTTAACCGTCTTTCACATGTTAATTCAGTGTAAACACTTAGAAACTCTAAGAAAACAACATTTTCCAATACTCTACCGACAACATATACCTTTACACCCTGCAATGTTTGTCGGTAGGGAACCACTTTTTAGCCATAATTCATTGTTAGCGTTTTTAAAAGAAATTCACAGCTTTCATGTCATATACCCGGGCATACCGTAGCATGACCTCTCCAGAGAGGTTTTTGCTGCGGTGGCTACACAAGAAAACACATGCCTCACGGCCCTTGGACGCAAGGGTTTGAACGAGTGAGGCACTTGTGCTAATGCCATACATATCCATCATCGTCTTTTATTATCACCAACTTTTGTCATCTGTTCACATCACACACACCTTTCACGGCATGGTCATGATTTTATTACTTGTATGTTTTTACCCGCCTTACTGCGAGGAATTTTATGGCCCTTATACAGCCGCTTATCACAATCATTGTCCATATTTTTAGTAAGATGAACTGGCGCTCTTTGGCCGTGAATCGGCCCTTGCGCCATAAAACACCAAACATCATCAACCCCTGCGAACTATTTAATCTCATCATCTTATCTAACTTTCTGTCTCCCCTTCTTTCGTTTGCCTTCTCTGGGGATCCAATCAGTTACGTATTCTTAAGGACCAGTGGTTATCCAGCCTACGTGCTACATGTCCAACCCATGTCGGGATCTTCCTCTTGATTTCAATTATGACAACCTTAACCCCGGTTCATCCCTTACTTACTCTGTCCTCTTCCGATCTCTTAAGGTTACACCTACCATTTACTTTTTATCGCTCGCTGCATCATCCTCAATTTATGTTGAACTATTTTTATTAGCCTTCAAGTTTCCGCTCCGTAGTAAGTAGTGGAAATATGCAGCTGGTATGTACCTTCCTTTTATGGGTTAGTGGCAGATTACCAATAATGATTTTAGAATGCTTGCCGAACGTGATCCATCTACCCTAGTCTTATTCTTCTAGTTATTTCACTCTCATGATTTGGCACCACGGTTACTACCTGTCCCAAGTAGAAATATTCCTTTACGACTTCCAGCGTCTCTCGACCTACCGCAAAGTGCTGTTTTCTGCCGAGACTGTTGAACATTACTTATTTTTGTGCATTTTATTTTTGAGACCTACTTTCCTGCTTTCCGTGTCCAGCTCTGTAGTGATGAGCTGTGATTCGTCTCTTGAATTACACATAAGGCAATGTCATCAGCGAATCGCGGGTTATTAAGATACTCTACATTAAATCTTATTTCTAACAGTTCCTAATCTAGGGTCCTGAGAACCTCCTGCAAATACGCGGTAAAGAGCATTGGAGAGATTGTGTCCCCCGGCCTTACACCCTTCCTTATTGTAATTCTGTCGATTTCTTTATGGAGAACTATGGTGGCTGTAGATGCACTGCATATTTCTTCCAATGTGTTTGTGTAAGGTTTTTTGATGCCCTGATTTCGCAGTGCTTGCATTACTGCTGATGTCGCGACCGAGTCAACAGCCTTCTCGTATAGAGTATGTACAGGACTTGGTTGTATTCCGCGCATTTCTTTATTACCTTATTGATAGTACGAATATAATCTATTGTGGAGTGCCCTGCACAAAATCCTGCTTGGTTTTTCGGTTGATTGGACTGTAATGTCGCCATAATGACGCCTCTGATTTGTTTGTAGGATTATAAGCGGTCCAACAAAAATAAACAAGAATTTATATATTCAGCCACCTGGAAGGCGATGTGATCTTCTTACTAGCAGAGCTATTCAACCCTATTTCACACGCACGAATGCTTTTCGCCACTCCTTTTTTCCAGACGCAATAGAAATGTGGAATAGCTTACCTGATTTGGTTGTGCAACAAACGACGTCAGTCAACTCTAAAGCCACGTTAGACAGCTTTCTCTGCAGTGATGATTGCTAACTTCCGGTACCAGCATTTCTTTCTTGATTTTTAATCGGCATAGTCACTGCTGTTTGTTTCTTCTTTTCCTGATGATGATTATTCATCTGTTATTCCTATGTGCTATTCAATACTGCTTTATTGTGTGAATAATGTGTATTATGTGACACCCTTCCTGTAATGACCTCATGCACGGGGCTGACAGTATCAAATAAATAAATAATAAATAAATACTTATGTTAGTTCTTATTTTGTAGATCGTTTGTAGAGAACGAACAGTAAGCTGATTGGCCTCTAATTTTTCGAGTCCTTGACGTCGACTTTCTTACAAAATAAGATGATGTTGGCGTTCTTCCAAGATTTTGGTACCCTTCCCGTCAAGAAACACTTCGCATCTAAGCTGGCCAGTTTTTCTAACACAATTTCTTAGTCTTTCAGGAGGTTCGTTGTTATCTTATCCTCACCAGTGGCTTCGCCTCTTTGCATTCTTTCTAGGGGTTTCCTTCCCTTGTCGTTGCTGGCAGGATGTCGAATTTCTCTGGGCCATTATTCTTTCTCACAATATCATCCTAGTTCTTTTGACTTCTGCACAGCTCTCTGTAGAACTCCTCCGCCGTCTCGAGTATCCTATCCTATTGATTATGACATTGCTTTCTTTGTTCCTCAATGCATACATGCGATTTTTGCCTGTGCACAAGTCTGCCTTCGAAGCTTTTAAGCTTCTGCCACTTTTTACAGTCTGCCTAATTCATTCTATGTTATACCTCCCGATGTTGGGTCCTTTACGCCTATTGATTAACTTCGAAAGCTCCACTAGGTCTACTTTGTCGATTGACTTTATGGCTTTCGTCATTTGTCGTCTTTTAATGAGAGATTGCGTCTCATGAAGAGACGACAAACGATGGGATAGTTTGCCAGTTTCCTGTCAAGTGACTGCACCTTCAACATCAATTAAAAGCTGTTTGATGATAATGGAACTTTATCGTTAATTGTGTCAATGCTAACGTCGGTTATCTAATTTATTGCGCCGAATCAATTGTGAAGCAACACTTTGAATTCCTGTCTAATACTCTCAGCAACAGTTAAATAATTGACTTCTTGCGTATCAATTTTTGTCTTTGCTTTTTTAAATCTACGTCAATACGAGCTCTTACTATTCTACGGCCACTGCATCTGATCTTGCCAACTAATTCTACATCGTGTACAATGTCCGGGTGTGCCCACAGAATGAACTCAATTTCATTTTTAGTTTCGCCATTAGGACTTCACCACGTACACATATGGTTAGCCCCGTTTTTTGAAGAAAGTATTCAAGACCCGTCAGTTATTATTTTCTGCGAAGTATACTAATAACTTCCCTCTAGAACTTTTAGAGCCGATGCCATATTCCCCCACTGCAAAGTGTCCGGCCTGTTTTTTGCCTACTTTGGCATTAAGATTGCCCATAGGAATTCTATACTTTGTCTTTCATTTGCTAATAGCTGACTCTAGGTCTTCATAGAAGCGCTCAACCACACGACCATCATGGCTCGATGTAGGCGCGTAGGCTTCTACCACCTTCACATTGTACCTTCTTTTAAACCTAATTATATACTTGCCCCCCTCCGATCTGATGCTCTAGAGCCCCGTTTGTTGCAAGCGATATTCTTGTGAATGAGAAACCGCAGCCTAGTTTCTTTCTGTTAACTAATCCACGGTAGGATAAGACGCGTTCATTCTTCAGCACTGTAAAGCTTTACGTGTCCTCCTCATTTCGGTGAGCCATGTTAGAACCCATTTAACACCCTCTAACTCCTCTAATAGCACAGCTAGACTAGCCTCACTAGGTAGCGTTCTACTGTAGATGGTAGTCAAGTTAAGATTCCAATGGTGGCCTGTCCGGACCCACGGATTCTTAGCACCCTCCGCTGCATCACAGGTCTGATCGGCACCTTGGTCAGTTGCTTCGCAGGTGCTGGGGACTGAAGGCCTAGGGCTAATAGCTGTGTTGATGGGAAATGGTGGCCAGGTAATGCTCCAGGGTGCCCAATCTTTCACTGGTGAGGGAGTGCATTACCGGCAACTGATCTGCAGTGAGGCCGCACCTCAGATCTCTTTTTTCGCCTTATTTGTTAACGATTCGTTCCTCCCACATTTTAAGAAAATTTTCAATTTGATCCGAATTTTGTCATGGCAAGCTAGGTAGCTGCGCCATCTCCAAGAAGGGGTTCTGTTGCACTATACTAGCACTGTACCACCCCACCTTACCGCCCATCAGCTCTCAACTTCACATGACTCTAGCTTGCGTGGCCTTCTTAACTCTTTGAAAACAAAACGAAAAGCTCGCGTGTTTCTGAACTTCTGACCTTGCGATCTTAGGCCAGTTTAGTGCCCTAGATGACCATCGTTTTCACGCGTTTATTCTCTACTAACTTCTCCCTGGCATGCTCAAATTTGACATTGGTCGTTTCAAATTGTCCGCAATGTAGGAGTTTTGGTGATTTCGAGTGTTCGCACTCCTACTTTGACGTTTCCTGTCCACTGAAGAGTTGCACGCACCCGTTTTGCGAACTAATCGGGTACTTGTATGTTATTGTTACGTTGAGCGTATACGTTGTGAGCGGTTGGAGTGCATGAGAATCGAACGCGAAATGTTTCGAAGTGCTAAAGAATAGACAGGCGCTGCCTTCAAGAATATATTTTATTTTTGTTGGCGCATTCTAAGAATTAAAACTTTGGGAAATCTACACAAAAGTAGACAGTGGCCCTCAGTCGGGAGTCCGACATACGTACTAGTAATTACATCTACGGTTAGCCTAGTAGCGTAAAATAATGGATCAGAAGGTAAGGAGCGAATCATTTCTAGTTCAAGAAAGCGGTGAAAAGCAAGAGACTTCGTAAGAAAGTAATGACGTGTTAGCATCACTCACCCAAAAGCGTTGGTTCAATCGGACGACTCGCGGCACCATACTCATACACAACGATAAGTCCTCGCAACATGTTCTTACCCAAAGGAAACTATAAACTCGTATTTTGCGCAAAAAAGTGCGAGTCGTTTTTTAGAGCCACTAAAGAATAGGATAAAAATGCCGAAAGAAGGGAACTAGTGGCACAAATTTACTTACCCTGTGCCTGAAGTCATTCTTGTGCCTTGCAAGCAGAATGCTCACCGAGTCTTCTTCGTTTTCGGCACAGCCAGAAGCTTGCTTGCTTGCTTGCTTGCTTGTTTGTTTGTTTGTTTGCTTGCTCGCTTGCTTGCTAGTTTCTATATGCTTTGGCTCGTACCCACTATGGGGGATCAGCCATTAAACCGGTGGGTATTGTGATGGGGAAAACTAATTGTTAAATTTTGAAGGAGAAAAATAATTATTGAGTCATCTAGGAAATATAATATCGAATAATTCTAAGGTAACTTACGAATGAAGTAGGTAAATAACTAATAATTGAAAGTAATAAATTGACGGTAACTTTCAAGAACTAGAATTTAATTAGGTTTGAAAAATATAAAAAAACACAAAATTTAACAAGAAAACCTTTTTGTGTCTTTGAAAAATTCACAAAGTGCTACGCAGACACTCCTGTTGCTGTGGACCAGAGAAGGATCCCCAAGTAAAATGATATTTTCAGTATTAAGGATAATGTTTAGTTTCTGAACAAACTTTCTACGTTTTTCTTCCTGTGGCCTGTGAAATGTCAGCAAAAAATGATCGATATTTTCTGGCTGTTGACACTAAGAGCAAAGGGGAGATGGCATTTGATGAGACCTGGGTAAATAGAAATCAAGAGGTATTATGCAGCTTCAAAATTTTGTGATGCACACTTACAGTTTGCGAGAGGGGCCCATTAATTATTCCAAGCAAAAAAAGATGGCCGTATTCTTGAACTGGTAAATTAATTTTCATGGAATCCTGGAATAAAGAATATTTACGAAATCGGAATTTATAGAAAAAAAACTGGTATCAGATACAATGGACATTACAGGACCATCTAGAGACAACCGTGCGAGGCAGTCAGCCATTTCATATATATATATATATATATATATATATATTGTAATGAGCGAGACAGATGTACACAACACCCGTTCGTCGGGCAAGCTGTTCTATTCTGCCTCTTCTTCCTCGCTGTCCAGCCCATCGCCCACAGCTGCCGCGCCACTCTTTGTTACATTCGGCCACACTGCGGATATGACAAAGAACAAAAAGAAATTACAGTCCATTGCACCTGCAGCGGTCCAACTGCTTTTTTCAAGCGCAACACATGCACGACAAAGTTGTTTCTTTTGCGTTTATCGAGTGACGTTCACATCTGAGATGTTCACACGCCAGGTATTTTCTCGTACACGCTAAGTAAATATAAATGGTCCGTCCAGCTTAGGGAGTAGCCTCTTGCCGGGCCCGCTGGTGCCCCTTTGCACCCAGACCTCCTCGCCGATGTTGTAAGCAGGAGCGGGCCTACGGCGTCTGTCATAGTGGCGCTTTTGACTTTCTTGTGCGTGGGCGGCTTTTTTGATCGCCTTAGTTCGGATATTCTGACGGGCCGCTTTGCGATCATTGGCACGTGGAACTATAATGGGAGCATCCAGACAGAGGACCGCTTTCAGCTGTGCTAGTTTCCCATAAACAATTTCGTGGGGCGTTTCCCCAGTAGACGTCTGCAGTGCCGTGTTAATCGCAAAAGCGGCTGATGGAAGGTGGACGTCTCAGTCGGGCTCTCCTCTTTTCTTTGCCTTCGTATATAGAGTGAGTCGTGCCTGGATGCTCTGGTTGGTTCTCTCAGTAATTTCCGATGGAGGCGGAAATGTTGTAGGCCCGTGTGCTCAGATTTGGGTGCACGTTAAGGAACCCCAGGTGGTCGAAATTTCCGGAGCCCTCCACTACGGCGTCTGTCATAATCATACAGTGGTTTTGGGACGTTAAACCCCACATATCTATCTATCTGGTTCTCTCAGTAAGGCCGTTTGCTTGAGGATGAAACGCGGATGCGAAGTGGTGCTGCACGCCTGCCGTGCAAAGGTACATTTTCAGTTCCCCGCTACGAAACGTTGTAGCCCGATCAGATATTAACTTTTTTAGTAAGCCATGTCTCCATTCAGATCGGTGCTTGAGGAAGTCGATTAGGTAAGTGGATGCAAGAGATGGCACGGCCTCCACTTCCACGTATTTTGACAGGTAGTCTACTGCTACAATGACGTAACGATTTCCCGCAGGTGGTGGTGGGTAGAGGTCCCATGTAATCAATGCCAATCGTGTAGAAAATTGTTTCGGGTGCCTGTATTGGTGTTAGTAATCCAGGTGGACACCCAGGCATTCGCCTAAACTGCTGACAGATTTTGCAACTGGCAACATAAGAACGGACGCTACTTTGCATTTTCAGCCACCAAAAACGTTTTTGTAGTTTCCGGAGCGTGGCTCGTTGGCCGGCGTGTCCGCCTTCTGGGGAGTCGTGAATGGCTCGTAATATTTCTGACCTGTGGTATTTCGGGATCACCAGGAAGTAACGTTCTTCGGATTGGCCTGCTCGCCAGTGACGCCGGTACAATGCAGCATTGCGCATCACAAATGTATTGTGATTTCCCTTGTCAGTGATAAATGCAATAATGGATGCCAAATCTTTATCCTCCTGTTGGGCTCGGGATTTATTCATCTGGGCGGAAAAAATGTGGGTTTGCCTGGCTTGTTGCGCGCAGTCAAGGGGGTTCCGTGAGAGTGCATCGGCGACGTTGTTTAGCCCCCGGCGCGGTGGCGCACGTCGAAATCGTATTCTGGCAGTGGGATTATCCACCGGGAAAATTTGTGCTTGAGTTGCTGCTTGGAGAACATCTATGCTATAGCAGCATTTTCAGTCACGACAGTGAATTTACGCCCAAAAAGATAATGTCAAAACTTATCATCGACGCTCCATACCACTGCAAGTCATTCAAGTTCGTTGGAGTGATAGTGGCGCTCGGTGTCTGAAAGTTTTCGGCTGGCATAAGCGACCACACGTTCCACGCACGTCTACATCATGCTGCACTAACACAGCTCCTAGGCCGACTTGGCTGGCATAAGTGTGCACTTTGGTGGACCAGTCCTCATTGAAGTGACTTAGTATGGGGCAACAAGTGGGCTTTTGTTTTATAGCTCAAAAAGCATTTTCTTGTGAGACGCGCCATTCAAACCGTGCGTCCTTTTTAAGAAGACCGCTTAAGGGAGCTACGATCGAAGCGAAGTGGGGAATCAACCTTCACAAATACGAGGCCATACCAAGAAATGACTGAACCTGCTTCAATTCAGGTTGGTGTGGGATACTGCGACACGGCAGCTATTCACTCCGGGAGTGGCTGAAGGCCGACAGGAGATATATTATGTCCCAGGTACGAAATATTTGACACCCCAAACCGGCATTTCTCTTGGTTCAAATGAAACCCTGCTGCATAGAGTCTGTGTAGTACTCCGTCCAAGTTGCGAAGGTGTTCATCCTCCGTCCTGGCAACGACCAGGATGTCGTCTAAGTACACCACACAAACTTGGTTTTTCAATGGTCCGAGCACTGAATTCATCGAACGCTGAAAAGTGCTAGGAGCCGTTCTTAGTCCAAACGGCATACGGTTGAACTCATACAAACCGAAAGGTGTGCGAAAGGCCGTTTTACATCTATCTTCCTCCACGACGTTAATCTGCCAGTACCCTGCGCGTAAATCAAGCGATGAAAAGAACTTGCAGTGACGTATTGTATCAACAGCGTCATCAATGCGGGGTAAATGGTAGGAGTCAGGCATTGTACACTTATTGAGCTGCCTGTAGTCCACGCAGAAGCGCAGTGATCTGTTTTTCTTGCGAACAAGGACGACTGGCGCTGCCCACGGACTCGATGATGGCCTAATAATGCCCGCGGCAAGCATTTCATCTACTTGTTCTGCGATCACTGCCCGTTCTCGTTCAGCATATTGTCGCAGTGGTACGCATATTGGCGGATGATCTCCCGTTGGTATGCGATGGAGCAGCAAATTAGTGCCTGGCTGCCTGGCAGTTCTGCTGGATTGCTAGCGAATACTGGCTGATGGCGAGCCAATATGGAAGATAAGGTAGGCGGAGTGGTCAGCTCACCTGTCGGTGGTGGCAGGGTTGTGGCGGTAGTCCCAGCTGTAGAATACCGGAGCTCGACGTGGCCGCGATGTATGGTGAGCTCAATGTCATCAAATAGCAAGAAGTCAGCACCAAGGATCATGTCGGCAGGGAGGTCTTCAAAGACGGGAATTGCTGGAAGAGCTTTAGTGCCCGCTGCCGCCCGGACTGAAATGTCGAGCATTCCGACTGGCATAGCACTTCCCCTCTGCGGCAAGTCCGCAGAGAGGAGGTTGCGTCCATGGTCGGATAGTGTCCGGAGCATAACGTCGGTGTAGCGCCGTTCGTTCCACACCGGTATCCACCAGAGCAGATAGGTCACCTATTCCCTCAACATGAATGGACATCCGAGGAATTTGACAAGCTTGGTAGTGGAGTCGGTTCTGGAACGGTTGACTACACTCCTTGACGTTGTGGCCAATGCGACCGCACTTGAAGCATACGTGTCGTGTTGAGGCGTAAGTGAACGGACAGTCGGTAATGTGTCCAAGCTAAGCCGACGACTGGAGTTCTGCTGAAGTTCGGCGGCCTTTTGAGCGAAAACCTGGGGTGACGCTTCAGGTGACTGGAAAGATAAGACGCCAGCATGGGTAGGGTCAGCCAAGCCATCAACGATATACTGGCGGGCAGCCGGAGAGATCCATGTAATGCCACATTTGTCGAGAAGCCCGAGCTTATCAGTAGACGTATTTACGGGAGTCTTCCGATGGAGCCTGGTGACGCTATCGCATGCAAATGAAATGATCGTCGTATGCTGATGGAAGTGGTGGAAAGGCCCTGACAAAGGCTGTAGTCCAGTCACTCCAGGATTTGTACTTGCAGCGATTGTATTGATGCCACGCTTTGGTGGACTCGTGCAGTCGGCTTACGGCTAGCGATAGCAGTCACGTCGTCAGTCAATGCATGTCGACGGGCCAACGAATGAATTTCATCCAACCAGACGGTTGGGTCTTGATCAATGCCGGTAAAGTCAGGAATTTCAGTCAGGAATCTCAGCCATGAACGGAACAGGACAACGTGGTGCGTGCACGGGCTGCTGAGAAGGTGACGGTGGCGTCTGCAAGACGCTGGCTCGAAGCAGCGATGGCCTGCAGAACCATGCAGAGTTCGCTGGCGGCTACAGGCGAGGAAATACGCCTGTCTTCTGGCGGCGGTACTGACGTTGCTCCAGGGATGGTACCTGAGGTGAAGTCCAAGGGAGCGTGTACGGCGTCCCTGGGCAAGGAGGCGGTTTGCGAAGCCGAGTCAGTGGAGTCACCTTGTGATTGGGCAAGGACGCCTGCAGGCAGCGCGCTGGCTTCGGTACCCGCGGTGGCCAGGTCGGATGCCATGGCCACGGGAGCACGAGCTGCGGGTCGCTGGAGAGTGCGTCCACTCTGTAGGACGGTTTCTTCACGCAGGCCGTCGCGCACAGGTTCGTTGAACGGCTGCGCCATTGTAATGAGCAAGACAGACACAACACCCGTTCGTTTGTTGTTTGTTTGTTTGTTTGTTTGTATCCTTTAATCCATGGCTCGTACCCACTCTGGGGGATTGGCCAAGAGAACAAATAGTCTCATATGAACGATAACTGCATTATTGCTTACAACTAGAACAAAAAGGGGGGGGGGAGTTGTATAGTTAAGACAGTATGTTGGAAAAAAAGAAATAAACCAAAGATTTAGATTGTGAGAAAAAAAATCAATAACAAAGTAGACACTACTAGCTACAACTTGATTTTGGGAGCCGACCAGACAGCTGGTTTTGCCGAACCCGAATAATTTGGTATGTCACGGATTTATCCAGAATAGAAAATTACTTTTCGACCCGTTTTTTGAGTATTTGTTAACGAGGGCTTTATGTTGAAAAACGTTTAGAGTCTTGAATAAAATTACACACCGCATCGTATGCATCTCTGTGGCAATTTCCCAAAACAGAGGCACCAAAACTTAGAACATTTTCTGCGGTTAAATTGAAACCTAGCTTCGCAAATGGAATATATAAAAGTCGTTTCCTAATTAATGCATAGTTACGACATGAGCCAAAATAATGTTCAATAGTTTCTGATTCTTCGCAGAACGGACAAAGGGGGGGAAAGTGTCAGACCAGCTCTGTGTAAATAAAAATTTAATGGGGGGACACGGCACCGGAATCTAGAAATTATAATTTCAAGTTTTTTTGACGGACTCCACTGGGCTTTCCATGGAAATTTGAGGTGCTGATAATCTGTCCATTGTGTGATATTTTCTAAACTATCTGTAAAAATAGCGAATTTCCTATATCTAACCCCTGATAAGTATTCTAACTCGGGAAGTACTGAAATTACGGGTCCATCGAGTGATGCTCGTGCCAAAGCATCTGCCAATTCATTTAATTGTAATCCGCAGTGACCTGGGACCAACACTAATTTGAGGAGTTTTAATTGCGGCGGTGCTAATGTGTGGAACGCTGCTAGGGCACAAGATTGTTCAGAGTTTGTCAGAGCTGCACACACCGAAAGTGAGTCTGTTAGGATGATTGCACTGGTCTCTGTCGTAGGAATTTTACGAAGGGCTAAAATAATAGCTACTAGCTCAGCTTCAAATATAGGAGTAAAATCTGGAAGCCTTACTGAAAAAGACCAGCCGAGGGAATCAGACGCAATCCCTACACCTGCCTTTTCATTGTTGACAGAAGCATCTGTAGCTATTACATTTTTTGTTTCTGCATGTACCAAGTAATCGTTTAATGTAGTGGTCAAAAATCTCAGAGATTGACACTTGGCTTGTGGGGGGAAGATTTCATCGTACTCTATTCTAATGTTGATGGTAGAAAAATTAGTTTCAATTACTGTGCTAATGTCTACATTTATGCAATCCAGTTTCTTTTTAGCGAAAATTATCTGAGGGGTATGAAATCGAGGTCAATGTGCAAGAAAGAAAGAGTCAGGGTCGCTGATAAATGCGTACTCTGATCCTTCGCGCCGGTAGACTGTAGAACTTTAAGAAGATTTGAACCGTTAGAATGCGCTAGAAAACGTTAGAACACCCGTTCGTCGGGCAAGCTGTTCTATTCTGCCTCTTCTTCCTCGCTGTCCAGCCCATCGCCCAAAGCTGCCGCGCCACTCTTCGTTACAATATGTACACACACACACACACACACACACACACACACACACACACACACACACACACACACATATATATATATATATATATATATATATATATATATATATATATATATATATTTATTTATTTATTTATATATATCTCGCTGACCTGGCACCCACGCCAATCGCAGGGTACCTAAGTGTTTTGGGATTAAAGAAGCGAAAACATTCCAAGGGGAACACTCGAATGGAGAAGCTGAAGCTATCGATCTACATACAGGAAGTGAATCGGTAAAAATAACTGCCGAATAATTGAGTGAAAGTTCTCTAAGGACCAAAATACTTGCTCAAACCTGTCCTTCAGATATAGCAGTGTGATACGGGAGACTTACTGAGAATGAACAAGACAATGCCTCTGAAAAGATGCCTACCCTTGGTTTCTCTTCCCACATGAATGCATCCGTAGCAATAACATTACCAATTTCCAATTGAAATAGATAGTTTTCTAATAAATCTTTTAAATATCTTTTAGGTCAGCGTTTGGCATTAAAAGGGAATATATCATCAAATTCAATTTTGGTGTTTGCCAATGATTGATTGATATGTGAGGTTTAACGTCCCAAAACCACTATATGAATATCTGAGACGCTGTAGTGGAGGGCTCCGGAAATTTTGACCACCTGGGGTTGTTTAACGTTGTCACAGGTCCCGTTAATTAGGGAGGCGATCACCGGGCTAATTCCAAGGGCCGAAGTATCGGCCCCCCGAACCACACCACGAAAGCGTGGACAATTTAGAAGTGGTCCTATTTGGCGCGCCAGCGAACGCTGGCTGTGGCCCAAAGAACAAATCATAGCCGAGAGTTGATAAACAAAACAAAATTATATTCCCAGTTATGGCAGATCAAAACGATACACAAGTATATGCACACTCAACAAGAGTTGAATACAATGTGTCACCAATCAAACAATGTACTACACAGTACAATCAGCCACACTCGAAACAACGGACACGGACAACAATACGCACTACAATGCAGTCGCATGCATCGAACGACCAAGACACTTAAAGACTAAAGAGTTAGAAAACTTATTCAGTCCAAAGTTCTTGGAACAAAAGTCTGAATGATACTCTTCCGAGAATCACTCACTCAAAGTCCAGTGTTGTTGTCGCTCCGCTGCCCCCGAAGTTTCTCTACCGGGAAACCTCGCGTCTTCATTTGGCCGTTCTCCAAACACCAAACTTCTTCGCCGGAAACACGTCGGCTTCACACACGCAGCTGTTGCCACGTGTCTTCGCTCGATAGCGGTAGACATACACTCTTGCTTGTAGCTCGAGTCTTCACCCCTCAGGTGGAAATCCTCTTCTTCTCCTCCTTTGTCATGGAAGACAAAAGGCTTCGCCCACAAGGCGGGAACACCCTACGCACTCTGGCGCATACTTTATTCTTCTCCTGCTTTGTCACTAAGGACAAAACCTTCACCGACAGACGCTGGCGAAATACCCCACGCACACTGGCGCTAACTTTCTTCTTCTCCTGATCTCCCATCTCGGCTGCTCGATTAAATACCTTCCACGCGAGATTCCAGAAAGTTCTCATCATTTCGTCGGCGCGATACGCAGCGAAGGCTGGGGAAATGGCGAGACGGTACGAGGGCCGTCCGCGACGGATGACGCAACCCTGCATCACCACGCCCCTTTCCATCGAGAACGTTCTAGGGCTTTCTCGGCCGCTGATGCGAGGAGGTTTCGTCGGCGAGCCTACGCTTCCGAGGGAGAGAGATGCGCTCCAGGGGAGGCTTTGGATGCTTGTTTTCTTTTGTTATCGTTGACCTCTCGGCGCTTCGTCGCGAGAATTTGGCGGCGCGCCCTTTTTTGAGCGCTCGTTTTGTGACAAACGTGCACCCAAATCTGAGTACTTCGGCCTACAACATTTCCGCTTCCATCGGAAATGTAGCCGCTGCAGCCGTGCTTTGATCCCACGACCATCGGGTCAGCAGCCGAGTACCTTAGCCACTAGACCACCACGGCGGGGCTGTTTTTGCCAGTGAGTCATTTTAAACAATGCTGCGTATGTTAACCTCTACAGGTTCCAGCTGCTTTTAAACAAACAAAATTTTATGCCTATAAACTCTAGACCGTGACTAATTCAAAAATGTTCTCGGTTCAGCAATAAATACGAACTGTGAACGTCTAATTGAAGAAGCGTCGATTTTCAAATATGCTTTAAAGGTAAGCATACGGAGTCTACAAGCTAGGGTGGGGGTGCGAGCTTCTTGATATAACACACTGTTAGCAGTAAATTTCGGAACCCCCAGAATGCTTTGCAGGGCCTCTCCTTCCAAGATAGCGAGGGGATTAAACCCATATGCTGGCCCCCAGAATATAAAACGCTACCAAATTCTAGAGTTGGGCGAACATACCTGTGTTAAATCATAATTGGACTGTTCTTTCGTAGGCCACTAGGACGTCGACCAAGCTTCCGAAAGGTGGCACGAGTACAAGTTGCCTTAGATTTAATATGTTCATTGTGGTTTCGCCCAGTCAGTTTTTCATCATTGAACACTCCTAAATATTGATACGTGTTTGGAACTATCGTTTCGGCACAGCTGGAATGGCACCCGAAAGGAGGGAAACGACAACGTGGTTGTAGTGGGTTGGTCTCTCGAGTTTCCCCCAAAATTATCTATTATGAGGTACAGCGTGGCCAATCCCCCATGTGGGTATGAGCCAAGATATCCTAGGTGACAATACAAGACAAGAGTTTTTCCCGTTGGCCTGCATGACTGTACGCTCTCTAAGCCGTTAGCAAGACCTGCTGTCGGTGAACAAATCTTCCCCGTAACATCTTTTGGTGGAAGGTGCGAGGTCTTCACACAACCCGGCTCTGGAACTCCGCAGTGGACGCCGGCTTTCTCCAGCCGCGATACACGAAACCGGCACTCAGGCCTCACCATCCGCACTGCCTCCATCACTTGTAATTCCCCCCATCTTCTTGACCCTGGTACGTTTTCCGGGACGGACAGCACGAACGTCGAAGAATGGCTCGAATTATTCGAGCGCGTCAGCAAGCACTACAGGTGGGACGAGACGCTTATGATGGCAATATCCTATTCTACCTATGGGGTACGGCACGCGCCTGGTACGAGACGCATGAAGAAGAATTACCCAGCTGGGACACATGCAAGCAAAAGCTTCGCGACTTGTTCGGTCGGTCAGTTGCTCGTCAGATGGCAGCCAGGCAGGAACTCGCGTCACGTGTTCATTCATCGACGGAGTCGTACGTCACGTACATCAAAGACGTACTGGCAATGTGCCGGAAGACTGACAAAATTATGTCCGAGGCGGACAAGATCAGCAACGTGTTGAATGGCGTTGCTGAAGATGCTTTCAACATACTAATGTGCAAGAACTGTATCACTGTAGGTTCCATCATATCTGAATGCCAGCGATTTGAACAAGCTAAAAGCAGGCGAATAACCCACCATATCACGGGACTACCAAACACCGCTGTGACTTCGTCTTGCGAGGACTCTGCAGCGCCCCGTTCACTTGCGCCTCCTGCCAGTATCACAAGGAGTTTTCGCCAGGAGCTGGAGGCCATAGCACTCGCTTTTTATCAGCTCCCTACGCAAGATAACTGGGCAACAGTTTCGCTTATTCAAGCCGTCATACGTCAGGAGTTTGCTAACCTGGGCGTCCAGGTTCCCCAGCCCGCCAGGATCATGCCGCAGCCCATGAGTACTCACGTTCACAACGCTGACCACCGCGCTGCTCCGCTTGCCGCTGTGACAGCTTCGACTCCTTGGTTTCCGCTACGCTACTTCCGAAATCCATCTGAGTGGCGCACGCACGATGATCGACCCATCTGCTTTTCTTGCTCTCGAGTTGAGCACATCTCCCTCCATTGTCACAACAGGTGGTATTTCTGGCCAAGCTCTCTGTTGTGTTCTGGGTAGTCGGTTTCTGTTTCGGAATGACATGTGAGAATGCCAGGAGGCGCCGCTCTGGCATCCAGGATTTCAAGGCGACTGTAAAATAAAAGGAGTGCGCGTTGGGTAACCGTGGAGTGCGGTTGTTGTTCTTCTTTTCGGCACTTCGCACCAACCTGCGTGTTCGGGCTGGTCGGCGTCCCCGCCAGCCACGTTCGTCTCCGTCGGCCGTCTTCTTCTTCTGCTCCGTCGGGACCAGCCAGCCCCAACACAGCACTTTCCTAATGTGGACCGCCGTCAGGACCATGGACACTATTCGCAACCCGCTTTTCCGGATGACCATCTTCAGCACCCTTCACCTCGCCGTTCATCTCCGCGCTCCGAACCGTCCTACGCTGACGTCGTCGCCCAAAAAAAACTGGTCTAGCTGCTAGCCATCACCTCAGGGTTGGCCGTCACGCTCCCCTCAACGCCGCCGCTCTCCTTCACCGGCTTATTCTGGTCATCCCCCGGGAAACTGACGGGTACAGCTCCTGGAGGTGGCGCTGCATTGACGACTCGGAACGAAAACCCTCAACCGGCTACAAATTCAAGACGCAATTTACTTCGAGTGTTCGTTCATGGCCACGCCGTTACTGCTCTAATTGACACTGGTGCCCCAGTATCTGTTTTGAGTTCAACACTTCAATATCGCTTGAAAAAGGTTCTCACACCTGCTATGTTCCCTACTGTTCCAGTAGCCAACGGAAGTTGAACATCGGTGCTTGGCATGTGCACTGCCCGCGTTACTGTTGCCGGCCACCACACTCCCGTTCTCCTCGCTGTACTTGATGCTTGCCCACACGACGTCATCCTTGGAATTGATTTCTTAACCACCCACTCCGTTCTCATCGATTGTTAAACCGGTATCTTACGGCTCGAATTGCCTTTGAACAACGATTTCACTCCTTCAAGTCGCACTCGGCTGCGATCAGTGGAATCTCTACGGCTACTGCCCCAGGGTGCTATGTACATTCCTGTGTCGCCCTTTCCACCCATTCCTGATGGAGACTATCTGGTGGCTCTCCTCATTGAGTTGACCCTTACGCACCACATCGCACTACCACATACTATAGTGGTTGTTGCTAACAACACGGTGCTACTTTCAGTTCTGAACTTCTCTACGTCGACCCAAGTTCTTCCCCAAGGCATCACTTAAGCCGATCTTTCTACCCTTGATGAATGTTCGATTTGTAATTTTACCCCTGACACTAAGACCATGGCGAAACCTGTCATCACCTCGCAATATAAGGCATTCCTCAACAAACCGATATCCAGCGACCTCTTACCTTTCCTAGATGGGGTGCTCCGGGGTGTTCTATTTTCTTACCTGGATATCTTTGACGTCGATGACCATCTCCTGGGCCACACAAGTGCCGCAACTCACCGCATTCACACCGGCGACGCCAGTCCACTCCACAAATGCCCTTATCGCGTGTCACATGCTGAGCGCCAAGTTATACAGAGGGAGGTCGAGAAAATGCTGAACAAAGATGTCATTGAGCCTTCATCGAGTCCTTGGGCATCTACAGTAGTCTTAGTTAAAGAAAAGGACAACACCTGGCGCTTTTGAGTCGGCTATCACCACCTGAACCGGATCACCAAAAAGGACGTTTACCCTTTACCCCAAATCGATAATGCGCTCGACTGCCTCCACGGTGCCAACTATTTCTCGTCCCTTGACCTCCAATCCGGATACTGGCAAATTTTGGTCGACAACCGCGACCGCGAGAAGACAGCATTAATCGCACCCGACAGCCTTTACCAATTCAAGGTCATGCTTTTTGGGTTGTGCAATGCCCCGGCAACTTTTGAACGTATGAAGGACTCTCTTTTCCGCGGTTTCAAATGGTCGACCTGCTTTTGCTATCTGGACAATGTATTGGTTTTCTCGCCCTCCTTCGAAAGCCACCTGTCTCGTCTCTTGGCAATTCCTGACGTTTTTCGATGCGCTGGTCTCCAACTGAATTTATCGAAATGCTCATTTGGACGCCAGCAGATTAAACTACTCGGCCACTTTGTCTACGCCACTGGTGTTCAACCCGACCCTGACAAAGTCTGTGCAGTCCGAGAATTCCCGGTTCCGCGTTTCACACAAAAAGTTCGCAGTTTTATTGGCTCTGCTCATACTTCCGCTGCTTTGTCTTCAACTTCGCTGATATTGCTAGGCCCCTCACGGATCTCCTCAAAAATAATGTGGCCTTTTCTTGAGGGAAGGACCAAGAACAATCCTTCCAGTTGTTGATTACCGTTCTTACATCACCACTTGTGTTGGCTCATTTTGATCAGCGGCTCGAACAGAGCTTCACACCGATGCAAGTGGCCATGGCATTGGTGCTATACCCGCTCAGATACAGAATGACACCAACCGTGTGATAGCCTACGCTAGTCGCCTTCTGTTGCAAGCGGAAAAAAATATTCCATCACTGAGCGAGAATGCTTAGCCCTCGTTTGGGCCATTACGAAACTCCGTCCATACTTATACGGACGTCCGTTGCAGTCATCACGGACCATCATGCGCTTCGCTGGCTGTCGACGCTTAAGGACCCTACAGGAAGACTCAGCCGATGAGCACTTCGATTACAGGAGTACACGTTCTCGGTTGTGTACAAATCTGCAAAGCTGCACAGCGATGCTGACTGCTTATCCCGGAATCCCGTTGATCCGCATAACTCCACTGATTTGGAATCTGATGCCTGCGTTTTAGCCATCACTGATTTCCTGAACGTGGCCGACGAACAGCGCCGAGATCCATCGCTGCTCGGCATCATTGACCGCCTTAAATCGCGTCATACTGACTCTTCCCTTAGCAGATTCCTGCTTCAGGACAACGTTTTGTATCACCGCAACTTACACCCCGACGGCGCGGAACTTTTACTCGTCGTACCACATTACCTGCGAAAGAACGTTCTGCGACAATTCCACGACGTTCTAACTTCTGGACATCTAGGAGTCTCCAGAACTTACGACCGCGTTCGACGACGAGTATTTTGGAAGGGTCTCTACCACTCCGTTCGCCGTTACGACGCATTTTGTGACCTCTGCCAGCGCCGGAAGAAGCCTACGACTCCCCCTGCCGGTCTTCTTCAACCTACCGAAGTTTCAGCAGAGCCGTTTTAGCGAGTGGCTGTGGTTGCTAGGTTCCTTTCCTACTTCTACAACTGGAAATAAATGAATTGCAGTGGCCACAGAATATGCCACTCGGTATGCGATCACTCGAGCGCTACCAACCAGCTGCGCAACAGACGTTGCTGGCTTCCTGCTCTACGACGTTATTCTGCAGCATGGCGCTCCGCCTCACCTGGTCATAGACCATGGCTGCTACTTTCTATCTCGTGTGGTTGACGATCTACTCCGATCTTGTGCTACCCGTCACAACTTCACCACATCTTACCACCCTCAGACTAACGGCCTTACAGAGCGTCCAAAGCGCACATTAAGAGACATGCTTTCCAAGTACGTATCTACCGACCACACTGATTGGGACATAGCTCTGCCATTCGTCACCTTCGCCTATAACTCGTCGCGTCATAAAACAGCAGGCTACTCCCCATTTTATCTACTCTTCGGACGTCATTCCTTGCTGCCCTTCAACACACTGCTTTTATCAAACCAACCATCCTCCACTTCGTACGCTCAGGATGCAGTCACCCGCACTCTCACGGCACGTGCGGTAGCCCACACTCGGTTATCGTCGTCGCAGACAGCACAAAAGTCCCTTTACGACCGTCGACCTATGGATGCCGTTTTTTTTCTGTGGGATCTCTTGTTCTTCTGTGGCTCCCATCTCGACGTGTCAACCTCTACAAGAAACTACTATCGCAATACGCTGGGCCGTACTGAGGCCTTCGTCAGGTCACACCTGTGACTTATGTGATTGCCGCAACCACAAACACATCGGCTGCTGCACCCAGAACGGAAATGGTCCACGTTTCCAGTCTCAAGCCCTACAACGTGAACTCGCTCATTTAACAGGCACCAAGACGGTGCCTTACCGGCCGGGGGTGATGATACGTGTATAGAACTGTCGCTTCGGCACAGCTGGAATGGCACCTGAAAGGAGGAAGACGAGAAGACGACAACGTGGTTGTAGTGGGTTGGTCTCTCGAGTTTCCCCCCCCCCCGTTGTCCTGCATGACTGTGCGCTCTTTAAGCCGTTAGCAAGAGCTGCTGTCGGGGAACAAAGCTTCTCTGTAACAATAATTAACACAATCACTTTGTGGTTTCCCCTTGTGGCGATATTGAAGGGAAATGCTAAACTGAGAATTCAAGGAAAAAACAATCACTGAACTAATGATGATGATTATGTTCCTTGGATCATTGGCACTACCCACTCTGGGAAATCGGCCATGAGTCGGTCGAATGATACATACTGGATTTATGAATAATATTTGGTAAGAGCTAAAATAGTTTTGAGATAATTTTTTATGTAACGTTAGTTATGAATAATCGTAACTTTAAGTCGTTGTTTTCCTCTGCAAATGGCTCGTACCCAACGGAAGAGATCGGCTGATTATAAGGTGAATAAGCCTGATACTTTCTGCATTGTTTCATTCCTAGAAACGCTGAGTATTTAATTATGATTTCAAATGCCAATTGCGAATTCGAAAATACGTAGTAAGCCCACAATTTAGAAAGAAAATCGTTTAGTCACAGCGATGTATTCCTGAATGATCAATAAAACATCCGTGTGGCTGTACCTCAGTGTAGAGGCTACAAAAGAAAGAAAAGCAGGCGCTGATGTTTCCAAGCCTAGTTTTCGAAGAGGAGGTGCTAGTATGCTTTATCTGATAAATGAAAACGGCAACACTATATTAACAAAATGGTAATCGTTTGCTCTTGATTATAGTAAATGCCCTAGGGTAATTCAATAAACCGGATCTATGCAAGTAAACATTAAGGAAGGTAAGGCGGCAACAAAAGTTTGGGTTGACAACTTTCATTATCCTTGAATTGGCCAGTTCACTTTTACTGTGTCAGGAAAATAATAGGTGTTTGTACTCCAGAGCAGCTGTCAGTGCACGGTCTGATAAATTTCACCTGATTTTAAGCGAGTGAATTCACACCACCGTGGTGTGCAGTATAGGTGGGAAAATAGTAATGATCGGTGCCGAAAGCGATGCTTTCGCAGGATAATCAGCCATTTCATTTATCAACAAGCATTTGTGCCCTGGTGCTAAGTATAAGTGAATACTTCAGAGATGACAGGAAACCAATGATTTAAAAAGTTCACGGATGGGTGAGCAACTCTAGGTGGACAAAGAAGAGCACACCGATAATGAGTCAGTTATGATTGCTACGACTGGAATCAAAGTACACACCTTTAACAAAGCTTTCATTATTGCCATAAAGTCAGCCAGAAAAACAGGAAAAAAATCTTGTAAGCCAAGTGAAAATTACCAATCAAGTACAGGGCAATATATCCGACACCTGACTTTTCATCTGATTACGATGCGTACAACGCAATAATGACATTTGTTGGCAAAGTACTTATATGTTCCTGTGGTAAACCATTTAAAATACCTGTGGGTAATAAGTTAGCGTTAGTTGGGAAGATGTCATGATAAACAGTTTCTGGAGAAATTTGTTGCACAGTTGAAGAAAGCAGATCACGAACTCGTAAATTTAGAGGCTCAATTATTGATTGAACAAATACTATTTGTGGTTTATGAAATCTGGGTCAATGCACAGAGAAAAATAGGTCAGAATTGGAAATAAAAATAGTTTTACAGGGTTTAAGGTTGCTTCATATAATCGTAAAAAAGTCTGCACAGCATGAATGTTAAAGTGGCATTTAAAGAGGTGGCATTCGTGCTTCATCGTAGAACACTGCGTTTGCAGTATACTTTGGAAGTCCTATGCAGAGCCGTAAAGCCTACCTTTCCAAGAGAACAAGCGGCCCGAGCTTGTGGGCTGGCGCACCACAAAAAAGAACACAGCCAAACTCTAACAAAGGTCGTACTTACACCTTATATATCATCAAAGTGCCTTCCTTCTCATCCCTGATCTTCAGATAATCAACCTACGCAATGCGCCCATTGCGCGTACTTCTTTTGTCACGTTGAATTTAATGTGAAGGCGCCAACTGAGATGACATTACACATAACTCCAAGAGATTTTAATGCTTGTACTTGTTGGATATCTTGGAACTTATAATTTATATATATGTGCACAGGATCTCGAACAGGAAAAAACAAGAATAGCACATTCATTGGTATTCAGGCTCAACATCAAACCATCCAACCAGTGTTCGAGTTCATTTAGATATGCTTGCAAGATATTGCCACCTGGTGTTCTGTGCCATTGAACAGTAAGCCGCTTTTGTGCCAAGAGAACGAGGAAGACAAAGACGAGCAAACCGTGCCAGTGAAGACGTCCTTCTTCGTGTCTGAGATTTTGACAGTCGCGTCTCCTTGTACGTTTCTTTGAGCTCCTATCGCGTGACAACTGGTGGAGGTGCTGGGTACCTTACGCACCGAACCCCTCCAAGTGCAAAAACCTCCAGCCCCATACCAGTGGTTACGCCTGTTCACCGTGCTAGCCAAAGGATCTGTGGACTGGACCCTGAGTTCGGACTTCTCCCAGAGAGGATGACGTCCCCAACTATCCAGGCAGCGACGTCCCAAGCGGCTCAAACACAGCAGGTATGGAAGGCGCAACGCCTATACACTATGCGCTGTTCAAAACACGAACGCCGAATCCCTTTCATGGTGCCGTCCATGGAAATGTTGAGGATTGTCTAGCCCACTATGACTTCGTTGCCGCTAATAACATGTGGGATGACACAGACAAGCTCCGACATGTCTACTTCAGTCTGAATGACGGGGCGCGTGTTTGGTACGACAACTGGGCAGGTGTGTTCACATCATGGGTGGACTTAAACGCCGGCTTCTCGAAACGTATGCAAGTCCCGATCGCCGAGAGCGAGCTGAGCGTGAACTTCTGTGCCATATGTAAATGCCAAATGAAGGTGTCGCAATGTATGTTGAGGACATGACGCGTCTTTTTCGACGGGCTGACCCTCACATGCCGGAAGAGAAGAAGGTTCGATACCTGATGCTTGGAGGGAAGGAGCACTTGTTCGGTGGTCTTGTAAGCAGCTCACGCAAGACAGTGTCAAAGTTTCTTGCTGAAGCCGTCCTAATTGAAAGCACGCTTCGGCAATGGACGCAGACGTACGAGCGACAAGTTAACTTTGTCTCTGCTACGGTCTACATGGACAATCTTGGGGGCCACGTCGACTTCTTCCGAGAGCTCATACTCTCTGTATTGCGCGAAGAACTGCAGAAGTTATCAGTAACTTCGGCACTCACTGTCAGTTCTTTGTCCGGCATCGTCCGAGATGAAGTCAAGCAGGCACTACGAGAACCGTCCTGTCAGACAGAGCCGCGGCCCCTGAATGACTTCCCTCGCATGTCGTATGCGCAAACTCTGCTCCAGCCAGCACCACCTTTGGCTCCGATTCCCATCACAGCCCCTGCAATGCTTCCGGCAGACCAAGCTGCGCCAACCTGCACCACATTTCACTCCATTTCATACCACGGCCCCAGCCATGCTTCAGGCAGTCCAAGCGGGCCCGTACCTCTGCAACCTCTGACCGATTCCGCGAAAGTCAGACGTGTGGCGGGCCCCCGATTGATGTCCTCTTTGCTATCACTGTGGCGAACCTGGCCACATCTACCGACAGTGCACTTATCGAGAGCTGGGACTTCATGGTTTTAGGCCAACTCTCCACCTCCTAGGATCAGCCAGTGGCCTCCAGAAATTGCGCACAACGTTGCCCAGCAGCGTGGATCGACATCTCGGCGCCACTCACGTTCTCCGTCACCGCGGCGGTTCTCATCGAATCATCGCGCCTATTCGGGCGTGGTGCAGAGCAGGTCACCTAGCCCGCGTCGGGAAAACTAGCCACAGCGACCTTCGGGGGAAAGGCCACTCAGACTGGTCATGCTCAAGACCCCCTATCGACGTGGACTGAAAATACCAACGATACATTGACAACGACATCACCGGCTGATTGTGGAAAAGTTTCCTTAGATATTCCTGTTCTGCTAGATGGTCGCGAAGTCAGCGCTTTAGTGGACACTGGTGCGGACTATTCCATAATTAGCGAAAAACAGGCCACCCTTTTGAAGAAAGTAACGACGCCTTGGAACCGAACGCCAATTCGTACAGCTGGAGGGCACATCGTCACGTCCCTCGGTATGTGCGCGGTTAGATTGCAAGTCCGCGGTTGTACGTTTGTTCCCAGTTTGAGTGTTCACCGGCAGTGTTCTCGAGACCTGATCATTGGCATGGATTTTCTCAGAGAGCATGGTGCTGTAATTGACATTCGACGACGTTTAGGCACTTTCGCGACCACAAACGCCACAACAGCTTACGCGGACCCCAGCCACTCCCGAGTGTGTCTTCGCGTCATCGACGACGCTGTCACGTTACCACCCTGTGCAACTGTTGTGGTTCAGGTGGCGTGGGACGGAAAGATGCACGGTGAAGCAGTCGTGGAAAGCAATCATTCGCTTCTGCCGTCTCAGGGTGACTGCGTAGCGAGAAGCCTTGTTGGCCTTCGTGATGATCAGTGCGACGTTTTTCTCACAAACTTCAGCTACGAGCACCGGCACCTTTTTCCAGGAACTGTCATCGCCTACGCCGACCATTCGCCAATGTCACTGAGTGCTTTGCTTCCGTGGCCGTTGACACTTCTGAAGCGCCTTTCCACAGCGTTGACATCAATCCAACGCTTTCTGAAGTGAACAAGCAGCGTTTGAGTGAGCTGTTGCTGGAATTCCACACATGCTTTGCACGTTCTTCGAAGATACGTTAAACACCGATAACGAAACACCGTATTATCACCTACGATGATTCGCATCACATACGGCAGCAGCCTTATCGTCTTCCGCCAACATAACGGCACGCGATTTAAACACAGGTTAAGGAAATGCTCCAGGATGGCGTGATACAGCCTTTTAAGCAGCCCTTAGTCGACCCCAGTCGTTTTTGTGAAAAAAAAGGATGGCGCGCTTCGATTTTGTGTAGACTACAGGAAGTTGAACAATGCCACAAAGAAAGACGTGTACCCATTGTCCAGAGTCGATGATTCTCTGGACAGGCTGCGGTGCGCGAAGTATTTTCTGTCCGTCGACTTGAAGAGTGGTTATTGGCAAATAGAGGTCAACGAACGTGACCGGGAAAAGACCACTTTTGTAACTCCGTGTGGTCTTTATGAATTCAAAGAGCTCCCTTTCGACCTCTGTTCAGCTCCAACCAGATTCCAACGAATGATGGACACCGTCCTGGCAGACCTCAAATGGAAAAGCTGTCTCGTCTACCTCGATGATGTCGTTGTGTTCTCAGAAACGTTTGACGAGCGTCTTCGTCGCCCTCGGAATGTGCTCGAAGCCATTAGATCGGCTGATCTCACACTCAGTCCTGAGAAATGTCATTTTGGCTACGAAGAAGTAAAGTTTTTTTAGTCACGTCGTGAGCGCCGTCGGTGTGCGGCCTGATCCTGACAAGACTGCTGCCGTCGCCGCTTTTCCAGCTCCAACTGACAAGAAAAGTCTTCGACGGTTTTGGGTCTGTGCACGTATTACCGGCGCTTTGTTAAAAATTTCTCCAACACTGCAGAGCCCTTATTACGCCCCACACGTGATAACACACCATTTGTCTGGGCTGAAAAAAAGCAGACTGCCTTTGCAGGACCACAGCACCGGCTCTCTTCCCCTCTTGGGCTCGGACACTTCGATGAAGATGCTGACACCAAAGTACGCACTGATGCCCGCAATATTGGTCTTGGAGCTATTTCGGTACAAAGATAAGACGGCATGGAACGGTTAATAGCCTACGCAAGTCGCACACTGTCTCGCGCAGAATCTAACTATTCCACATCAGAGAAAGAGTGTCTCACGGTCATTTGGGCAATTACAAAATTTGGGCCGTATCTCTATGGAAGACCATTTAAAGTGGTGACTGATTATCATGCTTTGTGCTGGGTGACCAATCTACGAGACCCTTCAGGACGATTAGCACGATGTAGTCTGCGCCTACAGGAATTTGATGTCACCATCGTGTACAAGTCAGGCGAAAAGCACAAAGATGCCGACACGCTATCACGGGCACCTCTTCAATCCACCAGTACAAGCGCAGAAGAAGACGGCACCTTCGTGGCAACTCTCAGCGGGCTGGATTTGATGTCTCACCAACGAAATGACACCGATATAAGAATGATTATAGATCACTTAGAAGGTGACACCGTGCCCATTCCTCGTCCGATGTCGCGAATGTTGCCATCATTTTGCCTACGAAATGGCGTCTTATACAAAAGGAACACCGGTGCTGGTGACAGATCTCATCTTCTCGTCGTGCCTGAAGCCCTCCGCGATGATGTCTTATTAACTTGCCACGGCGAGCCCACATCTGGCCATCTAGGCTACTCGAGAACTATGGATCGGGTGCGGCAACTCTACTACTGGCCTAAAATATCTGCCTGTGCCAAACGCTACGTGAAGAGATGCTGTGAATGCCAGCGTCGCAAGACACCTCCTTTAAAGCCTGCAGGCCATCTACAACCGATCGATTCACCACGTACACCGTTTGATCAAGTAAGATTGGACCTCCTAGGCCCATTTCCTTTGTCTTCTTCCGGAAACAAATAGATAATTGTGACAACCGATTACTTGACGCGTTAAGCTGAGACGAAGGTATTCCCACGAGGGACCGCATCTGAAGTTGCCAGTTTTTTATGCATCAAATTGTGCTATGACATGGCACCGCGTCATGTGTCATCACTGATCGAGGGACATCATTCACAGCGAAGCTCTTAGGTTATATCTTCAGGTTGAGTTACACAACCCATTGAAAGACCGCTGCATATCACCCTCAGAGTAATGGTTTAACAGAAAGGCTAAACAAAACGCTAGCCGACTTGATATCTATGTACGTGGATGTGCAGCACAAAACGTGGGACGACGTCCTGCCATATGTAACGTTTGCGTACAACAGTGCAACGCAGGGAACTACACGCTTCACATCATTTCGGCTCATTTATGGTCTAGATGTCAGAACTATGCTAGACGCCATGATTCCATATGAGGACATCGACAAGCTCGACCAATTATCCCCCGACATCAATGAGTACATTCAGCGCGCTGAGGAAGCACGTCAACTGGCCCGTGTAAACATCAGAACTCAACAGTGTGCAGATGCACGGCGGTACAACATCCACTATCGAGAAGTTAATTATGAACCTGGTGACCAGTTTTGGGTTTGGACACCCATTAGGCGGCGAAGTCTCAGTGAGAAACTTCTGAGGAAGTACTTTGGACCTTACAAAGTACTCAGACGTGTAAGCGATGTGAACTATGAAGTAGTTCCCGACGGAGGCTCACCCTCATCCCAGCGCAGGTTACCACGCCCAGAGACTGTACACGTCGCACGCCTAAAACCATAATTTACACGGTGATGCAAATTTTCTTCGTGTGCCAGTGAACTTTTCATGGGAACAGTGAATGCCGTTTATTTCCGATTGCCGGGCTCAGGACGAATTTTTTCCCGTGTGCTAGTTTGTTCAATGTTTGTTTCTGTTGCCAAATCCGACCCACTGCTGTGCACACGTTTGTTTGAGCATCGGGTCGATGCTCTCTTGGGAGGAGTGATGTCACCTGGTGTTCTGTGCCACTGAAGAGTAAGCCAGTTCTGTGCCAGAAGAACTAAGAAGACGAAGACGAGCAACCCGTGCCAGTGCAGACGTCCCTCTTTGAGATTTTGACAGTCGCGTCTCCTTGTAGGTTTCTTTGAGCTCCTAGCGCGTGACAATATTTTAAAGATACTGGATGTCAAAAAGCAATGTCGTCGGCCTAAACATTGGTTTTAACATCTTACTGAAAGGTGATTTAAGCCAATTTATTTAATGGTTGCTGTAGTTGTTGTGAGGTGTTAATGAATGAGTTACAATTTCCTGTTATAGGGATCCTCTTTCTATTACGAAATAAATGAAATAAAGCGGATTGTTATTCGATTTAGACAAGTACTTGATATGTTCTTGATCACATTTTTCTTTCACTCGCGATAGAGTGCGTTTGATTGTTGCCGCAATGAACTGATAATCCTTCCAATTTTGTGGACTCTCATTACATATAAGTCTTCTCCATGCAGCTTTTATTCGTCTATAGTCTCGTGTGCACTCAGTATTTTACCATCTGCTAGGTGGGGCACTTTCAGTTGACGCTGAAGCAAATATGAATTTTGAAGTGTTCTTGGAGACTTCTAAGGCAGAACAGACATTTCTGCCAAGGTCTTCATTTCGACGACTAGATACTGCCCTAATGTTAGCACGCAAGTAGACTTTAAATGTTTTGTAATTGACCAATGTTTTCTCTATCCTTTCAAGAGAGTTTATAAGACAAGCGATTTCAAAGTATACAGGAAGATGGTCACTATTTGAAGAGGAATCAATCGTAACAGAACAGAAAGAAAAAGTGTTGTAGGCCCATGTGCTCAGATTTGGGTGCACGTTGAAGAGCCCCAGGTGGTCCAAATTTCCGGAGCCCTCCACTACGGCGTTTTTCATAATCATATGGTGATTTTGGGACGTTAAACCGCACATATCAATCAGATCATCAACATTTACCAGGCTGAATTGCTAGCAATAGTCCTACCTTTGCACAAATTGTCTCATGGTCTATCAGCAGTGGTTGTATTAACAGACTGCCTCTCTGTCTGCTCTGCTTTAAGCGCATCTAATTTATTGAGTACGTTAGACAGATTCTGTTTGTTAATACCAGACATGTACAACTCGTTCAATTAGTATAGGTACCAGGTCATAAATGTTTGGCACTCATTCAGTATGCATATACACTTGCAATATCATGAAGCGATTGCGATATTATTCCACGATATCATCTGCAATGTCAACGTCGCCGTATGTCACTGAAGCACGATGGGAAAAGCTTACCAACGGCCAACAACATCAATAAATCTTCCTTGTTTTTATCAAATTTTCACCTGCTGAAGGTTTCTTGGAATAGCAGGTGGTGTTCATGTAGAAATGAAGAAAAATTTGGGGACCCTCAAGCTTCGTCTTTAGGAGAAAATCGCAATAGCAATATTCTGTCCCGGTGGGCACTTTAACCACATAGCCCACGCTCTTTAGCTAACGTGGTTGCTTGGGCAAGTTTATACGACATGATTCACATAAAAAACAGCGCATAACGACGGACAAGAAAAGAAAGAGACAGGCAGTGCCGCTGTCTGCCTGCTTCTTTTCTTGTCCCTCGTTATTGGCATTGTTTTTTATGTGAACCATGCTCTCTATTGAATAATATTACTCGAGAAGTTGAAATTGTTGATTACTACAATGTAACCGATAAAGTTAAAAGTACCTTGTGTCTGTGAAGCTTCTGCATGAGGCTTTCTGTGTAATGGGTAGTATGCTTTACACCTCGAGCAATTATGCGTACGAAGTCTTTTTTAGATTGCTATGTACCCACTTCATGTGTGCCTTTTGTAATGGGTGGTCGGCTTGAACCAAGAAGTCGGTATGATAATCATGTTCTGACCCGCGATGGCAATGTACGCTTGTACCATGCAGTAGTGCTGCAATATTACATATTGTAGTGTGAATCCCTTATGCAAGGCTCGTGCGTTCACAACGCATGAGCGTTATTTTCGCTGTATTTTTAAGCACGGAAAGTCACTTTACCAGTATTTTCAAGCACAGACTTGGCTTTGTGGTAGAATACCTGCTTGGCATGAAAACGGCCGATCCTCACTCGGACCCGTAAATTTTCTCATTCGATTAGATTTGCATCTTTCTGGATTTTACGGTTACGCACTAGATTACTTTTGGCTAACAACCAACGACACCCACGCCGACACAAGAATTTCTGCGAAAGAAGCACTTTAATGCGCTCTTGTTATGAATAATTACAAATCTACGCTGTCGAGTCCCCTCACTGAACATTTAACTTCACAGGTCTGTCTAACTCAGCCACCTTTATGCCTTCACTGTGTAATGAAAATGAATCTCTGCAGCACTTCTTTTCGACATGCCGAACATTTAAAATGCAAAGCGATCGACTATACTGGAAGAACTCCCCGCTAAAAGTTGGGCTACAACTTTTACTTTCAGTGACCAAGAAAAAGACGGTTCGGGTATCAAGCACTACGTAACAAAGGGCACAGCACATACAGCAGTTAAAAAGGAATGAATGCATTCATGGCGGACTGTGCACGTTTCCCAGTTGTCACGTTGTGCACAATTCTAGTTAACAGGATCTAATTAGGTTCAACAATACGCCATGTTGGACCAGAAGTGCACAGCTGCATGAAAGACGTGGTGCAAGGTACAACCTTACCTGGCAAACGGCTTGGTCTAGCCTTGAGGAAGAAAAGTCTGCTTGTCGAAACGGCGGCTCGAAACGAATTCTATGTACGAATTTTTTTTCATAACGTCACCTAAAGTCTTTCACGTGCCTTGTGAAGACTGCTGACAAACACTGTTTTGTCTTTGGCTAAGAAAAGATTAAGATTAAGATAGCATGAAAAATACAAGTGATTTCGCGCCACGTATGCTCTAATTCAGTTAGATATATTAAAATATTTGAAAAAAACTAAGCAATTTACTATCGAAATGCTTTTGAAGCTTGTGCATCACTTTCTACAGAATTGATTTGAAATAACTCGTGTTCCGTAACTTTGCTGAACATATTTGCGGCGCAATGCTTGGAATATGAAGACGCGAAAGCAAAACAAATGGGCGTCCATCTTCTGTGACGGGTGCTCATGAGTGGGTCATTCGACGCCAACTGTCCCAACATTGGCGCTCGACAATGTGCTATTTATTCTGAAAGAAAAAAAAATCAGCACTATCTATGTGAAGAGAAAGTCTTACACCAAAACATTTGCTGCGAAAAAAATTTCTGTAGCACCATACACATCAGAAGTTTTCCGAGAACTTTAAAAGAATGGCTCTATAATACTTTTTGTTGGGCTACTTGGTTATTCGACATATTGTGAGATAATTAGCGCAACCTTCACTCGCTCATCCACCCGAGCGTCACGTTTGTTTTCTCAGGTGGATGAGTGAGTGATTGTGTGAGTGTATGCGGGAGTCAAGGTTGCGTTAATTATATCACAATATGTCTCAAAAGCATGGCTCAAAAACAAATTATTAAAAAATCAATTATTTTTTAATTAGTTGGGCGCACATTTTTTTCTGCAGAACGGTGATAGGCTTTACACTTAAAGCAGATTTAATCTATTTTTGACCCTTTCATGTCTCTCTGATATGGGCTTGAATATAATAAATATGCTCCATATTGGGAAATTTTTCCTGTAAAAACATGTTTGTGTTAATAGCCATGTACTTGTAAATGCACGAAAAATACTTTCAGCCACATATAGTTTTAAGATTGTGCGTACAGCTGGCAAAACTCTTGCAAAAAAAAGGAAGTCATTGCCAAAATTTAGCCGGAACTTGATTATTGCAGCGGTCCTAGTTAATATTCTCTAAATAGCGTATTCATTAGCAGCATCTATTACCCACAATATGAGAAAGTTTCATCGCATTAATGTTTGTTTTAGTGAAGAAAAAACATGTCAAGTTGATTTTCTCTTGCACACGTTTTAGTCCGTGTAGGAGAGCATGCGAACGATAACGACTTGCGTGGACGAGGTTTTCTGCGCTCATGGGCAAGCATTCTGGCAACATTGTCAGCTGCTTATTAAAATGAAATATTAGGCAGTATTAGAAACGTGATCCCTACTAGGTTGTATGCCAGTGTCCGCTGACAGCGTATACACAGCGGATCGCAGGCAAGTGACACCGGTCAACAGGCCATTACCTGCGACAAGATTTAGAAAGTGAGATGTACACCACTGCCCACGAAAAGCATCACTCACCTAATATGGCGGGTATGCTGCAAAGTTTACCAAACACAAACATGTTCGAGCGACCACGGTGTCCCCATCATTAAATAAGCCGTGACCACCTACGTGTGTACCACTTCTGTAGTCTTAAATGCCAAGTACCTGCATTAAAAAAAACTGTACAAACCAAGATACTCCTTGCAGTCCTCCCTTCTTTTGTTAAAGCCGCACTGAGTGGGAGAAAACCTTAATTCGCTGGTCTTTGCTAATAATTATGATCGAGAGCCGATGAATGAAAAGGGAAGACGGAAGACTGTTGTAAACTCTCATCGGTATCCTGGTTGCTGCTGTGCTCCCAAGACGGGCAACAAAAAGAAGAAGAGTTCAATTCGCAAATTTTCATCGGTGGTCTTCTTTCAGAAAAATTAAAAATCAAGCAAAAATGACGTTTTTAACGAGGCCGTAAGAAGTGTTTGAAAGAAAGCGTGGAAGTGACGAATGTCAGTATTTCAGGAAGCAACAGTTCGTCTATAGCCACCTATTTTGTTACTGATAATATCTGCCTCATGAGTAGCACTCATACATGGATCAAACATGAATACATAACTAGTCCGACTATCTGTTTATATACAAACCATAACGCGTGGGTGGACTGTTATTCAGATCTAAAGGGTGAATCAAAAGTTCTGGCATGCAGGCTCTTATATTGTCACGGGGTCGTGACGTGGCCGAAGACAGGAGACTTCGTGTTGGGATTTACCTGTTTATTAGGGCGAACCTGTGCCGGTAAACGGAAAGTCCAATTACAGCAGCAGTCTTGCACAGATAGCAGTCTCGGAATGATAGCGGCGAACGCAGCATCGGCCTTCGATCAACAACTGACAAGCGGCGAAGCGCGTCGGCATTTATACTCTTGCCGTCGAATGTTCTAGCGATTATCGCAGGCGGTGGCGTAGGTTCCGAACAATCTGTACCGTTCGCCCAGTGGGGCGTGATCTTATCGAAATGATCTACTACAGTCCGGAACCTTCTAAAAACTGCAGGCGCGGTTTGCGCTGAGAATCATGTGGTGTTTTGGGACGATAACAAAAACTTGGGAAATGGAACGTGGCATTGCCCCCTCTGAAAAAAGGCATCGTCGCGATGCTTTAACTAAAGATGAAGTACAATAATAATGCAAGAAAGTACAATGAATAAATTACGATACAACAATAATACAAAAAAAACACTGGTTCAGTTTGTTAACGCGCATGAAACGGCTTGAGGCGCTGCGACATGGACGACTTCAGGTCGCGATCGGCGTCGTTGAGAGTTCGTGATGCCGTCGGGGACAACCTCGTAATCAAGTGGGCCGAGTCGTCGAACCACCCTGTATGGTCCGAAGTACCGTCGCAGAAGCTTTTCACTTAGTCCACGTCGGCGTATCGGCGTCCACACCAAACACGTTCACCGGGCTGGTATTCCACGAAGCGTCGTCGACGGTTGTAACGGTGGCTGTCGGTCGTCTGTTGATTCTTGATACGGAGACGCGCGAGTTGTCGGGCTTCTTCGGCGCGTTGAAGGTACTCGCTCACATCGAGGTTTTCTTCGTCGGTGACGTTGGGTAACATGGCATCGAGCGTCGTTTGCCGGGCTCCTTCCGTAGACCAATTTGTATGGAGATATCTGCGTCGTCTCCTGTACCGCCGTGTTGTATGCGAAGGTCACATACGGAAGAATGGCGTCCCACGTCTTGTGTTCGACATCGACGTACATTGACAGCATGTCGGCGATCCTTTATTAAGCCGCTCGGTGAGGCCGTTGGTCTGTGGGTGGTACGCTGTCGATCCGGCGGTGGTTCGTTTGGCTGTATGCCAAGATCGCTTGAGTTAAGTCGGCAGTGAATGCCGTTCCTCTGTCGGTGATAAGGACCTCCGGGGCGCCATGACGTAGGACGATATTTTCGACGAAGAATTAGCTACCTCGGATGCACTGCCTTTTGGCAGGGCTTTTGTCTCGGCGTAGCGGGTGAGGTAGTCGGTAGCTACCACGATCCACTTGTTTCCGAAAGCCGACGTCGGAAACGGCCCCAGTAGGTCCATACCAATCTGCTGGAAAGGTCGGCAAGGTGATCAATTGGCTGCAGAAGTCCCGCTGGCCTTGTCGGCGGTGTCTTGCGTCGCTGACAGTCCCGGCATGTTCTCACATAACGAGTGACGTCGGTGGTAAGACGTGGCCAGTAGTACCTTTCTTGTATCCTCGCGAGCGTGCGAGAAACACCGAGGTGCCCTGCCGTCGGATCGTCGTGCAGGGCCTGCAGGAGTTCTGGTCGCAGAGCTGAAGGCACCACAAGGAGGTACTTAGCTCGAAGCGGTGAAAAGTTTTTCTTTTGTAGAAGAACCGTTTCGTAGAAAGAACGACGCAAGTGCGCGCTTGAATACCTTCGGGACTTCGGCTGTCCTGCCTTCGAGGTATTCTATTAGGGCCTTAAGTTCCGGGTCGGCCCTCTGTCGTTCAGCGAAGTCGTCGGTAGTTATCGTTCCTAAGAAGTAGTCGTCATCCGGTCGTCGGGTAGCGGTTGGTCGACAGGCGCACGAGAGAGACAGTCGGCGTCGGAGTGTTTTTGCCGGACTTGTAAATGACAGTAATGTCATATTCTTGAAGTCTCAGGCTCCATCGTGCGAGGCGACCTGAGGGGTCCTTCAAGGTGGCTAGCCAACACAATGCGTGGTGGTCGCTCACAACTTTGAAGGGCCTGCCGTAGAGGTAGGGGCGAAATTTCGACGTAGCCCAGATGATGGCGAGGCACTCCTTTTCTGTTGTGGAATAATTTGCTTCTGCTTTGGATAGCGATCGGCTGGCGTAACTAATAACCCTTTCAAGTCCGTCAGCCCTCTGCACAAGAACGGCGCCAAGACCTACGCTGCTTGCGTCAGTATGTATTTCGTCTCGGCGAATTCGTCGAAATGGGCAAGTAACGGAGGCGTCTGGAGGCGATGTTTAAGCTCCTGGAAAGCGTGTTCCTGCGGCGTTTCCCACTTAAACTCCACGTCGGCCTTGGTAAGGTTAGTGAGAGGATCGGCGATGCGGGCGAAGTTTTTCACGAACCGCCTATAATAGGCACACAGGCCCAGAAATCGGCGCACGGCTTTCTTGTCAGTGGGCGGCGGGAAGTCGGCGATGGCGGCTGTTTTCCGTGGATCGGGACGAACTCCAGACTTGCTGATAACGTGCCCCAGAAACAAGAGCTCCTCATACGCAAATCTGCACTTTTCTGGCTTCAGTGTGAGTCCGGAAGTCTTGATGGCTTGAAGTACAGCTTCAAGGCGCCGAAGATGCTCGTCGAAACTCGAGGAAAACACGACGACGTCGTCCAAGTAAACAAGGCAAGTCTGCCACTTCAATCCTGCCAGTACTGTATCCATAACGCGTTGAAAAGTTGCAGGCGCTGAGCAAAAGGCCGAAGGGCATCACCTTAAACTCGAAGAGGCCGTCCGGTGTTATAAACGCCGTCTTCTCTCGGTCTCTTTCGTCGACTTCGATTTGCCAATAGCCAGTCTTGAGGTCCATTGACGAAAAGTACTTGGCGTTATGGAGCCGATCAAGTGCGTCGTCTATTCGTGGGAGAGGATACACGTCCTTTCTTGTGATTTTGTTCAGGGCGGCGATAATCGACGCAGAAAACGTAGGGTCCCATCCTTTTTAGTTCACTAACACCACGGGGGATGCCCATGGACTCTTGGACGGCTGGATAATGTCATCCCGCAGCATTTCATCAACTTGTCTCTTCATGGCCTCACGTTCTCGCGTCGAAACCCTGTACGGACTCTGGACGGAGTGGTCTGGCATTTTCTTCGGTTATGATGCGATGTTTCGTGATTGGGGTCTGCCGAATTTTCGTATGACGACGAAAAGCAATCTTCGTATTGCAGAGCAGGGCCTTGAGCTGTTCTTGCTTATCGTTCGGAAGTCTGGGATTGACGTCGAAAGCTATGGAGGGGCTTGGTTCCTCTGAGCAGGTTCCGCAGAATCGGCGAGGGCGAAAGCACTGGTGGCTTCGACAATTTCTTCGATGTATGCGACCATTGTTCTTTGTTCACATGTTTGTACTCATTGCTGAAATTCGTGAGCATAACCGTTGCTTTGCCTCCCCGCAGCTCTGCAATTCCTCTTGCGACGCAAATATTTCGGGTGACCAACAGATGCTGACTGCCTTCAACGACGCCTTCCAAGTCAGGTGATTTAGGAGCGCCGACTGAAATAATGACGCTTGAGCGAGGCGGAATGGTGACTTGTTCTTCCAGCACATTCAAGGCATGGTGTCCTGACGGCAGTGCGCGGCGGTAGTGCTTCTTCTGTGGATAACGTTATCGACTTTGTTTTTAGGTTGATGACAGCACCATGGAGGCATAAGAAGTCCATGCCAAGGATGACATCTCTCGAGCAACGCTGTAGGACTACGAAGTCTGTAGGATAATACGGCCGTTAATGGTGACTCTCGCTGTGCAGATTCCTGCAGGCGTTACGAGATGACCTCCGGCTGTGCGGATTTCAGGGCCTTTCCAAGATGTCCTAACTTTCTTTAACTTCGCGGCGAACGACCCACTGATGACAGAATAGTCGGCTCCAGTATCGACGAGAGCGGTCACACTGTGGCCGTCGATAAGAACGTCGAGGTCGCTAGTTCGCCGTCTCGCATTACAGTTAGGGCGTGGCGTCGGGTCACGGCTGCGTCGGCTTGTTTCCGCTGCTTCCATGCTGCGTCGTCAGGCCACCTTCGGTAAATGACGCTTCGCCGTCAAGGGCTTGCCTGGTTGGCGTTGTGTTCGGAAAGCTCCGTCGCGGCGGTCGTCGTCGGAGGAGGATCTTCGGTAGTTCGTCGCACAGCTACCGCACCTCCATCGGTTGCTGCCCTTAGTTTCCCGGATACGGGCTAGGAGACCGGCCCCGCGTTGGGCCAGAGTACTGCCGGGGGTGCGGTGACATGCGGCGGCTGGGCGACGGCGAACGGGAAGGACTTCGTGGTGTCCATTGAGTTCCTGCCAGGTAGTCGGCGATGTCACGTGGCCGATCTCCTGGCTGCGGACGCGGTGCATTGACGGCGAAGCCACGCAGTCCCATCTGTCGGTACAGGCAACGGGCGGTATGTGTGCCCGGCCTCGCCAGCAGTGGTAGCAGAGCCGGCGGTTGTCAGGGTGCACGCCAAACGTCCGTTTTCCTCGGCTGCACTGCGCTGGCCCGCTGGGGAACGGTAGGTCGTCGGTGGGGGTGGTGGCGGGCGGTGGCGTCCTGGCTGACGGAAGTGCGACGGGGCGGCATTTTGGCGTGGACGGGGAGGAGCGTTGTGGCGCACTGCAGCGGCGTAGCTCATAGTTTTCTGGCTCGGGCAGCGGTGTTTGGGGAATGCGAAGCGAATTGCCGGACTCTTCTCGCACAATGTCGCGATCGAATCTACTTGAGGCTGCGCTGAAGGCAACAGTTTGCGCAGCTCCTCCCGCACGATCGGCTCGGGATCATTTCAACGCAGGTCGTCGGAGTCACTGGCTTGAGCAGCAACGCTTTCTGGAGTCAGGCGACGATTATACTGTCTGGTGGCGCATGTCCAGGGTTTTTCGATGGTGGTCGCATCGGATACAAATTCTCGGACGGTGTTCGGTGGATTCCTCCTTAGTCCGCGAAGAGCTCCTGTTTGACCCCTCGCATGAGGAACCGAACTTTCTTCTCCTCAGGCATGTCTGGTCAGCGTGACGAATGGCGGGTCATCTCCTCTGTAAAATTCCAACTTTTTCATTTGGTAGCTGAACCCGAGGTCTAGTAGAGCATGCGGCCCTCTCTTTGCGAGCGACGCTCGCGAACGTTTGCAGAAATGCGCCGCAGAAGACATCCCATGTTCGGAGCGTGGACTCCGATTCTCTAGCCAGGTCCTTGCGGTGTCTTCCAGTAGAAGTACACATGACGGAGCTTTTCTTCGTTGTCCCAGTGGTGAGGGCGTCGTAGTGTTTCTAGCCAGGTTTCCGGGTCTTCAACGATGACCCATGAACGTTGGTGGTTCCCTGGGTTGATGAATGACGATCGCGGGCTGGGACGCTCCGGTTGTCATAGTGTCTGCAGTAGACGTCATGGCCTTGGTCTTCCGCGCCTTGTCTTGTAGAAGCCCGTACTCCGGTGGGAGCCCTTGCTGTCGGCGGCTTGTTCGCTGCTCTTGGTTGGCGTCGGTGTCTTCTCCGCGACGTGGGCTGGGTTCACGGCTTGACGGGGGCGTCCGGTACATGAACGAAGCAGCACCTCCACCAGATGTCACGGGGTCGTGACGTGGCCGAAGACAGGAGACTTCGTGTTGGGATTTAACTGTTTATTTGGGCGAACCTGTGCCCGGTAAACGGAAAGTCCAATTACAGCAGCAGTCTCGCACAGATAGCAGTCTCGGACTGATAGCGGCGAACGAGCGTCGGCCTTCGATCAACAACTGACAAGCGGCGAAGCGCGTCGGCATTTACTCTTGCCGTCGAATGTTCTAGCGTTATCGCTGGCGGTGGCGTAGGTTCCAGAACAATCTGTACCGTTCGCACAGTGGGCGTGATCTTATCGAAATGATCTACTACAGTCCGGAACCTTCTAGAAAACTGCAGGCGCGGTTTGCGCTGAGAATCGTGTGGTGTTTTTGGAACGATAACAAACTTGGGAATGGAACGTGGCAATATCCCATGAATTTCGTGGAAGCGTGTCCCTAATAATTTCGATCAGGATTGTGCAT
>WOVY01012309.1:167500-373866 GCA_013436015.1 Rhipicephalus annulatus | reverse complement strand
GAGAAAAAATTTGCCCGCAGCTTCCCTCGGGGGAACACTGAGGAGGATGCGGAGCATATAATTGGTTAACGGGGTGTTAAAGTGCGACTTACTTGGGTCGACGGCTAAATTGGTTAACGTGGTTGTGAAATGGGGTGTTATATTGCGACTTTACTTGGGTCGATGGCTAAATTGGTTAACGTGGTTGTAGGAGGGGTGTTAAATGAGTGAACACGTACACACGTATGCGAAAGGGCGGCGCTGGTCGAAGGGACGTCGATCATTGTGTTTGTGGATTCGTTGGAATTAATTTCACCGCGACCTTGGACGTCGACGCGCCGTACAAACCAACCGACGAGCGGCAACTGAGCGAGCGAGCGCCGACCTTGAGTATATATACAGCGCGACGGCGCATGCACTGTCAGCTGTCGAATGTTCGAGAAGGGGGAGAAGCGCAACGGCGCATGCACGCGCGTCAGCTGCCGATGTTCTCGAAGCGCGATGGCGCATGCGCGCGCGTCAGCTGCCGATGTTCTCGAAGCGTGACGGCGCATGCGCGCTACATTATACAGCTAGCGAATGTTCGTGAAGAGGAGAAGCGCACGCGGTGTGTAGAGGAGGAAGGGTGCACAGATGGTGAAGGAGTGAAGCGCGCGCGGTGTGTAGAGGAGGAAGGGATGCACAGATGGTGGAAGAAGGAGGAGGAAAGCTTGCGGACGGCGCCGCACTACAAGCCTCGAGTATTAGATGCTCCGCATCTAAAAAGCTTATGTACGCGCACTAAATCAAGAGCAGTTTGCGGCTCATGCCTGCGTGGCACGCGCAATAAAAGAAAGAAGCGGCCACGTTGGCCGACCAGACGGAGCCAGAAGCTGAAGTGAAGAGGACGCTTTGGCCTGACCAGACATCAAGGTTCGGGAGTTACATCGCCAGACGTGAATGCCCGAAAGACTCCGTACACAGCACGTTTTCCGCTCCGGCGCCCAGTGGACGCAGCTCTTCACAACCCCCCTCGTCCTTCACGCCTGACAGCGTCCGCTATCTGCGACGCAGCCACCGTCATCGAGCCAAGGCCCAGAGCGTGAGCGTGGCGTTCCTCTGAACATTTCTAAAGACGCTCCTCGTGTTCCTTAGATTTCGATGCATTGTGAGGAACGCGTCAAGCGTCTGTACGAGCGCTACGTGGCTCACGCCACACTCCATATTATTTATGTGTTTCCGCTGGGTCTCTATCCATCGGACAAGTGACACCAAACAATTTGTGAAATTCGGGGGAATTTTTGAACACCAAAAAAGTGAACCTCTGACGAACTCACGGACCGCAGACTTCCGAAAAGAGTAAGTTCAATTGGTGGACGAGCTACGTCAAACGTCATCTCAGCGTGGCAGCTCCGACGCTGCCTGCGTCTAGAGAGCCACATCAACCACTACGCAACTTCCTGCACGAGAAATGGAGCCGTAGGCCATTTCTTCGACCCCGCCATCAGTAGCACGCACTTCAAGTATCACGACGGTTGAGGACCTGGACCTCGCCACACCTTCGACAAGCCAAAGGCAGGGCCACAACCTAACGACAAGGCACCCCGGAACATTCGAGAGAACGACGACAGAGGACGACTCGCGAACCGTTCTCACCGTAAGGCAGAAAAAAGAGCAAGTGAGAGAAAGGAAACAGGGACGGAAAAGACATGAAGAAGAGGCACAGAAACTCGACCGAGAACCCGACGAAGAAGGGGGAAGGGGGGGCAAGCTCCCTCCACTTCCGAAGGATAATTTCAAGATTGTAATTAGGCCTCACCAGGGTTTATCACTACGACCAATCACTACTCCGGAGATGGCAGCGACAGTCACCGCAGCTTGTCCACACCCCTTAGAAGGTGAGAACTTTCTCTTGCGGATAAAACCGCTATCAAACATAGTAACTTTAACAACATCAAAGCAAAAAGTTGCGGAACGGCTTTGTCGCATAACCAAGCTCACAATAAACGGTCGCGCACATGCTGTAAGTGTGCACGCGGCAACTGGTGAAGAAGCCCTCAAGGGAGTGATACACGGCATACAATTTCGCACCCTTCAGAAACGCTGACGGCAAACTTGTGAGTACAAACGGAAGGAGTGGAAATCATACAAGCCCCGTATGATGTAAAAAACGAAGAGCGCGACGATCACCTTCTGTGCCCCGACTCTTCTGCGTTTCGTGTATTACTGCGGAGGAGAAATGGCGTGCCACGGTGCAAGTGTGCAATACCTGCTGCAGCAAGGGGCATCGTACGGATGTGTGCCTCCAACCAGACGCTCGCGTCTTCCGCATATGTGGAACTGGAGTCCCAAACTGACGGACGTGTGTGCGTACCAAAGTGTGCCTCGTGCGGAAGGGAACACGTCACAGGTGACCGCAGCTGTACACAGAGACTCAAGCAGCCGAGAGCGACTGCCAGAAACCCAAAGCATGCTCCTAGTGCTAAGCGTGAGGGGTTAGGCTGGTTTTCATTAGAAGAAGAGGAATCGGAGCTTGGCGACGACAGAAAGCCGTGGTCGACGAGCCGACACAGCACCCCAACATGCCACAAGGGAAATGCAGCGCGCGCCGCCTGCAGGTCTCCACCTCCACGCGAACGAAGATCAAGGTCAAGGTCGCGGAAAACGAGCAACAAACCAGCCGAGGCGGAAAGCAGCGGAATCACAGTGTCCCGGTCGAGCCAGTGCTGGACCTCTGGGGCAGCAGCAGGAGCAGCAAGCTCCACCTGCCTCTATACCGGTAAGCTGGGCTGATGTCGCATCTCGTACGACCACACCAATCACACAAGACAAGAAATATAAAAGAATAATCGCAGAAAATAAGCATCTTAGATCTCTACCATTGCGGCACTACAGACAGAGGTAGCAGCACTCAAACAACTTTCGGCTAATAGAACAATCCACCAGAGCACACAAAATCAACAGACGCAAATGGAAGCCAGCGCAACACAACCAGCTATATCCCAGCCGCAAAATGTAGAGTGAAAGCTGTAAGATATAGAAACCCATCTGCAACTTCTGTTCGCAGAGTCGGGCAATCTTAAGAATTATGTTGATGACTTTATCAAAGGAGTGAGAAAACCGGGAAAACGGGGAAGCTTAAGCCCGGAGGCCGCTGTCCTAAGGCGTCGGCGACGACGGACACGAATACATTTGAGAGCCCCTATGATGGCTAGAACCATCACACGCCACCAAGAGAATCCCGAGTTATGGCAGCGGAACTGCCGCTCCCTGCGCAACAAAGATTCTGTGCTAACACAGTTCGTGCAATCTGCTGCAATTGCACCCGATGTCATATGTTTACAAGATGCAGGGGCACCAAAACGCTCAGTATTGGAATACACACTTCACACAAACACAAACAATACGGGGACGGCTATTTTAGTTGGGAAGGATCTCATTGTTAGCGTAGAAACTTTACCAGGGGTTGACATACCACGCCTAATAGCAACAGTATGGCCTGTTAAGAGAGGTCACCCGAAAAACATTGTCGCGATTGTCTATAGTTCGCCTCGAGATTGGATGGCGGACTTCACAGCAATTATCTGTCAGCTACAAACAGCGCAAAACCAGGTGACAGAGTCATGCTGCTTGGATATTTCAACGCTTGGCATAGAGTGGGGCTACAATAGGGATACAATCAACCACCAATTTTTTGACCGACCTAGAAAGCGCCAAAAGTTTTAGCGCAGAACTAGGTTGGTCAAAATCAAAGCCGCACGACAAGTAAACAATAATGGTAAAATATATAAAAGACCCTCAAGAAATTGCAGAACATTTCAATGATTACTTCTGAATTGTGTTTTCTGAATTAGACTGTTATGAACTAAGCAATGCAAAACCTGAAGTGCACGAGATTACAATTTCTCGACAAGGTGTTTTGGGAATGCTTTTTAAATCTTGGTGTACGTAAATGCGCAGGCCTTGACGGTATACCGAATGTTTTTTATGACGTTACGCAGAAGAGATTTGTGTCTTTTTAACAGAATTTTTCCAGTTATGTTTACGCTTAGGGAATATATATCCGACTGTGCAAAGCCAGAGTTGTCCCAATTTAAAAAAGGGGACTATGTTGCAGTTTGTAATTATCGACCAGTTTGTAATGCAAGTACTTGTAGTAAATCATTAGAAAACAACGTGGCAGGTTTTATTCGCCAGTATTTGAGCGATCAAAAGGTTCTTTCTCAACAACAGCATGGATTTCGAAAGGTGTTTTCGACTACAACTCAGCTTGTGTGAGTTGTTCATGATATCTTGGAGGTACTTGACTCATCCGGACAAGTCGACATGCTATTTTTCTATTTCAATAAAGCCTTCGATAGGGTGCCTCATGGAAAATTAATCTACAAGCTTGAGTGCATTGGTCTCCCTTCAAATATTATATCATGGATCCAGGCATACCTACGGCACAGGCAACAGTTCGTAGAAATTAAGCAAAGCTCGTCCGCTGCGCCATATAACCTCGAGCGTGCCACAAGGTAGCGTGCTGGGACCACTCCTATTCTTGATCTTTATAAATGATATCTCGGAAAACCTCCAATTGACGTGCATGTAAATTTTCTTTGCGGATGACTGTGTCATATTTAAAGAAGTTACCTCGCAGAATGATGACCAAAGCTTGCAGCAATCAGTCACAGCTATTTCAGAGTGGTGTACACTTTGGGGAATCAAAATAAATGTACGAAAATCAACTTTTATGCGAGTAACCAGAAAAAAAGAGCCTAGCATATATTCTTACGTTCTTAACGACACCATAATAACCGAGGTTGACCACTATAAACAATTAGGCGTCACGTTTATTAACAAACTTACTTGGTCAGATCATATATCTCTAACATGCTCTTCGGCCTTGCGCAAATTGTGGTTTTTGAAAAGAAAGTTTAGCAAAGCTCTGGCGAGTACAAAGCTTTTCGCATACCACCGAATGGTGCGCTCAAAACTTGAATATGCAGCGGTTGTATGAGATCCTCACACCAAAAAAAGACATCAAGAGTTTGGAGCGTATGCAGAGGAAGGCTGTGCGATTTATTTTCGGAAAAATACAAAAGAGAACATTCCCCTTCACTTGTAATGCTTACCGATAAAGTAAGTTCACTCAAACATTGCCGTAAACTTAGTCGCCTACAGATCCTGCGCAACATAATAAAAGGGAAAGTCGGCCTTAAGAAGCCTCACTTTTTAGTACCCCTAAACACACGGTTTACTAGACACAGACACAGCTTTTCTCTCACGCCTATATTCACCAAAACCAAATCTCACATGAACAGTTTTTTTCCGCGCACCACAGAAGAATGGAACTCTTTACCTGTTCACGTCATAGAATTGGAAAAATTTACAAAAGAATCGGAAAACCACTTCTCTTAATGTTTAGTATAACTATGATCAGTGTTAAACATTTCTTACAATGGTGTCGTGAATCCCAATGCTCTGTGTAGTGCTCTGTTGCTGTTTTAAGATTTTTTTCGTTGCTATCACTAGTGTAAATTATTTTGCGAAGCAAGCGTCTTGCACTGTATGTTTTTCTTCTTGCATTGTTAGTCTTTTTGTGAATGCCTTGTTATTGTATTTTGTACTTTCCCCTCCTGCATGGGCGAGCATATTGGCCTGCAGTATCAATAAATAAATAAATAAATAAATAAATCAACTTGCTGAAGGCAACGCAAGCTTATGATCTAGTCCTTTTCACGCAACCAGATTGGGAAATAGCATGGCCAGAGACACCGCTCCTGACTTAAGTTTTCTAAGCAATCACCGAGGGGTAACCTGGACGAACTTAGACAAACACGGGGAAGCGACCCTTACATACTCAGCATCTTTATACAAACGGCAAGCATAAAACAACCGACCAGTACTGCATGTCTCACAGACTGGAGGAAACTTAAGGAGTGCCAGACTGATACTCAAGACATCAACACGATAAAAAACTGAATGACTTATATACAGGAGGCTGCAGATCATGCAACTAAACGACTTAAAAACAACCTCGCGAACCCAGCCATTGACAATCATTTCCTCCACCTATGGGGGCAAGTCATAGCCTTTAAAAAGATGGAAGAGGCAGCGGCACAACCGCAAGCTCAGAGAGCGCATAGAACAAATCAGCAGGGCAGCCAATGCGTACTCACAAGTACTTCCAACTGGAGGAGCCTGTGCGACTCTTTTAATAGAAACCTAAGGACAAAGAGAACTTGGGCAATCCTTTATAATATGCTTACTGCTGGCACCACACGAAGAGAAAGCACGCTAGCCCTGAGACGTATCCTTAATGACTACGCAGGCACAGACGCAGACCATCGCAAACTAAAAGACACGCACATGGGCGAAATGACAACACGGAAAACTATAACACCCTATGTGGGTCGGACAAACCTTGCCCTTGATGAACCAATATCACTGACAGAAGTGTATACTGCAGCGGAATCTTTCAAAGAGAACACTGCGCCTGGACCGGATTGAATTACGAATACCATGATTAGAAACTTAGCCACCGAAACACTAGAGCACTTAACAAATTTGTTAGGTGACACTATTTGGAAGACAGGATGATCCATACCACTTGAATGGAAGTAGGTAGAAATAATTTATACCAAAGCCTTGAAAATCAAAATCACTCCAGAACCTTCGACCAATATCGTTAACTTCTTGCTTGGGTAAACCTTTCTAGAAGGTCATCCATACATGACTTGGCAGGTAATTAGTTGACAACAATCTCCTATCCTATTGTATGTTTAGCTTCCATCAAGGGATTTTCTCGCAAGACGTCTTCCTTCTCTTTCGCGCCGAAGTTTTTAAATCCACCTCCTTGAAGCATGAACAGAATCCTGCTTGCATTGGACCCGTGCAAAGCTTTTGACAACATATCTCATGACACTATATTGAATGCCCTACAAGAGATAGGCTGTGGGGAGATAACCTACAATTGCGTTCAAAGTTTTCTCAACAACAGAATGGCGTCCATAGGATTGGGCACTCTAAGAAGGTAATAAAATTCACATAGTTAATAAAGGCACTCCACAGAGATTTATATTGTCCCCCTTATTAATCAATATAAGGATGCGGAAATTAGCTCTAATGTTGGAGAAAGACAAAAAACTTGAAGTAGCCATCTACGCCGACGACATCACCCTTTGGGCGACGAAGGTATCTTATGAGAACACCAAGACACTCTTCAACGAGCAATCGATACAATTGAGGGATATGCCAAGAAGGCAGGTATGACATGCACGCAAGAAAAATCTGAGTACATGTAAATCCGGCCCAAGAACACTTCCCAGACACGCTCCCCAACCTTCAATCTGAAGCTAAATGGGAACCAGATAAAGCAAGTATTGGAGCTCAGGGTGCTTGTAATGCGGGTAGAGGAGACAGGCAGCACATCGTTTTCGCTAAAAACAGTGAACGCCGAACGAGGAGCGTAGCGAGACTCATAAAGCGAGTCACTTGCAGTAATGTGAGCATGACGGAAGAAGACACAAGGAGGTCGGTACATGGCTTTATTATTAGCCGCATTACATATGCTCTCCTGTACCAACTTACACGCAGATGGGAACGGAGCAAGCCAACACACTCATACGCATTGCCTCCTAAGCTCCATTGGGCCTCCTTTACTGCAGTGACACAGCGCTTGGAATGCTTGGGTATATATATTACATATGACGAACACGCCGCAGCCGTATTGATCGCGCAGAGAGAGAGACTCAACTCGACGATGCAAGGCAGACTATTGCTGAAGAGGCTTCACTAACCCTTGTCACCGCAGTTTCTGCACTGAGGAGACACATCAAATACCAAGAAAAGACAGGCAACACGTATATGTCGCCCCTATCTTGAGAAGCACGCCCCCCAATGTTAATACCGGCCGCAGATGAGCAAAGGCGGTGCCACTAGAACGGCTACAAAATGACCCCGACACTTACTATAGAGACTCCATCCCATACCCAACGAGGCAAAACGTATTTGACACAGTCGTTACCATGCTAAACCAAGCGATCACTTCGGCGACAATACGTACAAAAAGCACGGCCGTAGCAGAAGCGGCAGTCATAGCGCTAGCCTTCCGTGCAGCAGAGTGCACGAGACATCTGCGCACGGTTCTCATAGATTCCCATGAGGCTTGCCGACTGTTTTTCACAGGCGTCCTTCCCAAGAGCCTCCTACGCATGCTAGGATCCAACCTCCAAGAAGGCCACGGCATCACATGGTGCCCCGTCCACGAAGTGTAGGAGGGAACGAACGGCCCGACCGCATGGCTCGAGCATTAACTTTTCAAGCCGAAAACATGCTGACCCGCGTGGATTACTTCACACCTACGCTCCCGCGATATATCCTTGAGAGACAAAGACGGGCCCGGCAGCCGATGGCGCCACCCCACCGTAAACTCACATGCTGGCAATCCAGGGGTTGGAGACAAATACAGACGAACACATATTCCAACATACACACACTTAGCAAAATGCTGCCATCCCAATTTGCTGACTGCTGCCCTTGGTGCGGTGGCACACCGACACTCCAGCACATCACTTGGACTTGCCGACAAAGACCAACAGAGGGTAACTCACCCCTCATAATACGGAACGAATTTAAAAGGTCGCAGGAGGGGCGACTCACCCGGCAGGATCTGGGAAGCCAGAGGGCAGCCTTGGACCACGCCGAGCGACCCGCTCGGGCCAGTGGGGCCCTGAAATAAGGGCTAAATCCACGGAAACTTTAGTATGCCGTTTTCAATAGATGTTTATTTCTCCTTGATGCAATGTATTTGTGTTGTTTGTGCCTTATTCGGTTGACTTATACGTTGTTGTGCCGTGCCACTTGCGACCTCTTCCTTGCGGTCCTAACCAGCGTCTCTCACACGACTCTTGAAGCCAGCTCTCCGAACCTTTATGATGTAACACAAGGTAATCGACAGAATTGAGGTTGGTTAGGAATACGAGTTAATGCACAGTACCTCAGTAACCTGAGGTCTGCCGACGACATTGCCCTGCTGAGTACTTCGGGGGACGAATTGCCAGTAATGATTACTGAATTAGAAAAGGAGAACATAAAAATATGTCTTAAAATTATTCTTAAGAATACGGGAGTAATATACAAAAACTTCGGAAGAGAACAGTGTTATGAGCAGTGCGCTTCAAGTTCAAAAATAGTACGTCTACTTAGGACTGGTAGTAACCGTGGAGCCCAACCACGAGACTGGAGTAACTGTAGTCGGTGACAAGCTAGGAATAAAAAGTAAAGTGTATTATAGTCCATTTTTATTATGCGCGTTCAATTGCACCCTGCTCATTAGCATTACGTAAGAGTCACGATGAACCAATGACCAATTCAGCACGGCACTGTTGCGGCGAGAGGCGATGTGCCGCCGCACCGAGACTGTCGGGCGTTCATTCAGTTTTCTGTGGTGCTTTCTTTGTAAAAACGAAGCTATTTCATTCACTCAGCTCTTAGCATTATTGTTGTGGGCCGTCCGAAGCTGGCTTTTATGATTTTGCATCGTTTGAAGTGCACCGAAGCGGCAGAGCTTGACCGCGTTCCATCTCTTCAGCAGCGCGAAGAAGCAACACAGAGTCATTCGCTGCGTCGCTATGATGACCACTTTCTACGATTATTGTCGTGGTCATTCGTGTGAAGTAAGGTGAAGGCGAAATATGAATATCAGCGCCTGACAAAATTTCAAGGCCAAAGGCTGCCGCAGTGACGTCATAGGTTGGGGGCCCAGTCGCCCAACTGAGCATGCTCAGTAAGACTTTTTTTCCCGCAACTTTTATTCGGCCCAATCAAGCCGCAGCAGCTGCGAGAGCGGGAGCGTTGGTTCTCCTAAAACGTGGACGAAACACAGGCTTTCCGCCGCGTTCACGGCGTAACTGGCCCCCACCCTCTGACGTCACTGCGACAGCCTTTCGGCTTTGAAATTTAGTCGGCGTTGATGAATATGCACGTGTGTGTTCTGTGGAAAGTGCAAGTGTGCGATTAACCACCCATACAAGGTGTGGCATAGCGTTGCTGCATGTCGGTGTGAGTGTGCTTCTTCAATTTAGGAAAGTGAGAATCTTGGTGATCGTTTGCAAAATGTGCTGTGTTGTGCTCCCCTATGAGTGTTGTAAGTGCAGGCGAGGTGTGGAAAAAAAAGCAAACGAGAGGACTTGCCAGCGTCACACAGTGCGGAAGTAAACAAACCAGGTGGACTAGAGTGTGCATTGGTGTATGCAATCAAAAGAGAATTGTGGTGACCGTGCGTGTGTGTAGTTATTAAATGCGAAGCATTTCTTAGCGAACTTTGGTGAATTTGAGCATATCTATCTATCTATCTATCTATCTATCTATCTATCTATCTACCTAGCTGCTTACGACTTTTAGATCTTCTGGCCGTTTCGATAAAGGTATCGATACCAAACTTGGTATGCCATAACATGACTGTATGAAAAACATGTTTGACTAGTCATAACATAAAAATCGTGAAGTTTGTCGTAAATGTCATGATTTACATTTTATAGTCCTGCAGCTCATGTGGTGGTTCCGTTCACATGGCATGTTGCAAAAGTGGTATAGTGGGACATGATTGCATGGCGAAGGGAAGCGAAAAACCCTAACGTGAAAATCTTCACATGCGTGTCATGTAACAACATGACTACATTCCACACTCATGATGCGCTCGCGACCGTTTCGCTAGCGTCACAAACACCAAATTTGGTAATACGCTACGTGAATGGATAACGAAGGTGTGATACTGTTGCAAACAAGATAAACATGAGATGCGTGTCGTGTAACAACACGACACATGCTACGCTCATGATGCGCTCGAGCCCGTTTCGCTAGCTTCACATGTACCAAACTCGGTATTACGCCACGCGAACGGACGACGTAGGTAAATAAAACATCCAAACATGGTAATCACGACATGTGTGTCACGTAACTACATGACCCCATGCCACACTGATAATGCGCATGTGATAATGCGCATTATCAGTGTGGATAATGCGCTAGCTTCACACATGCCAAATTGGGTATTACGTGACGCCAATTAATGACGAAGGTATGCGACTGATGTAAACATGATAATCATTAGATGCGTGTCGCGTGAGAACATGACTACATACCACAGTGAAGGCGCCAATACATTTCAGCGTGACGCGGTGCGCGCGCTCGCCAGCGTTCAGTTCGTCGCGTCAGGCCGGCGTTCCCACGCCAGGCGCCAGTCCAGCCATATACTCGCAGGCCCGCGCCGTGCTGCATTGCTTTGACGCATGCGCGTTTCAGCACGTCCTGCGTCTCTCCATCATCAAAAGAGGGAGATGCAGCGCTGTCTTGGTATCGAATTGGTTCGAAATGCCCCATATTGCATTTCGCACCAGTTGCCGTCGGGCCGCGCCGACAGGCGCTGATCGCACCTGGCGTCTGACTATAGAGTGCTCGCGTTTCGCTAACGTAGCGTCGCTGTGCCCAGCGTGCGTGCGCCTAAACGCAACGTTGGAGTATATTGGGCCCTTCATGATCCGCTCAAGGCCGTTTTGCTAGTGCTAAATATACCAAATATGGTGTGACGTACAGCAATGGATGGCAAAATATATGACTGGTGCGAACATAATGATCCTGACACGCGTCTCATGTAAGAACATGACAACATACCACGCTCATAGAGTGCTCGCGGCCGTTTTGCTAGCTCCAATTATACTAAAGAGAGAGAGAGATGAACAAACAAGAAAGGCAGGGAGGGTAACGAAGCTTTGCTCGATTGGCTACCCTAAAATTGGGGTGGGGAAAGGGAAAAATAGAAAGAAAAGAAATAAAAAGCAATAAGAGTGAGAAAAAAAAGGATGAATAGTCAGCTCGAGGCTACACAGCACGGTCTCACACTGGTCTTTCACAAGTGGTCGTGAAGTCTGCTGGTCCTTAAGAAGTACAAAAGGGCTTTCGTGGCTTTGCGCGGATGGGAAACCGTAGGCCAATGTCCCAGGATCTTCTCTTATGTAAGGGGCCGTGACTCCAGTTGATAGAGCTTGGCTCCCATAATACGTCGTTCAGACTGCGGCAGTGACAGGGAATGTGCTCAAGCGTTTCCTCGCAGGCGCAGATGTTGCATGCCGAAGTTCTAGCCTTTCCAAAGAGACGAGAGTAAGCATTAGTAAATGTCACGCCCAACCTCATGCGACGCAGTAAAGTTTCAGTGCATCGTGGGAGTCCGCATGGCGAACGAAGTTACGAAGTTAGGTTGATCGATTACAAGTGCACGTTGGAGAAATCCGGCATAGTAGGAGAGTTATATGGCGAGTAAGTGATTGTAGTCACCTGGCAGCGTTCGTTCTCAAGAGTGGTATCGGCGTATGTGGGTCTTCGTGATGAGCCGATCGAGCAGCTTCATCTGCACGGTCATTGCCGACGATTCCGCAATGGCTCGGCAACCACTCAAATGCAATATTGTGACCTTCACTGAGCGCTTCGTGGTTGTCGTGCCTTATCTGATATGCTCATTGTTCGTGTCACCCGTGCTGCAATACAAACCATAGGGTCTGTAAGGATAACCTCGAGTCGGAAAAGATGACCCATTGGTTAGGTTGCTGCCGAAGAATGTACTTTACTGTCCTTGAAGCGTTGTGAGCTCGGCTGCTGTCGACGTCGTGTTGTGACAAAACTTGTATTGAAGCAACACATTATCAGACGGAACAACCATAGCTCCTGTAGAGCCGTTAGAATTAGTGGAGCCATCGGTGTAAACATGTGTGCGGTCGAAGTACCTTTCGTCCAACAGACGCAAAGTCAATTGCTTCAGGGCTAGCGGTGACATGCGTGCCTTCATAATGATTACAGGAAGTGATAACTGCACGTCAGGTTGACGGAGACTCCATAATGCAGCTGGTGGATACATCGCAAGTTTGAAGCCAGGCGGGAATATGCCCTGATGTTTTGTCACAATACCGCAGAACGAAGAATGGGGCTTCAAACACGCTAAATGATGTGACGGTAGCCGTGATGAATGCCGATTGTGTGCTCTCAGCGTCTCGACAATTATGTGCGTTGTGATCGTCTGTTCTTAAGCGATAACAATAGTTGCCATTGTCGGTGAGCATCTTGGAAGGCCAAGACGTGTCCGAAATGCTTGGGCGTGTACGCTCTGTAGTGCACGGATGTTAGTCCTCACGTGTTGAACAGGACAGGAAGGCTGTACCGGAGAATCCCGAAAAAGAGGGCTGTGTAAAGCTGCAACGTGGAGTGCATGGACGGGCCCCATGATTTTCCGGCGAAGAACTTGAATACATTTTGAATTCCAATGAGCTTTTTCTTCAGGTATGCGACATGCGGGCTCCAGGTTAGGTCGCAATCTGCGATGACACCTAAGAATATATGACTGCTCTTATAAGCTATTGATCTTCCATCGAGGCACCTTGGGTAGAAAGACATCGGTTTGCGTGTAAACACCACCGCTATGCATTTTTCTGAGGCGATAGTCAAACCCTGCTAGTAAAGGTATGCCGATGTCATTGTTGCCGCTTTGTGTATCTTTGCGCGCACCTGAGGCCATGTCACGCTGGACGCCCAAATGCAGATATAATAAGCGTAAAGAAATATATAAGCCGTCTGTGGCAGCATTTCGGTAAGCCCCACCAGAACCAGGTTGAAATGAGTCGGGCTCAAAACGCCGCCTTCTGGCACCCCATGACTTTTGAAATGCTTATTTGTAGGCCCAACTTCAGTTAGAACGAACATGGACCTCTTTGTGGGGTAACTTCTTACCCATCGAAAGACACGACCTCCAAGTTCAGCTGCTTCAAGAGCATTAAGAACAGCCTCATGAGTCACGTTGTCATAGGCATCTTTCACGTCTAAGTACAGAGCTACCGACAGCCGCTTCTCAGCTTTCTGTTGCTGAACAGAGGTCACTAATTCAATAACCCTATCAATTGAGGACCGACCTCGTCAAAAGCCAGCCATAGCATTAGGATTGACGTTACAATGCTCCAGGTCCCAATCCATGCAAATAAGCAGCATCTTCTCCATGACCTTGCCGACGCAGCTTGCTAGTGCTATAGGCCAGTATGATGCCAAATCCAATGGAGGGAGAATTTCAGGGCTTCAACAAAGGCACTAGGAAACTGCACTTCCACTCATCACGCACCATCCTATCACGCCAAGACCTATTGAAGATGTCCAGGAGACAGCGCTGTGCCTTCGGACCTAGGTGACGTAAGACAGTATAGGTCACTTCATCCGGACCTGGGGACGATGAGCGTCTGCATGTGTTCAGTGCTGCATGAAGTTCTTCTATAGTGCATGCAACCTCCATTTGCTGATCTCGTGTGACTAGAACGTCCTGTGGCAATATATCGATTGGTATTGAGATGTCGCTGGTGATCTTGCACAAAGTTCACCAGAAGCATCAAGCTGTGAGTGGTCTTGATGCAGCGCCAGAGCGGCGACGGAATGACGCTGTTGCGGATGCGAATGAATACCTCAAAGAGTCCTCCATATGAGAGACAATGGCATTCGAGGGTCTAGCGAGTCACTGAAACTATTCCATCGTTCTTCCTGGAGTGTGTGCATTTGACGCTGAATTTTCTTCTGAATGCGTCTGGATTCTCTGAGGTCATAGATAACTTTCGAGCGTCTGTATCGTCTCTCGGCACGTCGGCAGACCACTCGAAGTTGTTCCCACCCTTGGTCGAGTGCGGTACGTCTCGATTCTTTCAAACATTACTTCGTGGAAATTTCCATCGCACAAAAAATCGCTTCTTCAATAAATTCTGGCGGTTCGTGCATGCACTTGCCCTCGACTGATATCTGATACTTTTCCCAGTCAATAAGTGTTGAGTGTACAGGGGCAATGCCTTCTAAAAAATATTCCTGGAACCTGAGCCACGAACGCGCTGCCCTACGCTCTGATTTTACCCTCCTGCTTCGGTACGAAGGCGGAGGGTAAAATCGACGGCCGCCCACTGCGAACGCAGCAGTTCTCTCACAGTTGCCTTCAAGCAGCCGTGATGTCACGTGACAGAGCGGTACTGTTATGTCACGTGACTGAGTGGTACGGAAGCGAGCGGTCTCACGCGGCCGCGTGTCGCAACACAAGACAGGAGGCGTGGCACCCGAGATTGCTTGCTAGCAGGAGGCTACGAATTGAAAAGAAAGCGACGTTCCCGTTATACTTTTTCTAAGAGGCGTTGCCTAGGGAAGGAGAATCATCCCGACCTCTGACTGTCACGTACTTGGGGATATGGTCGCTACCGTGGGTTTCAATATCTGTGAACCATTCAACTTTCATGACAATGTTATGCAACACTAATGTTAGATCTAGGCAGCTGCTAGAAGTTACTCCTCGGAGATAAGTACGGCTGCCGTCGTTAAGCACCTGAAGCCTGTGGTCTGATGCGAGATCAACTAGGTTAGTGCCTTTTCAATTTTCCTGATGCTTCCTCGCAGTGGATGATGGGCGTTGAAGACACTCATCAATATCCAAAGTGCTGGAGTCATTGCAAATATATCATTTATTCTTTTTTAGGATATAGTCACACGTAGTGATTTCCATTGTGAGACTCTACTCTTCGGCGAATATAAGTGAGTTCTTTACGGATATACACAGCAACTTGACTTCCCTCAATGCACGACGAAGAAACGGAAGATTCATAGCCCGACAGTCGAGGTATTTTTGAAAATTGCGCTTCAAAAATGACGATGATGGAAAGCCTAGTCTCGAAAATTAACTGTCTGAACTCAGGCATTTTTGACTGTAGACCTCCAGCGTTCCATTGAATTATGGAATGCACGTTTGACTTTTTCTCGCAAAAGCTTGGTCTATGGGGCACCATCTTGTTACTGAAATCCAGCAAAAATTGGTTCTAGTGTATTCAAGATTTGCAGCGCCCATTAAGCGGAAGAGATCTGTAGACTAGCCAGGAGAGTGCGAATGTCACTCATGAACGACCTCAATACAGAAAAAAGGCAGATCCCACGTACAGTGGGAATCGATGATATGCGAAGCACGGATGAGAAAGGTTGATACGTCACTTGAATATCATCACAACGTTACAAGGTGGAGGTAAATTATTCCGTAAACGACTTCCGTGTCATGATTATCACGTTTGGATGGGTCCTTTACCTTCGTAATCTATTCATGTCACGTGATACCAAATTTAGTATATGTGGAGCTATCAAAATGGCCGCGAGCAAACTACAAGCGTGGTATGTTGTCATGTTCTTACATGACATGCGTGTCAGGATTCTTATGTTTGCACAAGTCATATATTTTGTCATTCATTATTATCACGTGACATCAAATTCGGTTTATGTGGAGCTAGCAAAACTTCCGCGAGCGCATCTCCCTGTTTTCGTGACGTAAGGACACCAGACGCGCTGAAACACGCATGCGTCAAAGCAACGCAGCACGGTGCGTGCCTGCGAGTATATGGCAGGACCGGCACCTGGCATGTCAACACCAGCGTGACGCAATTGAATGAACGCCGGCAAGCACGCGAACGGCGGCGTCACGTTTAAATGTGTTGGCGTTTTGACTATGGCTTGTAGTGATGTTCTCACATGACACGCATCTTCTGATTATCATGTTTTCAGCAGTCGCATACCTTCATCATCCATTGGCGTCACGTAATACTAAATTTGGCATATGTGAAGCCAGCGGAACGGCGGCGAGTGCATTATAAGTGTGGCGTAAAGTCATGTTGCTACATGACACGCATGTCATGATTATATTGTATGGATGTATCATCTACTATGTCTTCCGCGTCGCGTGATGCCGAGTTTAGTATATCTGAAGCTTGCGAAACGGCAGCGAGTGCATCATGAACGTAGCATGTGGTCATGTTGTTGCCTGACACGCATCTCATGTTTATCATGTTTGCACCAGTATCATCCCTTTGTCATCCATTCACTTCCCGTCACTACCAAGTTTGGTATAAGTGAAGCTAGCGAAATGGGCGCCAGCGGATCATAAGCGTGGCATGTAGACATGTCGTTACATGACGCGCACCTCATGGTTATCATGTTTGCACCAGTCACGTACCTTTGTCGTCCATTCACGTACTGTCGATCATAGATCGCATCTCCATTTTTCGTTTTGAGCTATTGTTGCCATAGTTACTGAAAAGAAGAAAGTCACCTGATAGTGAAAGTATCGTAAAAAATGCAAACAACCTAACGAAATGTGAATATTGCCCTTGCTTCATTTTGTGAAATCACAAAAGGACAGTTCATAATTTTAAACTTTGCGTTAATTTTGGCATTGTTTGTTTAGTTCTACCTTAGGTACCGCGTTGAGAAATCGCCTTCAAGAGATGTGCATTGATTCTTAGTAGACTCCGAGATGAGCACAAAGGGGGAGGGTCGATTTAAACAACATATACATTGCTAAGCTGATGAGGAAGTCCGCACCTTCTCCCGTTTATTTATCGAGCTTCGGACTCTATTTCAACACCCCTCAAATATTGTAAGGTAATGGTTGCAGGCGTGAAAATTTTGGCTCCTATTTGGGAACCACTTTCTTTGTAGTACGCAAGCATGGAAAATAAGGGCAATAAGGCCTCGTGGGTGAAACGTATATTTTTAAGGACGATAGTCTTTCTTGGGGACCTTCGACGTCAAAATATTGCTCTGTCTGTCTTTCTGTTTGTCACTTTGTACATTAGTCTGTTTTATCCCTGCAAGATAAATTCACACATAATTCAAAGAAAGAATTAGCAGCAAAAATAAATAAATAACAATGCATCAACAGTAGTGTCATAGCTTCCTTTGGAATGATGGAATTGTACAGCTGTATATTTTTGGAAATATGAATACCTCAATTTATCCTTAATTTAGGGCCACTTCATTTGGGGTCTCTGGTTCGGCGCTTGTAGTGAAACTTGTTGAAAGCGAAAAAAATGTCCATTTTTATAATAAGTACCTAATTTTAAGATAGCCAAAAATGTGGTTGCTTGTTTTCAATAATGTTTCTTCAATTACGTGTATTGTGGCGTTTTTCTGGAGGTGTTTTGTTTTCAGGCGTTCCCAGGAGTGCAATGATTGACTGAATATATGTGGGGTTCAACGTGCCAAAACCAACGTATGATTAGGAGAGATGCCGTAGTGGAGGGCTTCCAAAATTTTGACCACCTGGGGCTCTTTAACGTGCTCCCAAATCTCAGTACAGGGGCGTACAGCATTTCCACCTTTATCGAAATTGCAGCCGGCGCAGCCGGAATTCGATTCCGTGACCTGCGGGTCAGCAGTTGAGTACCTTAGCTACTAGACCACCGTGTTTGGGCCAGGAGCGCGGTACCTTGAGAAGTTGTATACTCCATGCTACATTAATATTGAATATGAATGAGTGATTATTGTTTTAAGTGCAGTCACAGCAACGGCATGTGCACACGTTGCTGGCTCATCTTTACGATGGATGTGTTATTGTGGAAGTTTTTGTTATTTAGCCATGCAGGCTTTCCGCGGCATGATTTAGCAAATATCTCCCATGTAAATGACTGTAAGCGTTCGTAGCCTTTGACAAGACGATCGAATGAGGCAAAAGGGAAATGACTCCATCGATTGATCATCAATTCAAAGTGTAAAATTACACTAACAGTTCTGATGGACAGGGTCACAAGATTTGACTACTTCGCACTAATTTACAGCATATTTACCCAATACCAACATTTAAAAAATATTTCGGCTCTTGTTGTTTTTCTTTGTCCTCTGCACATGGCACACAACCATTGGAGGAGACTGGCCTAGTAAAAGGTATTTTTTCCATAATAAACGGTGATATGTTAATAAATGTGAAGCATTTCTTGGCGTACTGCAGGAACTTTTGACATCTATTAGTGTACCTATCTATCTAGCCGCCTACGTTTGGGTGCTCTCGTGGTCACTCTCTTAGCTTGGCGTGAACAAAAATTTATGTGAAAGGGTAAGGCAGTTGACGAATATGACCCCTCGTCGTGATGTGAGTGATATCACAATACCATCGCTTACGTCGTCAAATGCTTTCTGACAAACCGTGGCACATACCTGGGGGCGTGTATGTGGCACGCTTTCGGCAATGGGACCAGAAAATCATCAGGCTCTACACGATATCTCGATGGCTCGACACCTAGTGCTTTTCCGCACGTTCGCAAGAGTAAACAAGAAGTCAAAGCTATTATATGGTGGTTCTGGCACACTAAACCTCACAAATCAATCAAGGATTGCCCGCAAAATGCGAACACTATAGATTATTCTAAAGGTTTGTGCAGAGACGAGTGATAAGGCTGTAATATTCAACGGCACATGTATACCGCCACGCCTCGCCGTTAGTCAGTTGATCACCTGCCGATGCTCTGTTCGCCGCTATGAGTGCCAATGTCTTGCTGCAATCGGACTTTCCTTTTACGTGGCCACAAGTTTGGCCCAATAAGCAGTTTAACTGAAAACCCAGGCTGCTCCGTTCGTCCGCGTCATGACCCCGTGACAATATTTTGAATAGTTTTTCTTCAATTTCTTTGTATATTTCTTCTTTCAATTTCAACTCTATTCAATTTGAATTTCGAAAATTAAAAATTTTGACCGGGAAACCCTGCACGTCGAGCTTCATGAAGGTCTCTCATATTTCGTCTTTCAGAAAAAAAGATGATGCTTGAGGAAGTTTGGTATAACCAAAGCCGTGACCTTCCGCGTGAGTAAATGAGGCTAAAAATAGTCACAGCAACTTGAAGGTGTCTGCTGAATTGACGCTATGCCATATACTAAATGGATGCTCGAGGGTGCTTTTGCTTTGAAAAAAAATAGAACAATTGAGTTAATTTATGGAAAGTTTGCTGCACATGTCTGAATGTACTAGCACCTTCATGAAAAACTAGGCAGAAAAGCAAGGACGGCGAAGGCAATTGTATATAGGTATGAAAACCAGCTGACCGGCTAAGAAATTTATGCCGCTGGTCTGCAACCACCTCCATTAGGCATGAAAGCCAACACGGTTGATCTATAACTAAGCGTAAATTGTCAACCACGACGCAACCATGCCCCTTAAATTCGAATTTCTACGATTTCCTTAGCTGAAGCTTATACTGCTGCTGCAACATGTAAACCACCCTTCCCCATAGCCTTCGACTGATGAGATCTTACCAACAGCATTACTGACAGGTACATAAATGTCAGTCTGTGTTACATTGTTTGCTTCGTCATCATTTCATATACCCTCAATCTGCAGCCTTCATCCGGTGAAAAATACAGCCAGATTTACTCCCTGCATGGTAACCATGGCAAATTGCGTTCGGTAGTTTGGGTCCCGCTTTTCGCCCATTTGTCGTTCCCAGTGAATTATTTGTCGGTACGTGGAAGCTACGATTTTAAATCGAACGATCTTTCCAGGAATCGGGCAGTCATTTTTATATTTCGTATGAATTTTCATCGGAGCCGGGTCTGTCGTTTATCATTCCACATAGCTGCGCTTTGTTTGAATACTTTGAAATAGTGGTGATATGAGTTGATTTGTATTACTTTTGTGCTAGAAGTCTCGACTCACTTGATGTTCGCTGAACTAAAAAAAACGAATACGGCACCATGGCACTGCGGAGTATTTTGTCTTGAATGTATTTTTGTAGTATTTATTTTGCCACGTGCAAAAATAAAATACTGAGTGGAGACGCGAAGATAAAAAAGAACTGTGCATTTGCCTTATAATGCAAACAAAAAATATTATATTGAGACCGCAGTGGAAAATAATTGTCACAGCAATAACCTTTCTATTGAACAGCCCTTCTGATCCTGTGGCTTCTTTATGTAGCTTATTTCTTGAGGTTTTTTACATCAATTTTCTTTTTCAATTATATGTATCGCGGTGTGTAAGTGAGCGTCGCTGTGCCTTGCCAAGATGTTTCTTACTTGAAGACTTTATGCTATGTATACGCACTGAAAGCAATCAGAAACCTGGTGTGCCATTTAAAGTAGGGGTGCTATAAAAATAGCCATCAGCGTAGACATGAAATTTATGTTGAAGTTTATTGCAGTTCGCATGAAGCGTCATATGTGAAGTACATGCAGCTATATTCAATAAGTATATTGAAAACAACTGTGCGCCAGTGTCCATAAAGAAGTATTGAATATGTATATAAAGGAAAAAGTTGAACATAAATGCAAAAAAGCTAAAGTCTCAAATATTAAGTGTCAGAAAATATAGCGCAGTTAGGGGATTATGTAACATTAGAAAATCTGGCAATCACTCTATAAAAAACGTGTAAAAAGAAATCAAATACAATTTATTCACCAAAATAAAGCAAAATTAAAGATGCTTTAAAAAGCTCCTAAAGCATGATAAATTCATGATTAAAACGGCGGACTGTGGTCGTCGGTTGTTAAAAAGGTCATGCGAGGCACAGCTATACACAAGTGTATAATGTTTCTGCACCGAGAAACAAAACTTTTACAGCTAAATCTGTTATGAGACCACAACATGGTTCAGGTGCAGTGCCACAGTTGTACGCCCTAAGCCGGTTTCCGTAACCGCTATCATACTAAATCAGAAAAAAAACTGAGCTAACAAGAAACACCACAAGGACGCTATGGAGTTCCTGCCCGGGTCACCCACGTGCCAGCGCCTTATTATACCACTGAGCCACGGCGATGCTTGTGACTCGTTTGCAAATTTGCCTTAGATAGGCTTGATATTGCGAAAGGAATCGCGTTAATATGACTAATGAAGGTTTTTAGAACATCAAAGAACAGCCAGGTAACACACAATGCGAATGATCACATGCACAAATCAATAAAAAAATTTGTTCTTGATCATCGCGAACCTATTTCAGGCATCACTCTTCATCGTAGTCAGCCACTGCATTAAATATTCTCAAATCTTCTAGCTAGCGTGTGGTGAACACAACGCTTGTCCGCAGAAATACTAAGGACAGCATAGTGAATGCTGGCCTACAACACAAAACTTATGATTGTTTATGACGTGATGGGCACGCAGGAAGTTTGCTTGATAGGAGCAATGCTTCGCATATTGACAACAGCAGCACTTCGTTAATTGTGTGCACGTTGTGGTACACGATGCACTATAAACCGTAAAAATTATATTGTACGTGTATGAATCAGTGGTTCAGGAAACAATAATAATCTAAAATGAAGAAAACCGACGAATATCTTGCCAATTGGTGTCAAACATGTACCTGCGAGACTCAGCTTGAAAAGTGTCGCATAACCAAAAAAATTAAAAGATAACCCATCGTAAAAAAAGTGGCAACATTTGTAATATCTGTGTGTGTGTTACTGAGTTCACGTAGAGGTTCATGTCATTTTGGTTCTCGCCATCCGTATATTTTAGGGGCGAAGCTCCTCAAAGCGGCATTCCTTCGTCCCTCGTCGTAGCACGTACCATGTCTTCCGCTTTGACCTGCAAGGTGGTGCCGGTGGGAGATTTCTCCTGAGCGTTGTTGAAGAAAAAAAAATTCGCGGGGTGCGCGTTAACTAAAAGCCGAATTCTCCTGTCTTTTATCCCCATTAGCAGCCATTGGCGTGTACACTGAGCACTATCTGACGAGAAATTGAAGCTACGTTATACTTGATGGGCGTAACCTCCTTGGTTTTAGAAAGGTTTAGCGAGCGTTGAACAGCAGTGCCATAAATAGAGTGAACTATTATATTCCACGAACTCGAGGTGGTTAAAGGCGGGAAGTAGACACGAAGCGCAAGCCGTAAGAAAGTGTGCATGTGCCACCTCTCGTTTTGTCCTTGGAATGTCCGCGCATGGCGGTGCTTCTATATGAGGAATATATGATGAAAAGATGCGAGATGGTTGTACATGGAGTGTTGACCAGATGGACGAATGGACACACAGGCATGAACGGACGCATGGATGGCTGCACGGATGGATGGACGCATGGACGGACGCAGGGGCGGATGCATGGACGATAGCAGGGACGGACGCGCGAACAGACGCACGCACGGACGTGCAGATGGACGCACGGATGGTCACCAAGACGGACGCATGGACGGGCGGAAGCAAGAACGAATGGACAGACGGATGCCTAGCCCCCCTCTCCATCATTCACCCCGTGGATATGAAGTCCATTTTTAAAATTTATAGTGTTTTGTTGAATTTATGCATCATAGCAGGTTATAAAATGTTTTTCTTGCACTTTTCTTGAAATCATTGCACATTTTCGGTCATGTTCAAAATGTATATTCAAATGAAGGTTGAAGCTGCAGTGCTTCATTTGTTTATACTTAAATTAAAATGATATATTTCCACAAAGCGTAATCTGCTTTTAGGTATCATTTTATATGTTACTAGAGTGTAGGACAATGACTTAATATAGAGCGCAATTTTGCTGCATCCTACCGTTCAATAATTGCTACATATATTGATAAATAAATTAACATCGCGAAACTCCAATACTCCTTCAGTTTAACCCCAATAACTATCCAACAATATCATCACAATCGGTTATTACTGTACTATTTACTTCTGGTAACAATGCTGTTATGATTTATCAGCTTCTTCTAAGGTAAAGTTTAAGCAAAATATTCGAGACCATTTTTAAATGCGCGTTTAGGACCAGCTGAATTATAGTTCAGTGTATACACAATTACTCTTGAGTGCATTATGACAATGCTGCCAAATCGGGCTTGAATTATTTCTGAATTATTTTTTACGCGATGCTCAGTTCCGACCAAACTTATACAGAAGGCATGGATATTAAGTACTACTACGTAGATAACACGAGCACCACGGAGACGTGGCTGTCCCTCCTACGTGGCTCCGAGTAGGTAGAGGTGGGCAGTTTCGAAGATACATGATCGAAGATGCTCTCTCAGTTACTTCTTCGGTATCCCGTATCTGTAACGCGACATGTATTGCAATACAAGTACCTGTAGCTGTATTTCCGTTACATTCAATAATATGTCGTGTATCCTGGATACAAGATAGTGCAGCTGAAATGTGATGCCGGGCAAAACAATATTCGTTGACTAAACTCGGCGTCCTTGGTTTGTAGTTGGGCCACTAAGCCACATAAATAAAGCTATGGGCAGTGACGTCATTTTGTCTTTTCGCCCTACTCCACCAGTCAGGAAAGGCGATCACGCGTCAACTTTTGTTTTAGTGATGCGGAACAACACGACAAATTCCCGCCATCTCGACATTAACTATCTCCGCGTGCTCACACACGTTTTTTAGATGCGGAGCATCTAATACTCGAGGCTTGTAGTGCGGCGCCGTCCGCAAGCTTCCTCCTCCTTCTTCCACCATCTGTGCATCCCTTCCTCCTCTACACACCGCGCGCGCTTCACTCCTCTACCATCTGTGCACCCTTCCTCCTCTACACACCGCGTGCGCTTCTCCTCTTCACGAACATTCGCCAGCTGTATAATGTAGCGCGCATGCGCCGTCACGCTTCGAGAACATCGGCAGCTAACGCGCGCGCATGTGCCGTTGCGCTTTTCCCCCTTCTCGAACATTCCACAGCTGACAGTGCATGCGCCGTCGCGCTGTATATATACTCAAGGTCGGCGCTCGCTCGCTCAGTTGCCGCTCGTCGGTTGGTTTGTACGGCGCGTCGACGTCCAAGGTCGCAGTGAAATGAATTCCAACGAATCCACAAACACAATGATCGACGTCCCTTCGACCAGCGCCGCCCTTTCGCATACGTGTGTACGTGTTCACTCATTTAACACCCCCTCCTACAACCACGTTAACCAATTTAGCCATAGACCCAAGTAAGTCGCAATTTAACACCCCATTTCGCAACCACGTTAACCAATTTAGCCATCGACCCAAGTAAGTCGCACTTTAACACCCCGTTAACCAATTATATGCTCCGCATCCTCCTCAGTGTTCCCCCGAGGGAAGCTGCGGGCATTTTTTTCTGTTTTCCAGCTTTTTTCTTTTTAGGGCGAAGCTCCTTTAAGCAGCATTCGTTTGTCCCAGGTCGCAGTACGTAACATGTCTTACGCTTTGACCTTCAAGGTAGTGCTCGTGGGAGATTTCTCCTGTGAGTTGTTCAACAATAGAAAATTCGCAGCGTGCGCGTTAACTAAAAGCTGAACTCTCCTGTCTCTCATTCTCCATTAGCAGCCATTGGCTTGTACATTGAGCACTATCTGTCAAGAAAGTGTTTTTACGTTATACTCGCTGAGCGTAACCTCCTTGGTTTTAAAAAGGTATAGCGAGCGTTGGGCCGCAGTGCCATGAATACAGTGAACTAGTATATATCATCAACTCGAAGTGGTTAAAGGTTGAATGTAGACACGAGGCGCAAGCCGTAAACAAGTGTGCGTGTGCCACCTCTCGTTTAGTACTTGGAATGTACGCTGGATGGCGTTGCTTCTGTATGCGAAATATATGATGAAAAGATGCGCGAAGGTGGTACTTGGAGTGTTGACTAGATGGACGAATGGACACACAGACAGATGCATGGACGGACGCATTGATGGATGCACGGAGGGCTGGACGCATAGACGGACGCAGGGACGAATGCATGGATGAACGCTGGGACAGACGCACGGATGGACGTGCGCACGCACGAACAGACGCACACACAGGGGAGCGGGTGGACGCATGAACAGTCACACAGACAGTCACATAGACGGACGAAAGCAAGACCGAATGGACGGACGTATGCTTCGCCTCACTCTCCATCATTCACCTTGTGGTTATGCTGCCATTTTTTTGTTGTGTCAGAGCCATGACACCTACACTACCAGTCAGGTGCCGGATAACGAATGGCACATAGGCGGCGCGCTGCAGAGTACTGACTTAATTAATGTTTATAAAGAGCCGAGCAATATAAGAATACCCGTGACATCTGCGTGGCGCGGAAGTCACGCATCCAGCCGGTAAGAGCAGGCGCAAAAAGGAAAAAAAAAGAAAGGAGTAGAGCCGCCCTCTCCGTCGCGCCAGCCTGGTGCCAGAAGCCGGCATGAACTTAGGCAGAACCCTTCAGCCACAAGCGCGTGTGCAGAAAGAGAAAGAAAACCCCCCCTAGCCGTCTCCGAGCCAGCTGGGCACCCGGCGCCGGCGTCACATTCACTGTCGCCTGCATGTCGTGGCATTTGTGCGTCGCCATTTCTTACCACTGTCTTGTGATGTTTGTTCTTGTACAAGATGGTTTGGGATGGCAACATTTTCCAGTGATATATGACACGCTTTATTCAAGAAATCATACATCTCTCTGCATTTCGGCATACACTGGGTTGCGCAGTCCCATTGTTGCTTCTTTTACTTCAATAAAGGAAAACAAACAACTTTCCGTTCATCAGTTGTCGAGGTATGACACTGTGTCATGCACTAAATAAAATAGTACTAGTGCAGGCACGACAGCTTACTGAAACCATGACCTATGTATGTTGATGCTCAGGTTCTACAAAACAAGTGGAACTGATGATTTTAAGAAAGCATTGCTAAAAATTAACCGAAGGCAGCGAGACAGAAAAAGAACAAAATTGAAAATATATTGGTTGATGTTTGATTAGTGGTTGCATAATGCGATAATGAACATCAAGCACAGAAGTCAGAAGTCAGGTGCAGAAGTCAGCAGGGGAGCCCTGCCGCGGTAATCTAATAGCTAAGGTACCTGGCTGGTGACCCGCAGGCCGCTGGTTCGAATCCCGGCTGCGGCAGCTGCATTTCCGAGGCAGGCGGAAATGTTGTTGGCCCGTGTGCTTAGATTGGGTGCACGTTAAAGAACCTCTGGTGGTAGAAATTTCCCGAGCCCTCCACTACGGCGTCTCTCCTAATCATATGGTGGTTTTGGGACGTTAAACCTCACATATCAATCAATCAATCGAAATAAGCAAGAGAGCAATAAGCACCGAAATGAGTAATAAGTACAGTTCTCATATTCCAGCATGGATTTATAACGGTGAACCGCGACCAAGACAACCAGTGTATTGCTTAATGTACTAGCTATAACAATTTCCATTTCTGAAGAGCAACTGTTAGCAGCAACAATAAATATATGGAGGTTGGTTCTGCACCATTTTCTGACCCCAACTGACGCCGACGTTCGTGAAAGAGATGTGAAGAGGCATTTCTTGTTTGGAGGAAGACCGACCTGTCTATGGCTAATATGCGTTCGTCATATTTGACCTTAGCATGCGTTTCGGCATTCACTTGAACAGCGGTGTGATGCTTAATAAAGGTGAGAGTAGCCAGTCCCCATAAATAGGATCAGTTAAGGAGCCACGGTGCTTCTCGTCCCCTGTTGCTTCCGGCCACATCTTCTCGGAAAACTGAGAACTGCAGCCCCCGGAGGTGGTGCTACATTGACGACTTCCGCAGCAAATCCTCTATCCGTTCGCACCAGACGAAGTGTAATAGACGTTGAAGTAGACGGCGTACATGTACAAGCACTTGTAGACACCGGTGCAAGCATTTCGGTCTTGAGTTCGAGCCTACGCAAACGTTTAAAGAAAGTTCTGACATTAGCGGCTGTACGAATGCTCCATGTGGCCGATGGCGGCAGACCGATGGTTCTCGGTCTGTGTACTGCCCGCTCAAGTATAAAGGACACACTACTTGTGTCATTTGAGCCGTTATTGAACTCTGCTCTAATGACGTTATCCTAGGCCTAGACTTCTTGTCGAATCATTCTGCTCTTATCGATTTTGCTACCGGCATCCTTCAGCTAGAGCTGCCTCAGGTAGTCGCTGAACCCCACGCTGCCCCGCCACACCTGTGCTCTCTTCAGGATGTACGACTGTCGCCTCAGGCACCCACCTATGTTGTTTTGACCGCACGACCACAGGTTCCCTATGTTAAATATGTCCTCCTTCCTCTCGGTGACGTCCTTTTGAGTCGATACATTGCCATTCCCCATACGCTCGTGACCGTCACTGACAACTGTACCTCGCTTCCACTTCTGAATGTCAGCTTGTGCCTTCAAGTGCTTCCTCGTGGCATGTTCTTAGTCAGCGTATCTAATGCTGATGAATTTGAAATAGGGGCTCTCACCACCGAGATTGATTTACTTCAGTCTCCTGTAGATAACAGCACTTGTTCTCTGCCAAATCATTTCTCTAAGATGATTGCACCCTTCCTGAATCCTGTGCAAGCCAACAACATCCATCGCCTTCTCGCATCATATAACAGCATTTTTTATTTCGACGACAGACCTTTAGGACAAACATCCAGTGTTCAGCAACGTATAGACACTGGTGAAGTCAATCCTGTTCTTTGACGCGCCTATCGTGTCTTCTACACTGAGCGCAGAGTTATCGAAGTGGAAGTTGACAAAATGCTCAACAAAGGTGTAATAGAACCATCAAGTAGTCCTTGGGCCTCCCCTGTCGTCCTTGTAAAGAAAAAGGGCAGTTCCTAGCACTTCTGCGTTGACTATCGCCACTTTAACAAGATAACGCGAAAAGACGTATCCCCGCTACCACACATCGATGACTCGTTAGACTGCTTGCACGGCGCTACATACTTCTCGTCTATTGATCTTCGGTCCGGCTACTGGCAGATTTTTGTCAATGAGATGGACCGCGAGAAGACGGCCATCATTACAACGGATGGCTTATACCAGTTTAAGTCATGCCTTTGGACTGTGCAACGCCCCTGTCACATTCGAACAAATGAAGGCCTCTCTCCTGCTTGTTTATAAGTGGTGTACTTGTCTTTGTTATCTAGACGATGTGACAGTCTTCATCTACTTTCAATAGCCACCTGACCCGTCTCGCTCCTATTCTCGCAGTCTTATGAACAGCTGGGCTACAACTCAACTCCAAGAAATGTCAATTTGGCCGCCGTAAGATACCATTCTGCGTCATGTTGTAAAAGCAGGTGGTGTTAAACCAGATCCCGAAAAGATCAGCGCCGTCTGTAGCCTTCCGGAGTCCCGTTCTACATCCGACGTCCGGAGCTTCGTCGGCTTATGTTCCTACTTTCGTAGTTCTGTAAAAAACTTCGCTGACGTTGCCAGGCCACTCACAGATTTGCTGAAGAAGGATACCACTTTCTCATGGGGCCCTGAGCAGACTCAAGCGTTCACCGCTCTCATCGGCTACTTAACTACGACACCCATACTTGCCCACTTTAATCCTTCAGCTGCCACAGACGTTCACACCGACACCAGTTGCTACGGTATTGGCGCAGTTCTCGCTCAGCGACACCACGGCAGAGAATGCGTAATAGCTTACGCCAGTCGCCTGCTTTCGCCCCCTGAGAGGAATTATTCCATCACCGGAGAAAGTGTGTAGCTTTAGTCTGGGTCATCGCAGTATTCAGGCCATATTTATATGGTCGCATATTCTCACTTGGTACGGACCACCACGCCCTCTGCTGGCTGACTTCTCTGAAGGACCCGCCTGGACATCTGGGTTGCTGGGCTCTGAGGCTCCACAAATTTTCGTTTAGCGTCAGCTACAAGTCTGGTCGTTCGCACAAGGGCGTAGAGTGTCTTTCTCGTCATCTGGTCGATTCTCCTGGTCACGTTGCGACTGACCTGGAAAGCCGCGTAATGGCGTTTACTGACATCAACGATATGCACGTTAAACAACGACGAGATGAGTCAGTGTGCAGTATTATCAATGCCAGCCAGTCTGACAGCCATGACGCTGAATCCCGTATGTTAGTGCTGCATGACGGCATCCTCTACCGCCACAACGTCAGCACTGAAGGCTCTGAGCTTCTCTTTGTCATTCCTCATCATCTACGGCCTGTCATACTTGAATAACTTCATGATGCACCAACAGCGGGACACCTCGGTGTTTCCCGCACCTACGAACGCGTGCGGCGTCGGTTTTTCAGGCCAGGGCTGTACCGCAGCGTGCTTCGATATGTCGCCACTTGCGACTTCTGCCAGTGCCAGAAAAGACCTACTTTGCTGCCAGCTGGATATCTTCACCCAGTTGAAGTACCCTCTGAACCATTTCATCGCCTGGGGCTGGATCTTCTTGGCACTTTTCAACTGACAACACTTGAAAATGATTAGATCGCCGTCACCATAATTATGCGACCTGTTAAGCGACAACAAAGGTCTTGCCGAATGGTTGCGTCACTCACGTCACAGATTTTTTTCTTCATGACGTCATCTTACACCATGGTGCACCCCGACAGCTGCTTACGGACCGCGGTCACTCTTTCTTGTCTAAAGTTGTTTACGACCTTCGATTGAGTGCTACAGTGCATAAGCTATCTGCACAGGATACGTGAAAAGTCTGCTACGACCACTGGCATTGTAATATAACGTTTGCCGCAGGTGACCACGTGCTCCTCTGTTCCCCGTGCCACCGTGTAGGTCTCTCCGAAAAACTTTTGTCCCAATACGCAGGAGCCTATTTAGTTTTACGTCAATTAACGACGTCAAATACGAGATAGCACCAATGCATTCCGATACATCACAAAGTTCGTCACTTGTTGACATTGTCCATGTTTTGCCCCTGAAACCCTACTTCTGTCGCACTTCTCCGGACTCGCGCCGAGGCGGCACTCCAGCACCCAGGAGTCCTTATACGGAAATGAAGTAAAGAAAAAGGAAGGACACAATAGGCTAAGAAGCACGCGAGCTTGCCAATCAGCCATTGTGACTCTTACCTGTGGCTAGAGCAAAAGTAGTTTGTACAGGAGTCGCCGACCCCGTAACATTATCCGCCACATTCTCGGCAAGAAACCACTCTTGAAAGCGTAAAAGAATGCTTTTTTTGCCACCGCATCACGACTGGGCCGCCTATGAAAATATTGCTACGGAGAGGAAGAAAAGGAAGAGGTGCGACTGACAGGCGCGCGACTGGGCCAATCAGCCATTGTGTCTCTTGCCTGTAGTTTTTACTCTGCAAATACATCTTGCTCAGAAGCAACCAACCTCGTAACATATTGGTGAGAGGTGCTGGGTAACCATCAGGCAACGGAGCTCCGCAGCGGACGTCGCATCGCCCTTCCAGCCATGGCCAATGCTCAGCCCTCCGCGTCAACGTCAGCGTCTCCGACGAACATGGCGTCGCAACCGTACGTTTTCACGCCTCTCAAGGATCCCGGTACATTCTGCGGAACCGATGGCGTCGACGTTGATGATTGGCTGGCCATGTTTGAACGAGTGAGTGTGCCGAACAGATGGGATCCCACACTTCAGTTGGCTAATGTGCTGTTCTATTTGAGAGGCACGGCCAAGGTGTGGTATGAGAACAATGAAGAAGAACTCACAAGCTGGGACCAATGCAAAGCAAAGATGCGAGAGGTGTTTGGCAAAACCGCCAGTCGGAAGATCGCCGCCAAAAAGGAATTGGCCTGCCGTGCCCAATCCCCTACGGAGTCATACCTCGCTTACATTCAAGACGTGCTGGCCCTCTGCCGAAAGGCCGAAAGCGACATGACAGAAGGTGACAAGGTGGGACATGTTCTGAAAGGGATTGCCGACGACGCGTTCAATCTCCTGATGTGCAAGGGCTGTTCCACCGTAGACGCGATCATCAAAGAGTGTCGTCAGTTCGAGCAAGTGAAAAGTCGCCGCATTCTACAAACATTCGCTCGACTCCCAAACACCGCTGCAACATCTACTTGCGAGGACCAGTCAACACCACAACGTGCATCGCCGCCGGGAGACCTTACACGCATTGTTCGTCGTGAACTGGAAGCTATGGCGCCCTCGGCGTTCTATTCGCGCAGTACCGATGCCACTCCTGTTACTGTTCCTCTTGTTCAAGCCATCGTGCGCCAGGAGCTTGAAAACATCGGAGTGCATTCCGTGTGCCATGTCACCGCGCCTAGAGTCAGCGAACGCCCTTTCGTGATGCCCTTCTCCGACCGACGGTCTTCTCCACGTACTCGCAACCCGGCTGAGTGGCGAACTGCAGATGACCGCCCTATATGTTTCAACTGCCACCGCGTTGGACATATTGCCCGTTACTGCCGCAACACATGGTCCTCGGCACATCGCGCAACGACCAATATGACCCGTTTCGACGATACCGCCCGCACCTTTCCACCTGCCGAAGAGCCCAATGCCATTGACCATTCTCGGAACACTTGGTACAGCCGCTCGCCTTCACCACGTGGGCACCAGTCTCGATCGCCGCAAACACGTCGTCCATCGTCCCGTTCGCCGCAGCCACGGCGCTTCTCGTCCCCCGTGGCTTCCGGCCGCGTTGTCTCGGAAAACTGAGAAATGCAGCCCCCGGAGGTGGTGCTGCATTGACGACTTCCGCAGCAAATCCTCTTTCCGTTCCCACCAGACGAAGTGTAATAGACGTTAAAGTAGACGGCGAACCTGTACAAGCACTTGTCGACACCGGCGCAAGCATTTCGGTCATGAGTTCAAGCCTACGCACACGTTTAAAGAAAGTTCTGACACCAGCGGCTGCACAAATGCTCCGTGTGGCCGATGGCGGCACGCCGATGGTTCTCGGTCTGTGCACTGCCCGCTTACGTATAAAGGACCACACTACTTCTGTCATTTTAGCCGTGATTGACCACTGCCCTTATGACATTATCCTAGGCCTGGACTTCTTGTCGAATCATTCTGCTCTGATCGATTGTGCTACAGGCGTTCTTCAGCTAGAGTTGCCTCAGATAGTCGCTGAACCCCACACTGCCCCGCCGCGCCTGTGCTCTCTTCAGGATGTGCGGCTGTCAGCTCAGGCAGCCACCTTCGTCGTTTTGACCGCACAGCCCCAAGTTCCCGATGGTCAATATGTCCTCCTTCCTCTCGCCGACGTCCTCTTGAGCCGCAACATTGCCATTCCCCATACGCTTGTGACTGTTACTGACAATTGTACCTCGCTTCCACTTCTCAATTTCAGCTTGTGCCCTCAAGTGCTTCCTCGTGGCATGTTCTTGGCCAGCGTATCTAATGCTGACGAATTCGAAATAGCAGCGCTCACCACCGAGATTGATTTACTTCAGTCTCCTGTAGCGAACAGCACCTGTTCTCGGCCAGATCGTTTCTCGAAGATGATTGCACCCGACCTCAATCCTGCGCAAGCCAATGACATCCATCGCCTTCTCGCGTCATATACCGACATTTTTTCTTTCGACGACAGACCTCTAGGGCAAACATCCACTGTTCAGCACCGTATAAATACTGGTGACGCCAGTCCTATTCGCCGACGCCCCTATCGTGTCTCCCCCACTGAGCGTAGAGTTATCCAAGCAGAAGTGGACAAAATGCTCAACAAAGGTGTCATAGAACCATCAAGTAGTCCTTGGGCCTCCCCTGTCGTCCTTGTGAAGAAAAAAGATGGTACCTGGCGCTTCTGCGTTGACTATCGCCACCTAAACAAGATCACACGAAAAGACGTGTACCCGCTACCACGCATCGATGACGCGTTGGACTGCCTACACGGGGCTACATACTTCTCGTCTATAGATCTTCGGTCCGGCTACTGGCAGATTTCTGTCGATGAAATGGACCGCGAGAAGACGGCCTTCATTACACCAGATGGTTTATACCAGTTTAAGGTCATGCCTTTTGGACTATGTAACGCCCCTGCCACATTCGAACGAATGATGGACTCTCTCCTGCGTGGTTACAAGTGGTCTACTTGTCTTTGTTACCTAGACGATGTGATAGTCTTTTCATCTACTTTCGATAGCCACCTGACCCGTCTCGCTGCAATTCTCGCAGTCTTCAGAACAGCTGGGCTACAACTCAATTCCAAGAAGTGTCAATTTGGTCACCGTCAGATTGCCATTCTGGGCCATATTGTAAACGCCGATGGTGTCCAACCAGATCCCGAAAAGATCCGCGTCGTCCGTAGCTTTCCAGTGCCCCGTTCTACATCCGATGTCCGTAGCTTCGTCGGCTTATGTTCCTACTTTCGCCGTTTTGTGAAAAACTTCGCCGACGTTGCCCGGCCACTGACAGATTTGCTGAAGAAGGATACCACATTCTCATGGGGCCCTGAGCAGGCTCAAGCGTTCGCCGCTCTCATCGGCTACCTAACTACGCCCCCCATACTTGCCCACTTTAATCCTTCTGCTGCCACAGAGGTTCGCACCGACGCCAGTGGCCACGGTATCGGCGCAGTTCTCGCTCAGCGGCACCACGGTAGACAGTGCGTGATAGCTTACGCCAGTCGCCTGCTTTCTCCCCAGGAGATGAATTATTCCATCACCGAGAGAGAGTGTCTAGCTTTAGTTTGGGCCGTCGCCAAGTTTCGGCCATATTTATATGGTCGCATTTTCACTGTCGTTACGGACCACCACGCCCTCTGTTGGCTGACTTCTCTGAAGGACCCGACTGGACGTCTGGCTCGCTGGGCTCTGAGGCTTCAGGAATTTTCGTTTAGCGTCAGCTACAAGTCTGGCCGTTTGCACAAGGACGCAGACTGTCTTTCTCGATATCCGGTAGATCCTCCTGATCCCGTTGCGCCTGACCTGGAGAGCAGAGTAATGGCGTTCACAGACGTCAGCGATATGCGCATCGAACAACGACGGGATGAGTCATTGCGCACTATCATCGACGCCATCCAGTCTGACAGCCATGACGCTGAATCCCGTATGTTCGTGCTGCATGACGGCATCCTCTACCGCCGCAACGTCACCACTGAAGGCCCTGAGCTTCTGCTTGTCATCCCTCGTCATCTACGGCCTGCCATACTTCAACAACTTCACGACGCACCAACAGCGGGACACCTCGGCGTTTCCCGCACATACGACCGCGTGCGACGTCGATTTTTCTGGCCTGGATTGTACCGCAGCGTACGTCGATATGTCGCCACTTGCGACCTCTGCCAGCGCCGGAAAAGACCTTCTTTGCTGCCAGCTGGATATCTTCACCCAATTGAAGTCCCCTCTGAACCATTTCATCGCGTGGGACTCGACCTTCTTGGCCCTTTTCCGACGACGACACTCGGAAATAAATGGATTGCCGTCGCCACAGATTATGCGACCCGTTACGCGATAACAAAGGCCATGCCAACCAGTTGCGCCACTGACGTCGCGGATTTTCTTCTTCATGACGTCATCTTACACCATGGTGCACCCCGACAGCTGCTTACGGACCGCGGCCGCTCTTTCCTGTCCAAAGTTGTCGATGACCTCCTTCGCTCGTGTGCTACAGCGCATAAGCTATCTACCGCCTACCACCCACAAACTAATGGCCTAACTGAACGTCTCAACCGCACGCTCACAGAGATGCTTTCGATGTACGTCTCCGATGATCATCGAGACTGGGATACCACGTTGGCCTATGTGACCTTCGCATATAACTCCTCTCGACATGACACTGCGGGATTCTCGCCTTTTTATCTTTTATATGGTCGCGACCCCATATTGCCATTTGAAACCACCTTGCCTCTCGTGCCATCTGCTTCCGAGTACGCGCGCGAAGCCATTGATCGGGCTCACATGGCTCGTCAAGTTGCCCAGTCTCGCCTCACCAGGTCACAGGATATGCAAAAAGCCCGCTACGACCACCGGCATCGAAATATAACGTTTGCCCCAGGGGACCACGTGCTCCTCTGGTCACCGTGTCGCCGTGTAGGTCTCTCCGAAAAACTTTTGTCCCGATACGCCGGACCCTACCTAGTCTTACGTCAAGTTAGCGACGTAACCTACGAGATAGCGCCATTGCACTCCAGTACGTCACCAAGTTCGTCACTAGTTGACATTGTCCATGTTTCGCGCATGAAACCCTACTTCTGTCGCACTTCTCCGGACTCTCGCCGAGACGGCGCTCCAACGCCCGGGGGTCCTGCTACGGAGAGGAAGAAAAGGAAGAGGTGCGACTGACAGGCGCGCGACTGGGCCAATCAGCCATTGTGTCTCTTGCCTGTAGTTTTTACTCTGCAAATACATCTTGCTCAGAAGCAACCAACCTCGTAACAATATGACGCCTAACCACAGGCCATAATTTGCAAGGAAAAATTTGACCTATGATCCCGGCTAATCTTTGTCCCGGCTATTCTGAAGGCCACTTCAAATCAGGCCGGTTTTTTCTGGGACACGGCTACAGAGCCGCGTAGAAGCGGCGATAATTTGACTTGATTTCCTGTCTGGGGGCGTGTGTCTAGCCAGGATATGACTAAGAGTGTACCCTAACCCGCTTGCTAGCGCCGCGTTCCGCGATGTGTGCGACAATGAATGCAAAAATTGTGATGCTGCTGTCTAGCATGAAACAAGAGCACCAACGGTACTGATGCTGTATATAATATACCAACCACTCACATGTCAGAAGATATGTTATCGTAGCATGCCATTTTCTTCAAACTGTTTCTATTCAAAAAGCTCCTGTATTATATCGTTGTCTGTGCAGCACCTCCTCAGTTGATGATGATGATCTGTGGAGTGTAAAGTCCAAAACAACCATAAAATTTGACAGACGCTGTAGTTGAGGGCCCCGGAAATTTCGACCACCCGGGATTCTTTAACATGCACCCAATCCTGAGCAGGCGCACGAGCCTACAGCATTTTCGCCTCCATCAAAAATGCGGCCGCCGCAGCCGGGATTCATCCCGCCACCTGCGGGTCAGCAGTCGAGTACTTTAGCCACTAGACCACCGCGGTGGCGCTGCCATATCAGTTGTCCTTTTCATACATTCCATACATAACCTGGTGCTGTGAACTTTTTTTTCGTTCTCGTCAATGCAATATGCCTTTTGTAAATTACAGCCAAAACAAGCTCTCTGTTTTATTTTTACCTTGAATTGTCTGCTTTATTTTTGCTACTACATACACACTTATAATCATTTGAGTTCACTTTTTTGCCTAACCTATTTGAAAAACAAATATGTCGTGATGTTTGCGTGTGTTGACTATACCAATAAAGCATTCTGCTTATGGCTTGGTAAAGACGAAATTAAGTTCGCATTTTAATACTAGCAATACTTTGAAAGCCATGCCAAATATTCTGCCCCGCCGCGATGGTCTAGTGGCTAAGGTACTCGGCTGCTGACCCGCAGGTCGTGGGTTCAATTCCCGGCTGCGGCGGCTGCATTTCCGATGGAGGCGGAAATGTTGTAGGCCCGTGTACTCAGATTTGGGTGCACGTTAAAGAACTCCAGGTGGTCAAAATTTCCGGAGCCCTTCACTACGGCGTCTCTCATAATCAAATGGTGGTTTTGGGACGTTAAACCCCACAAATCAATCAATCAATGCCAAATATTCTAGACAGTGGTATCAAGAAACAGTTTTAAATCAGAAGGGTTGTTTCTTATGAACGTGTTAACGAGCCATTTCAGGCAATATTCCACAGGTACTGATTTTTTATGGTCATACTTTAACAGGTAACTGGACGGTACTTCATGCGCGAACGCCATTGCTATTAGGGGTGCCATCAGTATCATTCTTTTCAACTTATTCGCCACGAGTGTTTGGTTTGGAACGGTGTTTTTTTTATTTTGTATATATTTGCTTTTGTTTTTAAGCTTCCAAATTGCTTTTAGTAATACTAATTGCAGTTATTAACAAGTATAGGTAGAAATAGCGCATATAACATCATGCGACGACTTGTGTACCTATGCTACCATGTGCTCTTTCTTGTTTTTTTATCGTGGTGTGATTGGGTTTAAATCACAACAAACCTATGACCGCTAGGTGCAAGCCATCCAAAATGTTCCGTAAAGTTAAAGCTTGTCTCAGATTAATCTATGAATTTACACGAGAATCCTCCATCGGCGGCCAAATGGTGATGGACGTGAAATTCTATAGGTGCCAAAACCTGGCTTTGATTACGCAGTAAATAACCCTCCATGGTCAAAGCTTCCGGAACTCTGCACTTTCGAGCTCCTCATAATCATATCGTAGAAGTATTTTCAGGACGTAAAAAATGAAGACTTATTTTGTTACGCTCAGTGCTCGTATTCTTGTTAATTTGCGAGCCTACGGGTGCACCAGCGATAATTCTCTAAGGTGTGATCACTTATGTATAAATAAATAATCATATGGTGATGGAATCTGCCTATATAGCATGGTTTATGATAGGGATGTCGCGGAGTTTGCCAGACAGTCCCTTTATTACTACGTTAAAAAGGAGGGGAGAAATGACTGGCCCCTGGTGTATCCCGTTGAAACCTAATGTGTAAGGGTCGGATGTAAGTATGGATATTCGAATCTTAGCCTTCAGGTCTTGTAGAAAAGAGCGAATGTATGCCTGAAATCTTTTACCGAAACCGAGGCTGACAATGGATTCCAGAAAAAACCGGTGGGAGACGCTGTGGAATGCTTTAGTGAAGTACCACTGTTGCATAATTTTTTGTAGAGCTGTTCTGTCATGTAGTTTAATAATAATCTCAACAACTTTATAATAATAATTAATTATAATACTGTTAACATTATTAGCAGGGTTGAACGTCCTAAGACAGCAGTGTAACTATAAGAGGTGCGTTACTCCACCGATAATGAAACCGCCGCGGCCAGGATTGATGGAGCTATATGAACTTTTAAAGCGCTCTTCAAAATTAAATTAATTCGCTTAGTAACCAAACTTTTGAGATACCAACAAACATTTCATTGAAATTCAATTAGGCTCATATCAGAAAATTTCAAGCCGTCAGTTTGTGTTCACGCATTTGCCAATAGATTGGGGGGATGCATAGGCGTTACAGCTGGGGGAAGAGCAAGGGGGGCGTGAGCCCCCCCACTGAGAAAAGTGGGGAGGGTGGGGGCTGAGCACCTTCACTTTTGACAGTGGTCGCTCTTGCTCTTGGCTGCAGGCTGGGGTACCAACGAGTGAGGCGAAATTTTCCATCCCAACAGTAACAACGCAATTATGTTCCAACGGGAGAAGGAAAATGTTACGACGCAATGTTACAACATAGTAAAATTTTGGCAATTTTTCCGCAATGATGATTTTTCTTGTAGGTTCTTTGCAGTGCGGGTCGCCTATGCGACGTTTTCGCGTCTTGCGATAAAGTATTGCAGAGGAGGCAAGCGCTGCACAAAGGTCCCATAATATTACATCACCGTGTTCATGCATTCATTCCGCTGTGACTTGTTCAGATAGTAAGTTGATAGTACAGTGTGTAGACGGTAGTTTATGGTCCTTCGTAACGTTGACGCTCACGATACAAGCAAACTTTTTATAGACTGGCAAATGTTTGCCTTCGAAAAGGGTATGTCATCGCCGCTGCTCTGTTGAAGCTGTTACGAGCAGATGAGTGTGACGAATCGTTATTTATGTTTAAGTGCTTCCACTCTGAAACGCCTAAAGTTGTTGCAGCTTTAGTCCCTCATAAACCTGATCAGCCTTGTTTATGGTAACTTGGAAGTTGAAGCTATAGAGGCAGTAAATCGCGAAAGTAAAACGCACCTTTACAAAAGTAACTGAATATTTACTGTACATTGATAAATAAGGATTTACCGAATTTATGTTTTGGTGTTTGGCAGCTATAGCCCCTTTTAACGTTTATATATGTGTCCTCATTGACACTTGGTACATCTCCACCCCAACCTCTAACATCGATGATAAATTTAAGAAACAAACTATTGTGGTACCTGTAGATGTTATCGCCAAAACATAATCAGAGAAAGAGAGAGAAGCGCAATAGCAAGATGAGCGTTGCATGTTGTATGCGGAAATCGGGCTACGGCGCTATTCCTCGGCCTCGCCCTTTTAAAGTGTGATAGAACTTCGTGGCATTTAAAAGCGCGTGGTGTCAACTCAGTGTATGCGACTTCATATATAAGTGCTAGCGTGTCAATGAAGTTCTCTCCTTATATATATATATATATATAGAGAGAGAGAGAGAGAGAGAGAAAGAGAGATCAAACAGACATTGATGTCAAAGGCTAAAGCGTTCTTGCCTTGCGATTACATTCTGATGTTAGATCTCATTATTATTGTGTTTAAACGTGGGAAAACAAGCCCTTGGGTATACAGTTCTTTTCCTTATATATATATGTATATATATATATATATATATATATATATATATATATATATATATCATCAGCCTGACTACGTCCACAGAAGGACAAAGGCCTCTCCCATGTTCCGTCAGTCAACATGGTTCTGTGCTTTCTGCTGCCAATTTATTCCCGCAAACTTCTTAATCTCATCTGCCCGCCTAAACTTCTGTCTCCGTTTAACCCACTTGCCTTCTCTGGGAATTCAGTTAGTTACCCTTAATGACCAGCGGTTATCCTGTCTATGCGATACATTCCCGGGCCATGTCCATTTCTTCTTCTTGATTTAGACTATGATATGTTTAACCCCTGTTTGTTCCCTAATCCGCTCTGCTCTCTTCCTCTCTCTCGAGGTTACACCTACCATTTTTCTTTCCACTGCTCGCCGCGTCGTTCTCAATTTAACCTGAACCCTCTTTGTAAGTCTACAGTTTTCTGCTCCGTAGCTAAGCACCGGCAAGATACAGCTGTTATATACCTTCCCCTTGAGGAATAGTGGCAATCTACCTGTCATAATTGTAGAGTGCTTGCCGAATGTGTTCCACCCCATTGTTATTCTTCTAGTCACATCAATCTCGTGGTTCGGATCCGCAGTTATAACTGGCCCTAAGTAGACATAGTCTTTTACAATTTGAAGTGCATTTTTACCTTTCTCGAAGCGCTGCTCTTTTCCGAGGTGTTGTACATTACTTTCATTTTCTGCAGATGATTTCAAGACCAGCCTTTGAGCTCCCTTTGTCTTACTCCGTAATCATGAGTTTCTATTCGTCCCCTGAGTTGCTAAGCAATATAATGTCATCGGCGAAGCGCAGGTTACTAAGGTACTCTCCATTAACTCTTATTCCTAACTGTTCCAATTCTAGGTTTCTGAAAACCTCCTGTAAGCATGTGGTAAATAGCATTAGGGCGATTGTGTCCCCCTGCCTTACACCCTTCTTGATTGGTATTCTGTTGCTTTCTTTATGAAGCACTACGGTAGGAGTTGATCTCCTGTAGATTTCTTCAAGGATGTTTATATATACTTCATCGACGCCCTGATTCCACAGTGTCTGCATGACGAGTGATATTTTTACTGAATCAAACGCCTTCTCCTAATCTATGCAGGTTATGTACAGTAGTTGGCTATATTCTTAGCATTTCTCCATTACCTGATTGATAGCATATTACCCGATTATAGAATATTACCTCAATGATAGAATATATATATATATATATATATATATATATATATATATATATATATATATATATATATATATATATATATATATATATATCCCAGCTGACGGTTGAGGTAGGTCTCCCCCCACTCGCGAAAAAGTTGGTATGCCACTGGGGCGAGGGTACCTGTGACGACAAATTTGCGAATGTATCAAAGTGCCTTAAGGTACGATTGGCAAATGTCATATCCTGATCAACTTTTGCGGCACTCTAACACCTTTAGATGCGAAGCAGTTTATAGCAGAGTTTGATCCGGTGTGTTTGATCAGTCACCCTCATTACTGCGTGTGCGCAACAGCTGGCCTAAGCACTACCAGAACGCGCTCACGCACTAGCGGGATCAGGCATGTGTAAGGTTTGGGTAAACTGCTGTGGCTTTCCTACCCCCTACAATCACTCAGCAATCGCGTGATGGCTTCGGGGAAGGAGATCATGTGAACGCACGGTGAACCTACCTGTTCCCGCGTGGCGTGGCGATGAACCTGTGTGCCTTACTCGAACAAGCGTTCAGGACGAATAACACCACCAGAAACTGCAGTTAATTCACGGTGTCCTCCCTACGCATAGACCCGTCAATATCGGGCAAGGTGCCCGTAACTAACAGAACTAAGGGTCGACTAATGCGCTGATTTGCATGCTAGTCACGCTTCCTTTAGGTAGGTCAGAGCGTGATGTTTTCTCTGAGTGTCTTGTAGAGCACTTTCATAAAATTTCACAATATCTATGGGAAGCCCTGTGGGTCTCCAAGAGAACACCGGCATCTCTTTTGCGTGGTGGAGGCCTACCCCCGTATTCACGAATACTTCTCGACTCAAATTCCGTTCATCACTTGACGGAGTTGAGCAGTGCACCACGCTCGACTGAAATGAAGCAGCGCTTCTCACGAATAGCTGCAGTATATTGCAGATATGCAGTGACTTGGTGTGTCAGAATATGGCGCTCCCATCGACGTTTTCGAGTCAAGCTGAAGCATTGAGTTAAGGAGCGTTCAAGGATTCGGTGGTTTGCACCCTAAAATATCACTACCTGCCTTTTTAAGGCAGTGCAAACAGTGACAGGTTCTATAACTTTTGGCCTAATGAAGTTTACCGCAGCCATACCACGCGGAAAGAAAACATCAATAAATAGGTGTCTAGGCTGGTGGGCTGCCCTCATAATATTTTAAAGTATGGTGTAGCGAAAATGTAAATGAGATTTTGTTTTTGGTACCCGAATTTTCTGTACATTATATCGGCTACAAAGTGCTCTGGTTGTTTGACAATCGCAAAGTGCCTTTTCAAATCATCATGCAGAATCATCGAGTTGTTTCTCTCTTTCAGTATATACCAAGATAGTACGAAACTACTTAGTGGTGATAATATTTGAGCATAAAGTTTGCATTTTACTAGGTTCGCTATTTCAATGTACTTACCTTTATTAAAATGATTACCCATCTTCAACAGTGGTGAATTACTAATTCTGAGCAATTACCATAACTGTGAGTAGTTACGCAAAAATTTTCTGGTTTGTGTAAGATTCGGAATGTTCAAGCAGCTATAGTTATTGGAGCAGGGCTGCCAATTTTTGTAGCAATTTCGCTAAACCTTTTATACCTGTATAGTGAAGGAATGATGACAACAAGAGGGAACAGCAAGCATCATCGCAGAGTATGGCACCACGAGATCGGCGCTCGAGCTCCTCCATCTTCCTCGTCCTGTCGCTATCTCCAATCTCCCACCTGCCCGTTTGGTTCGCCCAATAAACCTCGTTACATTTGGTGGAGGTGCTGGGTAACCACATCGCCTACAAGCTGGAACTCCGATCTCGCACCCTGCCATCGACCATGCAAGTTGACACTGCCCAACAGACAGCCCCTCTCGCGGCTCCTACTTGCCCCGGCCCGGTTCACCAGCGAGACCCCCCGATCTTTGCCGGCACCGAAGACCAGGACGTCGAGGACTGGCTGTCTTCATACGAGAAAGTCAGTGGACCCAACAGGTGGGATGACGCTGCTAAGTTAGGCACTGTCAATTTTTATCTCACCGACGTGGCCAAGCTGTGGTATACGAACCACGAAACCGAGTTCGCGAATTGGTCCGCCTTCAAGGAGGCAATACGTGCCGTTTTTGGTCGTCCTGCCTTACGGAAGCTACGCGCCGAAACAACGTCTGCGCACACGGCACAGGAGCCAGGTGAAACTTTCACATCATATATAGAAGATGCTATTGATCTCTGCCGGCGCGTCGATGCGTCCATGAGCGAGAGTGCGAAGGTACAGCACATTATGAAGGGCGTCGACGATGATGCTTCTCGCGAAGTCTCCAAGCACTGTGGCAGAAGTAGTGACTTTGTGTCAAAGCTATGATGAATTGCGGAGACAACGAGCTCAGACGCAACGCTCATTCCAGACAATCCAACCAGTGACCGCACTGGACGCTATGTCTGACCAGACAAACCTTCTCGCACAAATGAAAGACTTCGTGCGAGAGGAAGTGGCTCGGCAGCTTTCTCTGCTACCTTTTGCTCAACGCCAGGAGCTCTCGCACCAACAGCCACTGCGACACCCACCACCATTGGCTCCCATGCTCCAACATGTGGTCCAGGAGCAGATTTCCGAGGCTATGCCGGTGCCCTTGCAGCAACCCCCCGTCTCCGCGCCTCTTACTTACGCTGAGGCACTAAAGCGGCAGCAGCGACACCACCCCCTGTCGTTCCAGGGACTGCCGTATACCTCAGCCCTGACTCAGCCGTCCACCGCCTGGGTTCCTCCCATTGCCACCACAGCCTCGACTCACCCGTCTGCCGCATGGACTGGTCCCCTCGTCGCCAATACTTGGAGAACGCGCGATAACCGGCCCATCTGTTTTGCGTGCGGCGGCCCTGGCCATATCGCCCGTTACTGCCGTCGTCGCGTGCCGGGATACACAGACGGCCGGACACAGAACAGCTTCATGGACCTTTCTCCATCCCGTCTGGAAAATTCTGACCCTCAGTCAAGCTCGTCTTCACGGGAATGTCCGCGTACTATGTCTGGTCACACACCTTCACCCCGTCGTCGCTCCCTGTCACCCATGCGTCGTCGGCCAGCTCCTGAACACGAGGGAAACTAACCGCCGCAGTTCAGGAGGCAAGAACTGCGCTGTCGAAATGCTCAAGTCCTCGGACATTGCCGTCGAATATTGTCGAAGTTTTTGTAGAAGGTACTCAAGCATATGCTCTAGTGGATACTGGTGCTGCCGTTTCCGTGATAGACGCTAAACTTTGCCGCAAGCTCCGAAAAGTGACGACGCCTCTTAGTATGATGTCCTTGCAAACAGCGAATGGGGACCCTGTTCACCCTGTAGCCGCCTGTACTGTCCGACTGATGATCACGAAGGACCACTACACTGTTGAGTTTATTGTCCTGTCGTCGTGCTCACACGACATTATACTTGGATGGGATTTTTTATCGCGTAACCATGCCGTTATTGATTGTGCAAGGTCGGAGCTTGAACTTTTTCCGTTTTACGACCAACCAACCAGCCGCATTGAGCCCGCCGTACACAAGCTCGTCGTCAAAGAAGGCACTGAAATTCCTCCGACAGCAGCTGTGTTGCTCCCCGTGTTCTGTGACGGCATTAGGAACGAAGCTGCATTCTTTGAGCCATCAAGCCTCTTCCTTAGTCGAAGATCATTTCTTCTGCCTTATTCAACCCTCTCTATTTCTGAAGGAAACAGTGCTCTTTGCCTCATCAATCCCCTTCCGTATCCCGTTGAACTGTTTCAAGGTGAATCTCTTGGACACGTGCATGCCATTGATAAAGAACAAATTTTTTTCATGCCGCCAGATTGTTCCGGTGACTACGACGCCATCAGTGCCCTCAACCCTTCCAATATACCACCTTACGAGCTTTTCGATTCATCGATTGCCGACGGACTATCGCCATCTGAACGCTCTGAACTCCTTCAGCTGCTCTACCAGTTCCGTGAATCCTTTGACGTTGTTCAACCTACCTTTGGCCGAACTCCCAGTTTTTCCCACCGCATCAACACAGGTTCCAACGCGCCAGTACTACAGCGACCATACCGTGTTTTCGCCACGGAACGTCAGGTTATCACCGAACACGTTGACGATATGCTCAAGCGCGACGTTATCCGACCTTCCCAAAGTCCATGGGCATCACCTGTCGTTCTTGTTAAGAAGAAGGATGGTACAATTCGCTTCTGCGTTGATTACAGGCGCTTAAATAAGATCACTCGCAAAGACGTATACCCTTTGCCCAGGATTGATGACGCCCTTGATTGCTTACAAGGTGCCGAGTTTTTTTCGTCGTTAGATTTGCGTTCGGGGTATTGGCAGGTGCCCTTAGCAGATGGTGATCGTCCAAAAACAGCATTCGTGACACCGGACGGGCTGTATGAGTTCATTGTCATGCCCTTCGGCCTCTGCAATGCGCCGGCCACATTCGAGTGCATGATGGACTCGGTTCTGCGGGGTTTGAAATGGAACATATGCCTCTGCTACCTCGACGATATCGTCGTCTTTGCACCCGACTTCGCAACACACCTTGTACGCCTCAAACATGTCCTCAAGAATGCGCATCTCCAACTGAACCTCAAGAAATGCCACTTCGCTGCTCGGACTATCACCATCCTCGGTCACGTCGTATCAAAGGAGGGCGTTCTTCCCGACTCGGCTAAACTACGCGCTGTTGCTGAATTCCCCAAACCAACGACTGTAAAACAGTTACGCAGCTTCGTAGGATTGTGCTCCTACTTTCGTCGGTTTGTGCGCAACTTTGCCTCCATAATTGCCCCTTTGACCCAACTTTTGAGCAGTGCCAACGACATCTCATCATGGTCTTCCGAATGTGATCACGCATTTACCACTCTTCGCCGTCTCCTGACATCACCGCCTATATTGCACCACTATGATCCCACGGCAGCAACTGAAATTCATACAGACGCCAGCGGTGTCGGTCTCGGTGCAGTTCTCGCTCAACGCAAGCCTGGATCCCCTGAGTATGTCGTCGCCTACGCCAGCAGAACGCTCAACAAGGCTGAGGTAAACTACAGTGTTACCGAAAAAGAGTGCTTAGCCATACTTTGGGCAATTTTGAAATTTCGCCCATACTTATATGGCCGCACCTTTGCTGTAGTTACAGACCATCATGCCTTATGTTGGTTGTCGTCGCTGAAGGATCCATCAGGTCGCCTTGCTCGTTGGGCTCTGCGACTTCAAGAGTATGACATCCGCGTCGTGTACCGTTCCGGCCGCCAACATGCCGATGCTGATGCGCTCTCGCGATCACCACTGTCGACTGAGGCTGCCTCTATATCTTCTATGGAACACGCGCTGTCCGCTCTTGACATCGACACAATGACCTCTGCACAGCGCGACGATCCATGGATAACTTCGCTTCTGGACGTCTTATCTGGGGTACCGACACTTCCCATCACTCGAGCATTGTGACGCCAGGCTTCGCACTTCACCATTCGAGGTGGCCTCTTGTACCGGCGCAATTACTCACCAGACGGCAGGAAGTGGCTGCTCATTATTCCCCGAAAGCTGCGCTCTACAATCTGTGCATCATTTCACTCCGACCCACAATGCGCTCACGCCGGTGTCTTCAAGACCTACGAGCGTTTAAGGAAGCGGTACTACTGGCGTGGGATGTTTACTTTTGTTCGACAGTTTATTCGCGGCTGCCGCGAGTGTCAGCGACGAAAACAGCCACCGAATGCAGGGGCAGCTCCACTACAGCCGCTTGCGTGCCCTGACCGCCCATTCGATCACGTCGGAATCGACCTTTATGGACCACTGCCATTGACCACAGCAGGTAACCGGTGGGCCATCGTTGCTGTAGATCACCTGACACGGTACGCCGAAACCGCTGCTCTTCCTACGGCGACCGCTCAGGACGTCGCATCTTTCCTCCTCCATCGGTTTGTGTTGCGTCACGGCCCTCCTCGCGAGCTCCTCAGTGATCGGGGCCGTGTATTTCTATCCGACGTAATCCAAGCACTTCTCCGTCAGTGCCATATTGTACACCGGATGAGTACTGCTTACCACCCCCAGACGAATGGCCTGACTGAGCGGTTTAATCGGACCCTGGGTGACATGCTCGCGACGCATGTGGCATCTGACCAAACGAACTGGGACCTGGTTCTTCCGTTTGCGACCTACGCGTACAACACCGCTACCCAAGTCACCACCGGCTTTTCTCCATTCTACTTTCTATACGGACGTAAACCATCGCACACAATTGACACTTTGCTGCCATACGCACCAGATGTATCTGAGTGCACGACCGTGTCTGAAGCCGCCCGTCACGCCGAAGAATGCCGCCAACTAGCGAAGCAGTTTACTACGGCTGACCAGCAACGCCAGAAAAAGGCCCGCGATGACGACCACCCTCCTGCCGCCAAGTTCGCCCCTGGAACCTTTGTATGGCTGTATGTACCACCCTGTGCACCTGGTTTGTCTACCAAGCTACTTTCAAATTACCATGGCCCATACCGCGTGGTAGAGCGCACATCGCCCGTCAATTACGCCATTGAACCGCTTACGCCACCCGGTGACCATCGTCGGCGTGGACACGATATTGGTCACGTGGACCGCTTGAAGCTCTACTTCGACCCGCTCGTTCCTACTTGTTAGATCGCCAGGATGGCTTGATCTTTCTCGACAGGGGCAGTTATAGTGAAGGAATGATGACAACAAGAGGGAACAGCAAGCATCATTGCAGAGTATGGCACCACGAGATCGGCGCTCGAGCTCCTCCATCTTCCTCGTCCTGTCGCTATCTCGTTACACCATAAACCTCGTTACACCTGTAACATATATTAGAGTACAGTAATAGTTTAATACCTCTTGAGTGTAACCGGTTCAGAAATTCTACACTGTGGGATGGCATATATAACAGCTTTGCTGAATACAGACAGTCTATCAAAGTGCTTCTCTTCTGGTAACGCTCAAAGTGTCCATAAACACTACCTGTCCCTGTCGCGTGTTACAGAGAAAGTAATGAGGAACATTATTATATGTGGAGACCTTCGGTGTCTCTCGACCCCGAACTGCCTTGCCATGTGTCAGCTACATGATCTACCCTAGAGACCGTGTGCAGTTTTATGCATGCTGCACACGACAGCCGCGGTAATTGCGATGAGAGCAAAAAGGGCTTACGTGTTCACCGCATCAACTACAGTTACTATCGCACGTGCACAGGCAATCACGTCGTGCTGTCAGCGCAACGCGCCTTCCTCCGGGGCTTTTTGTGGCACCCTCTTTACCATCATCTTTCAAGTCATCGCTGCCTGGAAGGCTTCCTTTTCCAGTAGCTATTATGCAAATAAATAGCTCCTGGTAGCACACTCAAATCATAAGAATGGAGCTTTTCTTTTGTTATCCGTCACAAACAGTTAAGGGGCGATCTGCGCTGGCGCTGATGTCAAGGTTTCTTTAAGCGTGCGGAGATTCACAAGCGAGTTAAGGTGAAGATAAAAGACTAGCTTAGCAGCAGGTTAGTCTTTATGCCGTAAATGCTAAAATGCCCTAAGGTAAGGCTGAGAAAATGAGAAATCAAGAAAGATAATATCATGAAAATAGACACACTTTATTATTAGATCTCGCGCCTTGAAACTCTTTGTGTAACTTAAGCGCCTGGATTACTACAAGTTATAACAGTGGAGTGTATACCTTCCAGTCTCAGTTACCAAAAATATATTCACCCAATACTAAGGAAACTTGAAATATTCTTGACTAGAAAGAAGTTGTTATAAATAATAAAGTGCATAGCGCATGGGTGCTATTCTGGTGATCATGATAAAAATTCTAAGCCACATCGAGCATAAGACAAAGTATGCTAAAATGATTTGTGGTGTTTAACATCCGCAACCACCATATGATTATGAGAGACGCCGTAGTAGAGGGCTCCGGAAATTTCGACCACCTGGGGTCTTTAACGTGCACCCAAATTTGAGCACACTGGCCTACAACATTTCCGCGTCCATGGGAAATGCAGCCGCTGCTGCTGGGATTTGATCCCGCTACCTGCGGGTCAGCAGCCGAGTACCTTAGCTACTAGACCTCCGCGGCGGGGCAAAAAAGTATGCTAAAGTGTCCAAAGTTATCCTCATTGGGCAACTCCCTAGAATTGATGTGGGGCTCTTGTATCATCAATAAATATGCATTAGTGCAAATAATCTGGAAGGAGTAACAAATTAAAGGCATCGTCTGGCACGAGTGTGAAAGTTGTCCTCAAAAATGTAGTTTAGTGTTCATTCTATATCGATAAACTAGAGCTTTCAGTTGGTCTAGTAGCGTCGGCGTTACCTGAGTTGACTTGTAGTGGCTCATCTCTATCCCGATGACTAACATCAATGCTCAAGAATAAAACTTCGTTGTAGCGGAAGTATTCAGCATACATAGTCGATGGTGGACCCCGCGCTAAGAAGGCATCAACATCATATAGTCACTAGCACTTGACACGCGCTCATGGAAGGCACTACGATGTTGATTGACCTTTTTGCATAAGATAGATGTTTGGCGGGCCAGTTGGTACATACTGAGCGAGAAACAACACACCTATATGGGACAAAAATTATACGAGGCACACTTCGCGCTATCTTTGTGTTATTCGTAAAACATTTTCCCTGTCTATATGCGTGCTGTTTCTCACACTGAGGGTGTGAACTGGGTAGTTGTGCTTATAGCGTGCTTCTGCCAAGTAGTACGTTGATACTACGGCGTGTAGACGGTAGTTTATGGTCAACGTAACGTCGACGCTCACGATACAGCAAAGAATTCACTTCAGTCACAACGATGTAAAACGTCAATCCCAACAATCCGCGCAGCAGCTAAATAACCGAAAGCAGAAGCACATCATTTTAGTGTAACAGGACACAACTACAGTCATCTCAAACTCTACATTTTCAGTATAACTTACTGTCCGCAAGAAACAGGAAGTATACAGAGTAGTACCTCATTCACAAGTTCAGTATGCTCCAGTCAAGAGGTATAAATGTTTCTAAAGGTACCCTTGAATCAATTCTGCATGGTGCATACACAAAGATTCACTGCAGGTTAAGCCCTGTGTCTAGGAATTTAAAACCTGCTGTTGTTAACTTCTGACAGCCTGTTCCACAACCGAGACTCTGCGGCATGTGTACATCATCACCTAGCCATTGTTTTCTTATTTTCTTTTTATCCTCAGAATACCAGCTCCTTCTTCACTCATCGAATTCGACGAAGCAGTTCGCCTTTCGCGCTCTCTCACTCCTACGCATCAACGTTGTCCCTCCCTCTCCTTGTTAGCATGCACGAGAGGTTGTGAAGCGTAGACACACTATCGGTAAAAAAATCAGTTTTCTTCCAGCCTTACCGAAATGTCCACTTGTCGAAATACCAGCTCAATACAACCCCTGTTTAGGAATTTTTCATCGCAAGCTTCAATCGTCCTCTTCCTACCGTGTTTAAAGACGATAGCCTTTCTTGAAGACCGACGCAAAAACTTTGATCTGTCTGTATGTCTGTCTGTATACTTGTCTGTTTGTCCACCCTTAACACTACCTTAAATGGCACCAAAGTCACCAAACGATACTCCAAACGGCCGACCCCATTCGTAGCGCCCAACAACATTGCTCAAGGTTTAGCATTCATACTTGCGTGATTGTCAACTAATAAGCAACTAGTGCGCATATCTGAGGCAAGGTAGCAACACATCAATATTATGTATGTGTCCCAAGCATTTCCCCGAGGGTGAACATGGTTAAGTGCTAATGCACGGGGTGATGCTATGAGGGGTATTTAATAATTCGAACTGTTATAAATATTAATCACACTATGGTGCCTTTATGGTGTAATGGTTCCTGGGAATCGCAATTGGATCACACGGGGGAGTTTACGTTAACTCACTGGCGAATGCCAACGGATTTCAACATTACTCCCCCTCATAGCATCACCCCGTGCATTCGCACTTAACCATGTTCACCCTCGGGGAAATGCTTGGGAGTTTTAACACTGATGATGATGATTAAAGTGTAATTAATGAATTTAAGTGTTGTTTGTCATGAAGCATTTGTACACAGATACAATATATACGAAGTATTATTTATTTAGACTTCACGACGCGTCCGGACGAGCAAAGTCCAGGGCTCGCACCCTCTCCCGCGCGGCAAGTTCACTGGCTCGAACGGCTTCGGGAACGTCCACTCGCCGTTGACGATTGCGAGCGGCGTCTTGACGCCGGCCTTCATCGCCCTTCTCCGCCTGACGCTTGCGTTGTCGTTCCGCTTCTTGGGCCGCGTTCGCGGCTCGATGCTGACGCCTCATATCGGCCTCGCGAGCACGCAGTTCACCATCCGCTGCACGCTTCGCCCGCTTGTCCTCGGCCTCGCGAGCACGCAGTTCGGCATCCGCTGCACGCTTCGCCCGCTTGCACTTGGCCTCGCGAGCACGCAGTTTGGCATCCGCTGCACGCTTCGCCCGCTTACGTTCCGTCTCACGAGCCCTTCGCAGCGCCGCCTTGTCTTCCAACGTCGGCGAAACCACCGCGGTACCGTCACCTCCAACGACGGGTGCAGTGCTGGCATTCGGTTGTACTGCATTCGTTGTTGATGGTAGCGTTGCCTCCGAGACATCCATCGCACGACCCGCTCTCGACGGGAGACTGAGAGAGAAGGCGGGCGCGCGAGAGAGAGGGGTGCGTGCGCAGCTGCAGCGAGCGAGGAGAGCGGAGAAGCGAGCGAAGGGGGAGGTGGTATAAGGCGCGTTACTGACACCGAATATCAGCGTTGCGTCCGTGGCTTATTCGGTAGAGCGTCGCGCTGCGGCCCGCCAAGTCCTCCTTCTTTTAAAGATAGACAGAAGACTTAAAGATAGACAGAAGAGAGAGATAGACAGAAGGCACAATCTCCTCAACTCTATTTACCGCGTGCTTACAGGAGGTTTTCCGAAGCCTAGAATGGTAACAGTTAGAGATAAGATGTAATGAAAAGTGCCTTAGTAACCTGCGCTTCGCCGATGACATTGCATTGCTGATTACCTTAGGGGACGAATTGCAACTCATGATTACGGATTTAGACAAAGAGGGTAGAAAGTTGGGTCTTAGAATTAATCTGCAGAAAACGAAAGTAATGTACAACAACCTCAGAAGAGAGGAGTGCTTCGAGATTGGTAATAGTGCGCTTTAAGTTGTAACAGACTATGTCTACATAAGGTAGGTAATGACCGCGGAGCCAAACCACGAGATTGAAGTAACTCGAAGAATTAGTATGAGGTGGACCGCATTTGGCAAGCACTCTCAACTTATGACAGGTAGATTGCCACTATCCCTCAAGAGGAAGGTATATAACAACTGTATCTTACTGGTACTTAGCTACGCAGCAGAAACCAGGAGACCTAGAAAGAGGGTTCAGCTTAAATCGAGGACGACACGGCGAGCAATGGAAAGAGAAATGGTTGGTGTAACCTTAAGAGACAAGAAGAGAGCAGAGTAGATTAGGGAACAAACGGGGGTTGAGGATATCATAGTTGAAATCAAGAAAGGACATGGACATTGGTCGGACATGTAGCGCGTAGACAGGATAACCGCTGGTCATTAAGGGTAACTAACTGGATTCCCAGAGAAGGCAAGTTGGTTAGGGGGAGACAAAAGGTTAGGTGGGCAGATCAGATTAAGGTGTTTGCGGGTATAAATTGGCAGCAGCAAGCACAGCACCGGGTTAAGTGGCGGAACATGGGAGAGGCCTTTTGTCCTGCATTGAACGTAAAGAGGCTGATGATGGTGGTGGTGATGATGATGATGATGATGAGGATGATGATGATGATTAAAAATACTAGGACCACTGCACAAGAAAATACTAATGGCGCCCTTGCTGAGAGTCGTAATAAAAAGCCCACAACAAACATTTTCTTTTTTGTTGAAAATGCTGATTGACGGATATGTGGGGTTTAATGGCCCTAAAGGCCACAATATATATGAAAGGGTCCGTAGTGGAGGGCTCCAGAAAACTCGACTACCTGTTGGTACAAATGCTCGACAGCAGTGAACACATCAATCTTGAATAAAATGAAACTATGAATTATCAACATAGATCTGACAGGGAGGGCGTTCTGCGTTGCGGTGCAGTGTGGTGTCAAATAGAATTGCACAGAGCTATAAATAAAGTTTATTTTCGTTTTATTGTTCAAAGCAAGCACACCGAGAGATGTATGAGATGAAAACATGTCTGAAGACTTTTCTACCAAATTTAGCGAATGAAGCTCTGTACACAAGGCCTTTGGTTTTCGAGATTTTCTAAGCCAACACCATTTCTTCGATCAAATACCAGGCATTGAGTACTCCATTCGAAGAGGTACGAGATGAACAAATGGCGTCGTCTAATGGGTGATGAAGCGGTCTTCAATTAAACAGTGTTGTTACACTTCATTCATAATAACGCTGATGAGGCTTTTCAGGATTTTTGTGGGGTTGCTTGGTGCGCGTCAGTGCGCGCTCATTCTCTACATGGTGTGTTCTGCGTTCTCGTTCTACAAACAAAGAGCACAATAAACGCTTCTTTCTACGGCTTTTACAGCGAAAGCTGCTGTGAGACCACAACCGGGGGCCGTAGTTTCCCTCTGCCGCCGCTGTTGTGCGTAACTGCTGTCGCACAAAAGAAGCAAATAAAATCTTGATAAGAAAAAATTATCCAGGATGTAACGAGGTTCAAACATGGGTCGTATCCATGGCAACCCAGTAGTATACCACCGAGTGAAGAGACTTTTATTTTCCTTTGTTACTTTCATTCGTACGCCATACAGTAACAATACAAAGCATACAAAATATAGATAACACGTACGGTGAGAATCGATAGGAGAAGCACGAATGAAAAAGGTTAACATGTCACTTTAAAATCAGCGCAACGTTACGAGTCAGCCGTAAATTCTGCCGCACACGACTTTCATGTTACGATTGTCATGTTTGGACGTGTGATTTACCTTCGTCGTCTATTCACATCACGTGATACCAAATTTGGTATATGTGAAGCTAGCGAAACAACCACGAGTGTATTATCAGCGTGGTATGTTGTCATGTTCCTATATGACACGCATGTCATGATTATCAAGTTTCGACAAGTCATATACTGTCATCATTCATTGACGTCACGCAAAGCCAAACTTGGTATATGTGAGGCTAGCGAAATGACCCCAAGCGCTGCATGAGCTCAGCGTGTAGTCATGGCTAACGCAACATGCCTGTTGTCATTTCCACGTTTGGGGTCTGTCAGTTACGGTCGCCTTGCAGTTATGCCATATCATACCAGTTTTGCAATATGCCATGTGAACGAAACTACCGCAGGAGCAGTAAAACCGTAAAATGTAAATTGTGACATTCAGGACATACATATGTATGTCTTGATTTTCATGTTAAGGCTAGCCATTTATGCTCGTCATACATTATTGTTGTTCCGTACCAATTTCGGCATTGATACTATTACTGAAACGGCCAGGAGAGCGAAAAGTCGTAGGCTGCTACGCAGATACATAGATAGATAGATAGATAGATAAATAGATAGATAGATAGATAAATAGATAGATAGATAGATATATATATATGGATAGATAGATAGATAGATAGAGAGAGAGAGAGAGAGAGATACACGCTAAATGTCTTGTAAGTTCACTAAGAAATCCTTCGCATTCAAAAAGCGTGGACAGAGGTAGAAAATCACGAAACTCCCAATAAAAGGAACCATGAGTAGCATATGAAGCAGCGCATAGGTCGACTTAAGGTTCCGTTCATCACAGGCACCTCACCCGAAGTTAACGCGCCCTAGCAAATAGAGCACTCCATTATTTGGTTGTAGTTTCTATTGGTGCTACTCGTCCTGAACCCTTCTTGGAGCACACCACTGGGGTTCATCGCCAAGTAACGCGAGAGAACGTGGGTTCATCGCGCGTCTGTACAATCACGTCTCCCCACGTCATCACGGCATCGCTAAGATAGTGTAAGAAAGAGAAACCGCAGCCTTTTACACAGCCATTTACTCCGGCCGAACGCGCAATAGCACGTCACGTTCTGACTAGGATGCAACGCGTTCGTTCTTCGCGCATCTCGGGTTCACCGAATTGGGTTCGCTGAAGCCATAACATGAGTGCTGAGAGAGTGTGAGAGGGAGAGGTCACAGCATCTTACACAGGCCGGAACGCCATAGCACGTGAGAGTGTTCTTTCTGTGCTTGGGCCAGCTGTGCACGCGCAGTAAGCATGGTCACGCCGGACACCACCGGAGTGAACTCCGCCATAAGCTGCTTCGCAGCCAACACTCAGTAAGCACCAAAGTGACTCGAGAGTCCTGAGCCACTCATGATCGTAAAGTAATTTATGGACTGAGCTACGCCAGTTCTTGAAAGTGTGCTACCTACTGATCCAACGCCGGCTTATGCAGGTTAAGGAATCACGTTAACATGCGTAATAAAGTGTTTCACAAATTTAAGTAAAAAGTAGGTGTCACACAATGCGAAGTTCGTAACAAGTAGGCAGTTGATCACGCTTAAACCCCTTACGAAAGACTCAGACATATCCCTACGTTGTTTTTGGTCAAGTGGTTGTTTTTAAACCTTTCCAGAATGTTGTTTGTGAAAAAAAATATTTTAAAAGTACCGCTCCTTTCTTTTTAATAGGTTTGGTACAAGTTAAGTAAAGGGGCTTATGTAAGGTGCTTGAAGCTCAGTAATATTAGCACAAATTTCAGCCATATACGTCTGCCAGATTTCAGACAAATTGTGTTATGTTTGCATTTTCTCATTGCGATACTGCACTTTGTGTGAATATCTGAGCTATGACTCAGATATTTTAATGAAAAATTATTTTTAGACGTCTTAAGCTGTTAACCTCTACAAGAAAAAATCACTCATATCTCAGAATTATCATTTTTGTCCGTAATTGAGACGCAATTTGCACCATGTGGTGGTCCAAATAAAAATCGTCTTTTACCTAAATTGAAAGCAAAGAAACAGTTCTTTTTATGTGACAAGTTTCATTCTTACAATTTCTATTTCAACGGATGAAATATTTTTGAATTTTCTCATAAATGTCAACGGGGAACTTCGAGGCGTGGGCTGCCGTTTGACCAAATGGAAAATGGGTAACTTGGAACTTCAAATGTCGTTTAGGGGCAACAATCTTGAGGCCGTATGTCGTTCCCTCCTATGCGGTCGTACTAGTATTATGTAGCCACTTTATGAGTTGCACAATAGATAGCGTTAGTGGTTTTCACAGCATATACACGGACAAAATGAAGATTCGTGGGGCGAATCGTTCCTCCATACATTTCTTCTTTCGTCCGTTCGTCTCTGCATCCATCTGTCCGGGCTTCCGTGTGTCGGTCTGTCCGTGAGTCCATCCGTCTTTCTGTACGTCCATACTTGTGTCAGACTATCTGTTCATCCGTTGGTGCGTCCGAACGGACGAACGCTACGCACCACTCATCATCATTCACTCCGTGGATATGCTGTGATCTTTTTCTCAAAACATGAAATGCTATGACAAAATTTGGCACATGAAAAGAACTGCTTATTTGCTTTCGATTTAGGTACAAAGTCTATTTCAATTCAACCACCCCATGGTGCATGTTGCGTATTATTATAGACAAAACAGCTACTTTGTGAAATTCACAATTTTTTCTCGTAAAATTTCACAGCTTTAGAGGTCTAAATTATTTTTTCCTTCATATATACCTTATGTGGATTGAGTATTCACTCCTCAGATATAATTGAAAGTGCAGTATTGATATAGCAAAATGCAGATATAACACACTTCGGCAAATTACTTGAGGTGTATGTGGTCGCAAAATGGTAATATTATTACTGAGCATCAAGTACTCTACGCAATCCCTTCACTTAACTTGTAGACCAAATTTGGCACAGAAGAAGAGGCACTTATGAAATAATTTCTTTCACAAACAGCCAGACAAGATTCCGGGAATTCAGTCGGCAGCCACGTGACCAAAATTTATTTGTCTGCAAAACAGTCTTGCAATTATGAAAAAATTACCTTTTTAATGCAGTAAAAACAGCTTGATTTTTTTAATACATTTGAGATGGTCGCCAAAATGGCTGGGACGTCTGACGTGGAATGACCCATTAGCCAATTCTTCCTTGATAAAATCGTGTCCATGTTTGCCAGTTCAAGAACACTAGTATCATTCGCATTTTAATACGTAACTGTACAGTACTTAATTTTACAAGTTACCTGCACTGAATACCTTCTCAATACGCATACCGTCATGTATGCTCAGTGGCATTGTGCTTTTGTGCAATACAGATAAAATATGCATATGTTGTTGCGCGTCGTATTGAATTCCTTTAATTAAACTAATCGAATGAGTACCAGATGGTAGATGTGAAGAAATACACATGCAGCTGTGTTGATGCATACTTAAGCATAGAACTTGACATTCACTTAGATTGGTCGATGCATACAGCTCAATAAACATTATCAACTTAGAGGTGCGCTTTTTATTTGCCTGCGTGAGCAAGCTGAAAGGGTGAAGTAAGGTTTATATCTACGGCACGCAAGGTATAATGATTCTGCCACAGCAGGCTTTTTATGGCGTTTATTGCTCAGCATTCTTTTCTAGCATATCTCACTGCAGTGGAGCCCGATGCCACTGGTTATGCTTGCTATGCACTCAAATTATACTTACACCTTAAGAAGCAGTTTGTTATGCAGGGTACATACTGCATGATGTACTCTTTGTGAAATTTCGGTCATCGTTCCTTGTGTATTTATATTACGTTTCCGTGATTGAATTACCTGTACAGAAAGAACAGCTTCGCCCCACTTCTCTCGAAGGCACCAGTCATCTCAGCAGCTGAATATGATTGTGCAAGCAGCAGTGACGAACTGTGGTTTTCCAGTTAAAACTATACGAACACTGAGATTACATTATTACAAGCCCAATTACACTGCCTTGTCCAAAGTTCACATTTTTAATGTCGAAATGTATACTGCGAGATATATTAGGTTATATATGTGACTCCAGAAACTCGCTTACTCTTTCTGCGTGTTTTTTCTCTTTTATCGTTGTTAATCAACGCCATACCTCTCAGTCGTTTGCCCGACTAGCGCACGGTTTTTGAAAGTTGAGGGATTTATTGTATTGACAACAATGAATTTTTAGTATATAGAGAAAAAAACTTGGTCACGCGAGATATTTCAAAATTTTGCAAAATGTCATCAGAGTCCTGTTTGTCAGACTTGCAGTTTTTTTATAATAAAGGCAGATGTTATTATACGGGCTTAATTCTTTTTTGCTTCGGCGTTATGTTCCGTTGAACCTTACGCTACAGGTTACTGCTTTCACTACTGTAGTGTGGTGCGCGTGTGTGTGTGCGTGTGTATGTGTAAGTGCCTTCCGCGTCCTGCTCGGTCGTTTTCGCCCAGTCTACCTACACATATATATACTGGTCTTATGCAGCTCGTTCAAGACCATGTCACCTTATTTTATCAGCTGCATGCATGCAGGTATAAGTGCAGTGGGTGACACCACTCTCTTCCTTCTTCGCTGTCAGCTGCAGGGAAGGTTCATATATTCTTCTCTCTGAAAACACTTAAGGCTTGGGCTTGTTGGTGATGCTTTTTGATGGAATGAAGTGCTATAATTGGCTCTCCCCAACACACAAGATTGAGCGTCACCTCCGGTGTCTCTGCTTTTGTTGTCCCGTTAATTGCGCTTCATTTGATTAAGTGTGCTTATCCATATAACTGCCATAGTTTCAAGGGGGTGTTCAGTGTTACACCCCACTCGCATGGGTGTAGCTTCATCCAACATCCATAGTTTAGGAGTGTTCATAAACACCTATTAAAGTGGTTGTAGCGTTTTTTTTTGCACCCTACACTTTGAAAAAATATCGAGTAAAAAGGGTGTCTTTTTGTCCCTCATCAATAATCGTCATCAGGCTTGCGTGCGCTTCCTTTCTTGAAAACTCGGCACTGGCCACTTTCCTACCGAGAATGCAATGTAACCCTGATAATGGGCATGTCCATCGTGACAGGAATGTACCGGGCGCGGGGCCATAACGCAAGGATGGAACGCAATACAGATGACGATTATTTTTGCGGGACAAAAAGATACCCTTTTTGCTCAGGCTTTTTTTAGAGCGTACGGTTTCATGGTGTTTCTAAACACCTTATTGTTTAGGGTGTTCCTTGACACCTTAAAGGGGTGTTGCCCATGGGAAAAAACAAATACACATTTATGGGTGTAAAAATTTTTAAAGAGGAAAATAAAAATGCACACTGCAAATATATAGCGGCTTTACCAACAGATGAAGAAAACTACTTAGTCAATATGTGACATAATACATGCGGACTGAAACAATCTAGATTATCTACACAGAGAGATGGGAAGAGATTTTGGCCTTTGGTTTACTTCACGATCTAGCAGCTCACCGTTCTTTGTTTGCAGTTTAACCGCGTAAGCTAATCCTAAATGGATATCATGAAGGTTCATATGCAGTCTTTCGTAAGCAGAGTGACCCCAAGCAGTGTTTGGTGGCACCGTGAAGCAGCTCTGAGCCATGCAATAAACGATAGCTTCTATCGCAAAGTGATGGGCTCTGGGGGAGATGATATTTCTTCGATACTGAGGGGACGCGTGGAAGAAGAGAAGAATGAAGTTCACCCGAGCGGGGATTGGCCCGATTTCTGGGCTCTCGCATTCATCCTCTCCTGTAAACAAAGGCATCTCACCATAACAATATTAGCGAAAGGTGCGCAGTACAGAAGAGCGATCCCGGGCGAACGATTACCGAAGCGCTGCCTTCAGAACTATGCTGAAGCCGCCGACTGGCCGGTCTACCACCACTCTCTATGGATCCGGTTGCTGACAGCGACATCATGCGCTCTTCGTCTGGCACTACGTGGCTCCGACCCAAGGTACCACGAAGTTTCTCTAGGAAGGTCAGAGAATACCAGAGAAGCTGAACCACTTCAATCGTGTGAGTGAATACAATTCCAGGGATGCGGCCTCCCGTTTGACCAACATCGGATTGTTTCTTGAAGGAACGGCATCGGTGTGGTTCGAAAATCACGAAAAAACAATAACGATATGGCAATCGTTTGAGCGAAAAAATTGCCAGCTGCTTTGGGGACCCATTCATCAAGAAGAAGCGTGCAGAGCTAATTTTTATGCAGCGTGCTCTTGTCCCCGGTGAAACATAGCCAACTTTATTGAACAGAATCTGAAATTGTACAAGTCTATAGACCCAGCAATAAGGAAGATGACAATTCTCGACATCTCCTCGAAGGGATAGCTTAAGCGTTGTACAATTCCCTCTGTAGCAAGGACACCTTAGCAATTGTAGCGGACATAATCCAACATGGCAGCACGTTTCAGATACGGAAGGCTCGGTGCATCACTCCTAAATTCGGTAGACTCGCGAACGTCACCATCGTTGTGTCGATATCGCTCCAATATCACCTTGCTATCTAGCTTCGATGATAAGACAAATCGTGTGCGAAATACTTGGATGACGCGGTGCTGTTACCCCCACCGAGAGCACATGCTAGCGATGCCTCCCCGCCATGCGACGCAATGTGTGTTGCCATTGATGCCACGCTATATGGTGTGCTCCAATCAAGAGTACTGGAGCGTCCAACCGACAACCTACATTATCTCCAGGGTTATTGGGACGCCTCCAGCCAAGCACCTAAAATGGTGTCTTCGTGGGAAGTCATGGGTACATGGCACCAAGTGGAAGGGCTAGAGACGTGCGTGAGGCCCCTGTATAGTATAACTGCGTTTTCCGTGGACATGTGGCTCGATTCTGAAGTCAGAGGCGTCACCCCTAACAGCGCTACTACGAGGTACTATCAGCTTCTTCTCGACCAAACAGCTATCGTGGTGGTATGCGCTCGACGCAAAACACGTACGTTGGGCAAGGCTTCCAGCAAACCGCCTGCTGAGACACACATGTGAGACGCAATTTCCACCGTAATTTCCACAGAAACTCGCCTTTCTCCGTGCGAAATTTGAAGCCCTCCGCAGCATGCAAGCTTCGTTCACCATCCCGTGATGGACGCATCACCTCCCCACCAGCGAGAACCTATAGGTGGGGCGGATAATTGAGGTGAGGTCGCCGAACATTTCTCACAACTTCCAGCTATGTCTGCACCCGTTTATGACATAAAATAAGCTTCCCGTGCTGAATGATGGACTGCCTACGATGACAATATTATACACTAAAGCAAATGTTTCAGTGATGAATCTTAACTTGAAATTGCGGCTAAGACATAAAGCGATGTCTCGCGGTGAAAGTTGTGCAACATTTCGTGGAGTGAGCGGAAAGACGCTGTGCCCTATAGGTGTGTGTGTGTGTGTTGTCGGTGTGACTTTGGGCGAAAAGGTGTTCGAGCCAGAATTCGCTGTCCTTACCAGCGCCACCCATGACATCATTTTTGGGATAGATTTTTTACGTGAGTGTAGTGCTACTGGAGACTGCGTTGCCAGCGAGATAATGCCATCGGCTTTTACTGCCTAACTTACGCACTGCCAAGTATCCATCACCATCATTGGGTATGTTGTCTTGCCTCCCAATTCGATGAAGTACGCTCCTGTTGATGCCTCTGCCTTCGACGCCGGCACGTTTGATATTTTTTGTGAAGCCCGCTCTCCTGAATTCCACCGAAGAAAATGTGCTCATGCCGCATTGTGTTCTTCCCATCAGTGATGGGTGATCGGCCCTATGGATGTAAAATTATTCTACTGAACGTAATGTTGTCCCGTGGTTTGCGACTCGCCCGCTTAAAAAAACGAGATCAGTTTCACTGCATCTTTAAACGACGAGAGCGCAGACCCTATTTGTGCTACGCAATATGCAGAAGCCAACATTTAAATATTGTAAACAAACCGCTATCATCAAAGAAACGTCAAGCTTTGGTGAACGTCTTTTTGAATCCCGCTACTATATTTGACTTTCCGCAGAATGAAGAGCAAATAGGTAGCCCACTAACGTAATCTTCACGGGATTGACACAGGCTCTGCTCACCCTATCCGGCAGAAACCATATCGTGTTTCATTTGCGGAGCACAAAGTCATTTCTCAGCAGGTAGATGAGATGTGAAAGAAAGGGTTCATCTAAAGGTAGTGTATTCCTTGGGCTGCTCCTGCGATTCTTCTCTGGAAGAAGGACGGTACAAGGCGATGCTGCGTGGACTACAGACGCCTCAACTCTGTTACTAAAGAGAATGTCTACCTGTGTTCTAGAATTGATGCCGTCATTTATGGTTTACATTCTGCATCCTACTTCCCCCCCAAGTATTTGAGATCTGGCTATTGGCAAGTGCCCATGCGTCCGAATGGCGATAGAAAAACTGCCTTCATCACCCAAGATGGTCTATTTTAACTCAATGAAATGCCTTTTGGCCGATGCAAAGGGCTAGCAACGTTTGAGTGCTTCATCGACATTATATTGCGTATACCTAAGTGTGAAGTTTGTTTTGGTTACCTGGATGACAGTATCATTTTTGGCCATACATTTGAAGGGAAAAAACTATTGTTTATACATTGTTTTGACCTGCCTGGAGAGAGCTAAACTCATCCAGAACTCTAAGGAGTGTCACTCCGGCCACCGTGAGACTCAGGTTCTCGGTCACCTGGTTGACAAGTATGGCGTTCGAGCTGACTCTGCAAAAGTCACTGCAGTTATGAGCTTCAAACAACCTCAGGCTGTTTAAAAGCTGCGAAGCTTGTTGTGCTTATGCTCGTACTTCCGTCGCTTCGTGCCTAAGTTCTCCAACCTCGCTTACCGTTTGACGTCCCTACTCAACAAGTACGCGCCCTTTTGAGTAGGTCATGAAGGTCAGCAGAACAAGGTCAGCAAAATGACAGTCGTCTTTCCCGCAACTCGAGTTTGTTCTTACGTCCGGGCCCGTATTCACCACTAGAACGCATCTGCTGCCACTGAAGTTCATACCAATGTCAGTGGCGTAGGTATCGGCGCTGTCTTGTTTTAACGCCATGCAACTGCTGAACACGTCGTTGACTATGTCAGTCGCTGTTTAAGAAAACCGGAGCACAACTACACGGTCACAGAGCAGCGATGACTCGGAGCCGTGCATAAGTTTTGCCTTTATATCTATGGACGCCGATTTTTGATTATCATGGATCATCATTCTTTAAGTTGGCTAAGTGGAATAAGCCACCCATACGGTCATCTTGCTCAGTGGGCGCCATAATAGGACGAATAGAGCTTTGAAGTTTGCTACAAGAGAAGTCGTCGTCATGCCGACGCCGATTGTCTTTCGCGGCTTCCCCTTTCCACAACGGAGTGTGACGCAGATAACTTTGGAAGCTGTTTGGCAGTAGTCAAAGCTCCGTTTCCTGACCTAACAACTTTTCGAGCAGAGCAGCGCAGTGACAATGGTCTCGCTTTTTTTATCTCCGCAACGAACGGTCGACGCGTTCTAAAATATGGCGTTCTTGACTAGAGGGATCATTCCAATGCAGGGCCCCATTAACTTCTACTGTTGTGCATACAAAACTCAGACAAAACGTACTTCGAGCGATGCGTGATGACCGAACATCTGGCAATATGGGTTTTTCTATGACATTTAATCGCACAAAAGAACGCTTCTTCTGGCCGAAAATGAGTAAAAGTGTGACCGCATACGTCGCGAGCTGTAATCATTGTGAACGGTACATCTGTCCTAAAAGCCCACCAGCCGGACTACTTTATACCATGGCATCGCCGCGTTCACCAATTGACGTCGTCGCTGTTGATCTGCTCGACACTTAGCCCGATCTACGAACGGCAACCAATGGATTATTGTAGGTACTGACTATCTCACACGCTACGACGATACTGCGATAATCACTGCGGTCACGACCAATGAAGTTTCACAGTTCATGCAGTCGGACAATATATTATGCCATGGATCCCCACGTGTAAACATTAGTGATTGCGAGCGACACTTTGTTGCCGATGTAGCTGAAGACCTGCTTCTTTTTGGTTCGTGCCATTTTTGTCACACTACTCCGTATAATCGGCAAGCTAATGGTCTAACTGAACGAACTAATAGGAGGTTTATCAACATGATTCTTATGTATGTTGATTCCAAACACAAAACATAAAGTACCATCTTGTCGTTTATAACTTTCGCCTTTAATCCTGCACAGCATGCAACAGCGAGATACAGTCCATTTTATCTGGTCTACGTATGCCAAGCCCGGACACCTCTTGACACTATTCTTGTGTTTTCCGAGATTACTGAAACCTGCTCTTACTGAAACCGTTTGCAGCTCAAAAGAAGCCCGGTGCATCGCCCTTCTTCGAACTTTACGACGGTAGAACCGTTACGACGGAAGTCACCGGCACATATCATTCGAGAAAAAGAATTAGTTAAGGCTTTGGACGCCGCTTCGCAAGCGTTGCTTTAAGAAACGTTTATGGACAACTACACTGGTCCGCTTATTCTCCTGGAACGCCTCAGCGAGGTCACGTACGTGATATCATTGTCAACTGGCCGTCTTTCAAGCAAGACCGACGCTGTCCATGTTGCCCCCAGTATGAAGTGTTTTCATCATCGCAACGAAGACTAATTCGCCCAACGGGCATCATCTGCAAAGGGGGAATCGCTATGATACTAAGGAGACGCGTGGAAGAAGAGAAGAACAAAGTTGGCTTTAGCATAGACCTGCCCAATCCTTGAACTCTCGCGTTATTCATCTCGTGTAAACAAAGGCATCTTACCGTTACAACATTGTATAATCTCCCACACAAATTCAAGCGAACAAACTACTTGGAGAATAGGGGCACGGCACAGCAGCCACAATGCACGGCTTACGTCCCCTGTTATTGCAGGCTACAGCGACCTGGATCATTTGCGCTTCAATCCCCGGCACGTGCGAGCAGATCCGATGTGACAAGCATTCCAACTGGCCTGTTTCGGTGCTCCTACCGTCGAATTTGGAATTCGCAAGCCCACCAATCTGGCAACCCGGAACGTCATTGACAACGCCCCGCACGGAAACAGCAGGATTCAAAAGGCCCTCAGCGCCAGTCCACTACGGGCACGGCACCGCAGCCACAATGCACGGCTTACGTCCCCTGTTATTGCAGGCTACAGCAACCTGGATCATTTGCGCTTCAATCCCCGGCACGTGCGAGCAGATCCGATGTGACAAGCATTCCAACTGGCCTGTTTCGGTGCTCCTACCGTCGAATTTGGAATTGGCGAGCCCACCAATCTGGCAACCCGGAACGTCATTGACAACGCCCCGCACGGAAACCGCAGGATTCAAAAGGCCCTCAGCGCCGGTCCACTACGGGCTCGGCACTGCAGCCACAATGCACGGCTTACGTCCCCTGTTATTGTAGGTTAGTTACTTGAGAAGTGCTGCAACTGTGACTTGTCGAGATTACTGCATGATTTCGGTGTCGTGCCCATCAGAGTGGTTTGATCCGCTGAAGCGAACAGTGTCATTTTGGCATGATATGTGCTCTTGCTTGTTTGGCCTTCTACTGATGCTCTCGGGTGATGTGGAGTCAAACCCCGGGCCGATGAGCAAATCCGAGGCAGAGGCTTTTTCTGCAGCTCTCTAGACAATCCACAAGCTTGAGGAGAGAAACGAAACACTCACCGCAGAACTTAAATGCATCAAAGAGAGACAGGAAGTTTATGTTAGTGAAATCTCTGCGCTGAAAGCTAAATTTGTAACACTCGAATAAAACTATGCCCCCCTCAGTACAGCTGATACTAATACAGCCGAAAAAGCAATTCTGGAACTTTCCAATCAAGTTACGACGATCGCGTCTCGTTGCAATGACGCAAAAAATAGACAGCGAAGGTCAAACTTACTGTTTTTTGGACTCGATGATGATCCCGAGGAAGATTGGGCCAAATCAGAAAAAAATAATTAATTTGTGCTCGAACAAATTAGAGTTAAGAAAAACCAGCACGCATTTTGAACGCGTACATAGATTAGGGAAATACACACAAGGAAAAATAGACCCATAATTGCAAAATTTGCATTTTCAAGAACAAACAGGAAGTACTGTCATCAGCGCGAAAACTTAAACGAACGGGATTGTCTATCAGTGAAGATTTCTCTTTTACAACCAGGCAAATAAGGAAAAAATTGTGCGACTTTGCCAAAACTTAGAACACCAGATTCTACTTAGCCGTCGACACTTTACACATGGACAAAAACACGTATGTGGTTGATAGTATTACAAAAAAAGTGGTACTGTCGACAAGATAGCTCCACCTCTTACAAAGCGCTATATCAAAAACCGCAGCTACACGTGCGCGGAAGAGTGTCTCCAAGATAACCCCCTTTCTAACAAAACCTCATTATCTTTTACGTTTACAAACAAACGTAGTTTACTGCCTAAATAAGAAGCAATAGGTTCGCTGCTAGACGACAACGAATCTGACGTCCTTGTGCTTACTGAGATGTGGTTGCAACCTGATAATAACGATGACGAGGTTTTACCAAATTTTAACACCTTTAATATCTGTCGTAAAGACCGCGCTGATAAAAGAGGTGGTGGTGTTCTTTTGGGCATCAGAAAAACAGTTTGTTCTTACGTTGTCGACACAAAATCGGCCCTTGAGATAATTTGGGTTGCTTGCGAAACAAGCCCTACTAACGTTGTTCTGATAGGAAACTGTTACCGCCCTCCTGACTCCAATAGTGGTTTCATAGCTGAATTGAGGGAAAGTATTACTGATGCCATTAACTTGTGCCATACTGAAACTGTCTTTCTTTTTGGAGACTTCAACCTTCCCCAGATTGATTGGAACCTTATATTCTCCCCTTGTAACACATCATCACAGTTTATCAGCCTAACGCTTGACTTTAATCTTGTACAGGTGGTCAATAAACCCACCCGTGGAAACAATATTTTAGATTTAATACCGACCTCAGCCCCTGATACAGTCGTGGAAGTCCTTTACCGAGAAGGTCTTAGCAATCACAGACTTCTTGAAGTAACCCTTAATCTTCCTGTAACGTTTTCCGGCAAAACTACAAAAAAATTCGCGACTATAAGAAAGCTAACAATGCCGAAATCAACAATGAACTTGAAATATTCTTTAACCAGGTATTCTTGACCTCGCTTAGCAATCGCTCGGTCCACGACAACTGGCTACTTTTCCGTGACAAAATGATCCATTTGATTAATAAATACATTCCCTTGATTTCGATATCTAATGACAAGTGTAATGCCTGGTTCGCTAAGTCACTCAACCAACTAAGAAATAAAAAGAAACGTCTCTACCGAAATGCTAAACGCCTGCGCACAGCCAGTGCGTGGGATAAGTATAAGAAGTGTTTAAACACCTACTGCGCAGCTTTACGTTCTGCTAAACCTAAATATATTTCAACAGACCTGGGCTCCCTCCTAAAAACAAACCTAAAAAAATTCTGGCGTGAAATATCTCGCAATCGGGATGCTAATCACATTACCTTACATGATGAGAATCACGAACCTCTTTCTAACAGCCAGAGTTGTTCTGCTTTTAACTCTTTTTTTTTGCCTCAATGTTTACTCGGGAAGACCAATCCACATTACCTAACGTGCCCGATTATGATTACCAGTACTTGAAACCTATCGAAATTACAGCTAATGGTATAGAATGTCTGATAACTAAGCTGAAGCTGTCTAGCTCCACTGCGGCTGATAATATTACCTCAAAAAGTACTAAAAAACACAATTTCCATTACCAGTAACATTCTGTGCTATATTTTTCAACAATCTTTAGAGTCTGGCCAGATACCTGACGACTGGAAAGCTGCACAAGTTACCCCATTGTTCCAGTCTGGAGACCAACATCTACCCCAAAATTACCGTCCAATCTCACTTACATTCATTTGCTGCAAGCTATCAGAACACATTATCGCTTCGCACATTTACAACCATCTTGAGTCTAACCAGTTCTTTTTCCACAATCAACATGTGTTTAGGAAAGGTTGGTCATGCGAGACACAACTGCTTGAATTCACGACTGACCTTCACTCGAACATGAATAATAACCTCCAAATAGACTGCATTTTTCTTGACCTTTTGAAAGCGTTTGACCGTGTGCCCCACTGCCGCCTAATCTCAAAGCTATCTGCTCTTTATTAGACTCACTAACCTTATCATGGCTTCGAAATTTTCTTTCTCTCCGGAAACAGTTCACTGTCATCAATAACGATTCGTCGTCTATATGCGATGTAACTTCCGGGGTGCCACAGGGCAGCGTGCTCGCCCCGCTGCTATTTCTTATATTTATAAACGACTTGCCTGATGGCGTTACATCATTCATACGAATATTTTCCGATGACTACATAATCTACCACTCTATCAAAAATGTTAACGATCATTACGCACTACAGAAAAACCTTGATGTAAATATGAAATGGTGTGAGACGTGGCAAATGGTTCTAAACGCATCAAATTGCAAAACCATCTCATTTAGCCGTAAGCATGACCCCTCCATTTTTTCATACCATATAAATAATGACCCGCTCTCGCATGTTTCCACATACAAATATTTGGGCCTACACTTCACACAAAATCTTTCATGGTCTTCTCACATCACTAACATCTGCGCAAATGCCTCGAGATCACTGGGATACCTACGCCGTAACTTACATTCCTCCCCCGCTGACGTCCGAAAACTAGCTGACGAAACTTTTGTTCGACCTCAACTTGAATTTGCCTCACCAATCTGCTCCCCCCACCAAAATTACTTAACCAACATGATCGAGGCAAGTCAAGATAGGGCAGTCCGATTCATTTCTCGTAATTATAATTTCTTCTGCAGCGTAACACAACTCAAAATGAATTATTCACTTCAATTATTATCCACTTGCCGCAATATTTCTCTTTTATGCCTCTTTCATAAATACGTCAATAGCACTAAAATGACCAGACTTACAATTGAACGACCCTCCTATTTATCAACTAGACTACACAACCGGCTTAGTTTCTCGCGCATGTACGGCAAAACTAACTCTTTTAACGCATCCGCTTTGCCTCGTGCCATCACGTTGTGGAATAATCTTCCCGATAACTTGGTATCTGACACTAACCCTGTTTCTTTCCGCAACAAATTGGGCTTACATTTTGGTTGATAATTTCATGTTCACAGTTTCGTTCTTGTATGTATATGACATTCATAATGCTGTGCAAAAAGTTTTTTTCTAATGCGCATATTGCCCCCTTATTTTTTGTGCTTTATTTTTGTTTGCTTAGGACGAACTGTTCACACTTCCTGTAAGCGCTTTCATGATTTTCCCAGTGTATTATACCACAATCTGTGCCATTTTACTTACACGTATTGTACACTTTCTAACTGCTGCGTGCCATGAACTGCATCTTTCTAGTTTTTTGGTAACGATGTATGATGTCAGTTTATACTTACTTATTTCTTGTTTATTTGTTACTCATGTCTTGAGCTTACGTTTTGGCACCTTTCGCCGTTTTATTTGTTGTGCATGTCTTTGTTAGCCCCCCTTACTCAATGCCCTAACCAAGGGCCTGTAGGGTACCTGTAAATAAATAAATAAATATATTCCTTCTTCGGTACCTCAGGATACTGATATGTTCGCTGTCTTATACAAAATATCTAATCAGTTTTGTTGTTTGCTTTGCCACTTTGTTTTGATACCAGGACAATGTGTAAATTGTAGTTCGTTTTGGACGCACATTTTTGTTACTTGACATTTCTCAATATATGCTTACAATGGCTCGTAGTCCCCAATAACTTCAGGCACATATTGCTTCAAATTACTAATCTGCAGTGCGTTTCGTACCAGGTTAAAAAGCGGGTGCGAAGTACGGTATTCACGTGATATTTCCTGCGAGGAATAAGTTAATAAGGAAAATGAAGTGGTTAAAAGAAATATATATTTTTGTCATAACGACAGCTTAAGAATCATGGTTATATCAGCATGTGGCTTTGATGAAATGTTCACGGGATGTGCGCAGCAAGCAGCGAGAAGACGATTTTCATGAGACTCTAGACGATAAGCCCTTTCTAGTTTAAATAGCCACCTCGCGCTCCTTAAAAGCGGTTTAACCTCCTTTGAGTTTTTATTAAAACCTTGATTATTTTTTTCATGAAAACAGATGTAGTAGAGGCAATCATGCAGCGGCGTAATGTGCGCTTAGTTGGAACTTGTCAAATTACCATTTGTGTCCAACCTAGATGTGATCAGGAATCAGCTTCTTGTGCACATGATCATGTTTACACATCCTTCATGCAAATGCGCGGTACTGCAAGATAGGATGGTTTAGAAGAAGGTTGTATCTTCTATGGAATGAAGAACCTGACTTGCTGCTTGGACTCTCATCAGCCCATCTGCGCATAGTGTGCTAGTCCAGCTTCACCAACTGATCACATTTCGTCGGCCATAAAACCGCCAACGAATGGTCTGCACTTCAGTGTGTCTTGCATCACTACAACGAACACTTGGTTAAAGGTTGTCTGCACTGTCTGCGAAAAATAAATGAAGTGCGATACCCCTTTCTGTAGGATAGGTGAATAATACTGAGAATTACTGTCTGACCCAATGACAGGGGCGTTCTCTTATTTTTTGCCAGTAGAATTATGTTTTTGTTATCTGGTGATAATCTAGAGCAGTCCTGGTCCTGAAAAGTTAAACGAAACATTGTCGCAGTTGCTCGAGGGGCAACGAGAATTCGCTTTCAGTTGCCTTTAGGGAGAGCCAAGTTTGCTTTCACTGAAGAGAGGGTAAATAGGCGTGATGCATCTGTACTATACACCAGATAATTATTTCAACCTATTGAGACTTGAATAACAGTAAGTACTCTTGCTAACTTGCTGTCTAAGTTAGGTAGCCAGTCCGACGAACTTTAAATCAGGTCTAGTATAATGTATTTGTCTACGGGACTGCCTGAATCGAATTTTGAGTCCACTGAGTTCTTGCTTTATACTTTCACGAGTCTAATATTTTGACGAATTGGGCCTTCAATGCACCCACATTTGAAGATGGCACATGCTGGCTTGAAGCACGTTGCAGTGACAAGCCATGCCTTGCATTTTTTTTTAATTTCTTGCACTGTATATCTATGCTTTCAATAATAAAAACGCCTGGAAAGTAATATAAACGCAGATATATTTAAATTAGCACTTAGCGTGTTCAAAACGTACGCAGCACCACCGCGTCATGACTGCAATGTAGTTCAGTGACAATAGACAACGTAAACTATGTGTTAAGCAAAGCTATGCGTTATGCAAACAGTACGTTTTGTAAAAGTTAGATTTAGAAAACAATTTAATGCCAAAGTCACAAAGGTTAGAAAGTTATGACCCAGTTATATTTCAACAAAAATGGGCACGTAATTTATCCCAAAACATGCTCTGAATTTTAATTCTTAGACTGGAAGCCAAGGAGGGGTTTTGATTTGCATCGCAATGCATACCTTTATCAAATGGCTTCAATTTGGCGCCAATGGCAACAACATTCTAATGCGTACAAACTAAGCATTCGCGCCCCAGTGCAATCATACCACTGAAGGCATCGGATTCATGACTGCCAAGTTTTCATGATGATAAAAGAAAATCAATAATGAGTACCAAAAGTTACCAGGTAGAAAGTAAAGATAGAGTCGCGAGAAAACTTTGAAAACATTCTGCGAATAATTTTCGCTCAACAGCAATAGTTCCCACGCTTGCGAATGTAAGTATTTTGCAGTTAATTCACTCTCGAATGCCACTTTCGCTCGTCTACATTTTCTTTGCACTACGAGAAAATTCGGAAAGCGAAAGCTGATGGTTGGTAGCTAGGCTTCAAAAAATAGAATAACAGAGAGAAGTTGGCCGTTTATCATTGCTGCTTTTGACTTGAAGAGCATTCGCTACCAATTTTTTCACTTTACTTGCCAGCACGTTGCTTTTTGACTTTTTTAACCTCCAGTTCATGGTTCTAATCTCTTTGTAACTAAATAAAACAAGCAATGTGCAAATTATACGTGCCATACAGTTCCGAGTTGAGTTAGCTGGAAAAGATTGCGCAATGGGATAAATCAATTAGGCGGGAGATTCTATCCAGCGACTAATCCTCTTATGCTTTGCCGTGAGGGTTCACAAGCCGTGTGGAGAGACGAGCGTGTGTACACTACTTCAATATATAAAAAATAACACATAAACGCAACCACAAATAACGACCAGAATATAATATTTCAATTCATTTCATGATAACATCACTGCTAGAATTAAAATCACTGCACTATTTATTCTGAATATCCTAATTTGGTTGTACTTTTATCGTTGATGTCACTGACTTTGTCAGTGGCGATGGCCTAATGCGACGTGAAAGGAAATTAGGCTTGCGTAGAGTTCTCCATAGCTTTCATCCTGCCATGTTGTCTTTCTTCTATGCCTATCTTTTCTTTCTATTACTTTAACTTTCGCCGAACACTCAGAAAGTCAAGAAACGTCAAGGTCCTCATATTGTATATTCTTCTGAAGTAATCAAGGGCTCCTAAAGCGGCTTCTGGTTGGTCCTGAAAAGCAGGTGAGTGCAAATTTATTCGCAAGCAGTATCATGGCTCATCAGTTTTAAATAATTTCAAAGCCTGTGCAATAAGGCTACAATTCAAAAAATTGACACATTTAGTTGAAATACCGCAGGAGGTCTGCATATGCAACTAGCTCACGATTTCCTGTGCCAGGCCGCGTCTCCATAGCTGTTGCAGACTCCTAACTCAATCTCTTCAACGACAAGAACAGTCCCAGTTGTTAAAATACTGAATCAGTTTTGACGCAACCTATACATTACCGTGCTCCCGACGTGTATGAGCGAGCATATAGAAAGCATTGTCGACAAGATAAACGTTAGAAAAATGTATCAGCCATTTGCACAGTATGTCGCCGAGCAAAACGTAAGTTCACAAAGGTACCTAATAGGGCACACCACACACTTTAAAAGTGGTTGCCAAGAGGCAAATGACCCTTTCTGTTTTGTGTTACTCCACCAAATGTGCCCATGGACCGCAAGTGAAAGGAAAATAAAGGCCCTATGAGGAAACAATGAAGTCTCCCACTATCGATTATTCGCAGGCCTTAGAAAATGTCACATAAGAACTATTTCCGTATTATAGCTTTTTTTTCACTGATAGTAATAAACTCTCCGGTTATCTGTCTTTTTATATCGTGGCTGGCAATGTACCGCACACGTCTCCACCAGCTGAGGACATAAAATCTCCATGAACCATGAACGTTCCTGTATTTGCAGTTTACAAATTTTTTGTTATTACACTTGCAGAGTTGACATGACACCCGAATGATAAACCGTTTACTTTGGTAGAAATATTATTCAGCACTGGCATCATGTTAAGAAAAGCCCCAGTATGAACGCATGTGCAACCTGGAAGTTTGCGAGGCCTTAATGTCTTTAAGAAAACTTTATTGAGAGTGAACTACATCAGAGTGGCTGTTTACAGGTAATACTTTTAACGTATTTTTCCCCCATGAAGGGGAAGTATCGGCGAACTTTTAAGCGATTAGCGTACTGTAACAGCGTTAGCGTTAGCTTCAGCTACCCCCTAATAACTGAATTTCACCAAGGCACTGTGTCACCTTTTAAATATCCACCCTGTGGACTTCTTTGGAACGTTTAAAAAATGACGGCAGAGTCACGAGGTGAATTATGATGACATTGGGCGAAGCTCTTTGAAGTACTACCGTGAAATTTCCTTCCGTTAATTCCCATGGTGATATGCGCGCTTCCTCGCCGCTTCCAACTGTCGAACGTTTTCAAGATCTGCTTCGCGACGTTGACGTGTTGCCTTGACCTCTCGTTCCCGTACGGAAGGATCTTGCTGACGCTGACGTGCCACTGCAGCTTCTTGTTCACGTACGGCGGGATCTTGCCGACGCTGCCTTGCTGATGTGGGTTCTTGTTCCCGTACAGTAGGATTTTGCCGACGCTCACGTGCCGCTGCAGCTTCTTGTTCACGTACGGCGGGATCTTGTCGACACTGCCTTGCTGATGTGGTATCTTGTCCCCGTACAACAGGATCTTGGCGGCGACTTTGCGTAGCTTCCCGGCGCGTTTCTGCGTCGCGTGCTCTCCCTCCAGGGTCCTGTCTGTGAGTGCGCGGTGCCGCTGCCCTGCGCGCCCGGCTTTCAGTATCCTTATCCATACGATCACACACCGACGGCAACGAGCATCGGCCACTACAAGCCTGTATCGATATGGTTTTGAATACAAAGCCGTTGCTTTGCAAAACTCCTGGCGTCTTTCGTTAAGCAGCTGGAGCCTCCTTATTCTTTTGCTTTAGAAACATCTGCCATTATTTCGTTTAGCTTTTAGAAAACATCTGGCGTATTTCGTTGGTTTATTTCATCAATGAACGACGTTTTAAAGAATATTTTTTATTGTTTAATCACGGACAGGAGAAATCTCACAAAGCACTACCTTGGAAGTAAAAACAATGGCTGCTACTGGGAATGAGAGACAGCAGAAGTCAGCTTTTAACACTTCTACTTCTACTAACGTTTCCTGCTGGGACATGCCAATAGCTGCTAATGAGGAATGATAAACAGAAGAATTCGGCTTTTAGTTAACGCGCACGCTTCGGCTTTTTTTATTGTTGAAAAGTGCACAGGAGAAATCTCCCACCATCACCACCTTGGAGGTCAAAGCGTAAGACTGGTTACAGACTACGACTACGAGGGACGAACGGGTGCCGTTCTCAGAAGCTTCGCCCCTAAAAGCCACAGCTTTGCCACAAAGGCCAAGCAATGAACTCGAGAGCAACAAATTGGAAGGTCACGCACAGAATAACCAGCAGATCGAAACGTGACCCACGTTTCTCATGCACAATTGACGCACGAAGCCTATTTTCAGATACAGAATAATGCAATGTGAATGAACAAATGAACGGAAATGGGAGTGTAAGATCAAGCACCAGGAAAAATATGTGCATTGTTGTCGTGGTGTTGTCTGTGGCACTTCTTTGACTTGTGATTGCGTGTACATTGGTCAATCTGGAAGGTGTGTGAACGAAAGACTTGGGGAACACGAGTAAAGTGTAGAAAAAGCCATATCTGGTCATTTGGCCCTTCACTGTAAGAGGTGTGGTTCTGTTTCTGTGTTTCAAAACACCCGTATTCTCTTTAAGGCCCGTGACGGCACTACGCGTGATATTATTGAAGTCTTTGAAATTGACAAAATGAAAAAAAATTGTGTGAGTGTCGCTTCGATAGCTTTGTCAGCTAAAGAAACGAATGGTCTAGAATTTTAACTTTGACGTTTGCGAGTGCAGATTGTCGCAATCGATGACGACGCATTCACGAGGCGTGCTGCATCTTACCATGATAAGTTCCAGGTTTTATCGGTCTACTGTTACTGTATAACTAGCATGTGTGATCGAAAATAAAACAATAGTTGCAAGTGAGTGCTGTGTTTGTGTGCGTCTCTCTTTTTTGTGTCCTTGTCCTGGTGCGCTTTAGTCTTATAAAGAATGAAGGCAAATAAGGTTCGGAGTTGTTACTTCACTGTGTAGGAAAAGCGCGATCTTTTCGCAAGTGTGGAATGTGCAACAGTTGCAGTGACCTTTGTGCGCCCGGCAACTGAAACAGAATCGTTCCGGTAAAAGCCGAACGCCAGCCATGACGTACAATCCTCCTTACCGCGAAATAAGGGCGCGCCAGTGAGCGTCGACACTCTTCTCTTTGTGGGGCAAAGTGCACGTGGGAGATAAAAGCGCGGCCGCCGCGTCGTGATGATGTGGCTACCTGCGCTCATTGCACCATCTTTCTGGTAATGCTGAAAACACAATGTTTCCTACCCGAAATGCCCATCAGCAGCGGTCTATGGTAGATGCAGATAGCTAGCCATTTGAAGGTTGAAGGACCTGCTCCTCGGTGGCTCAATTCTTAACGCCTCACATTCACGGTTCAGAGGACGCAAGTTCGATTTCGCGTACTACAGTTTTTCTCTGGATTTTTTTCTTGTATATATATTTATATGTGTAGATACGTATATATACACGGTGAGTGACGTCGACGCTCATACCGACGCTGACACCGGTGGCAAATTCCAGCCGAGAGCGTTTACATAAGTGCTTTCGAAATAATACCAGCAATTCAGAAGTCAAATCGAATTTCACACTCACCGTCCGGGCTGCGCGTGACACTGACTAACTCGTACAGTGTTTACTCACGCATAAACGGCCACAAAATGCGTGAAGGTATGATGACCGCCTTAGATGGCAACAGAATCAGACATGCAATCCGAGTTTTCGAGGCTTGTTACCTCACGCGCCAAGTTGTCTTTTAGTCCACTTTGCTTTTCTCGCACACGCATCACAATTGCTACAACTCACTTAAAGCAGGGAAATCAAAGTAGCCGATAATTTGCCTAGCTTTATTATCGGCCGCTTTGCACTCATTTGTGTTATACGAAACATATCATGGCTAACGGTTACTTCAATTCATTTATCGAAAAAGAGTGAGATATGCATGTACTTGTACGAAAAACTTCACCCTTACAAAAATGCTCGAATGCGTAGCATTGCAAAAACGGGCAACCTTTGTTAATGAATTGTGTATGGCCCTGCCACACTGGCCTAGTGGCTGAAGTGTTCGGCTGCTGACCTGCAGGTCACGGAATTTTATCTAGGGAGTGACGGCTGCATTGTCAATGGAGGTCAAAATGCTGTGGGCTCGTGCACTCAGATATTGGTTGCACGTTAAAAAACCTCAGGCCAGGGCGTCCAACTTTGCGGAGCCCTTTGCTACGGCGTCTCTCATTATCATATGGTGGTTTTGGAACGTTAAGCTACACATATCAAATCAGTGAATGGTATATAGCCGTCCATTTTCTCTGAAAACACGAATTCTGTGAACGAAGCAGATATTTACACTTAGTTTGTACTCTTCGTTTGTAGCCAACAGGAGGTATACTTACTCACTTTTGTGACGTTAAAATAATTGCAGTAGTATGAATTTGGTGTAGGGCAATAAACACGACAATTATCTGAGCTGTATAAATCTTTCTATTGTGTTGTCTAAATTTGCAACCGCATTGAAGTGTTGCATGCCAAATGAGTTTTTGCGACGCCTTCAGTGTCTAACAGTTTCAGACAAAGCGCTACACTTAAGTACGATTGTTTTCAGAACAGAAGTATTTGCGGTGGTTTACGTAGATAACTGGTTGAACGCCACTGAACTCAAACTATAGGCCAAACCACTCCTCATCGCTTTGCTCTCGTCACCAGCGCAGAGTAATTTAAATATGCCAAATTTGTGACAAAAATGCCACAGCAACCCAATTAGGTGACATCCTCTGGAAATTCGAGGGCCTTCCCCAAACCATGAAGCTTCCGCCAGCTCCCTCAAAAGCGATACGCGATATGAAATACCTTATATGATCCCCGGACGAAGCAATACAGAAAGCCGTCATCATATGAGCAGGAGAGCACGCCGCAGGCAAGCGGCCAGCTCCGAGCCAAAGTTTCTTTAGGAGCGAAGCTCCTTGAGGCATGGGCTGAGCATCCTGCCGTAATCGTATGTAGCCACCTCTCATTAGTTCTTGAGCCGGCCGTAGAGGACGGTACTTGTACATATAACGAAATGCATATACGCTACGCTCTGATGCGACACTAGAGGATGTACGATACCTGAGGATAACAAAATGCATATACGCTATGGTACGATACTAGAGAATGTTCCATGTAGTATGATAAATAATGAAAATCACAGCATATCTATGGAGTGAATGATGATAAGTGGGGGGAAGCGTCCGTCAGTGCGTCTGTGATTCCGTCCATCCGTTTGTTCTTGCTTCCATCATTCCGTACGTCCATCCGTCAGTGCTTGCTTCCATTCATTTGTCCGCGCGTTCATCCATGCAACCGTTCATCCATCCGTGCGTCCGTTGATCCATTCATGCATTCATCCACGCATCCATCCGTTCATCCTTCCGCCCTTTCGTGCGTCCATCCGTGCGTCAATCTGTGGGTGTGTTCATCTATGCGTCCTTCCCTGCATCGTCCATGTGCCCATCCGTCCGTTTTTCTTTCCATGCGTTTGTACATGCGTCCTTCCGTTCGTTTGTTCATCCCTGCGTTCATCCATGCATCCATCCGTTCGTTTGTCTTCTCGTGCATCCCTCCATGTCTCCGTCCCTGCGTTCATTCAATCATCGTCCGTCCATTTATATTCGCGTTCATCCGTCGATGCGTACGTCTGTCCGGGCGTCAAATAGACAGACAGACAGACAGACAAACGATGGACGGACGCGGTCAGTGGATGATTCACGGTTGGCCGATAAAAAGTAAATTACGCGCAGCGCGGCGTCGGCTCACGCTCGAAGACGGAACCCCGATGTGAAAGCGCGCGAGTAAATAGAAATGACGTCATACAAAAACATTGGCGACCGCATGTTCGTCAGTGGCGCCATACGTTAGGGGGCGCGGTGTAGTAAAAAACTTGTCCCCCTATCTGCATATTATTCTGCAAATGTCGAAAGTGTTGCGTGTGGAGAGATTGAACAAAACAATTATTTGATGTCCTGCGCAAGAAAATTTGTGATTGGTATTGTGGAGGCGCTGCGTTAAAGTGCCTCGGGCGTGCAGCGTAGGCGAACGAGTGCATCAAGTCACGTCACACGTGCGTCATGAGCGTCATCTGGCAGTTTTCTTAGAAAACAAAGCGCGTATCTCTGAGATGGGTGCGCGCGCTCGTCTCTGAGGTGATAAGGTCTAGAACGCAAGGCGATGGGTAGGTGCCGTCTGTCTCGTCTTAACAGAGCGTTGGAAACACTCGCATTTTGTGCAAGCACTGCATGATCAGCGCAGTCTGATGAGCGCTACGTTCCTTAAAATTACTTATGTATGTTTTTTCTAGTAAAAGACGCGCATGCAGAATATATACGTGTTGTTAATGTGCTTAGACATGCACAATGATAGTTTTTAATTGACAGTCGCACATGCATGAACGCTAAATACTGAGCATCATTGGTGGGTGCTGCGGATGGGGTCAGCCGTTTCATGTACCCGATGCGGTTGAGAGGGGAAAACAGACAAATGTCCAGACAGACAGACCAAAATTTTTCAATCAATCAATCAATCAATCAATCAAAAAACTATATTTTCACCAATAACAAAAACATTTACGGTGAAAAGAGTGGCCGCAAAAAAACTGTCCAAAGATCCCCAAGAAAGACTATTGTCTTTAATAAAAGCCATTGTGGCGCGCGCGCGTGTGTTGAGGAGGTCGTCGGATAGACAAGGCTGCAGGGTTGTATGCGCGCAAGACGGTGGCGGTCCCTTACAAAAATCTTATATATGAACTTATATAAAAATCCCTATATATGGCTACATCAGGAAATGGGCATATTTGGCTTTATATGGAATCCCCATATATGGCCCTTATATAACCTGATATGCCCAATTCCTGATATAGCCATATATGGGCCTTATATACCCATATACGGGTGTTACTGAATATGGCCATATATGGCTATATATAGAAGCATCCATATAAGGTCCTATATGGATGCTCTTATATATGGCCTTATATGGATACCTTTATATAAAGCTGTTCAGATGATTAATCTATATTAGTTCAGCTTGTGTCACCGGCAAAAAAATATAGCTGCTCAAATCATTCTTCAACTAGAAATATAGCTGTTTGTTGAAACGTCTGCATGCAGTCACCATCATCTCCAAAATAAAGGCAGTACATACCCCCTGAACTTTCTTCTTTAATTAGGTTATCCTCATTATATCTCGATTTATTCTCAATAACTAATTGCTAAAAATGTAACTTGCCATCATATTTAAAGTTTGTGGTGGGCACCTGTCACTGTTAGTCCACTTTTCCTGAAGAGATACAATCTTTGTGCTTAAATTTATTGCTTACTTATTGACACTTTTTTATTTATCTATTTATTTCATTACCCACAGCACCAATTGGCATTACTGTGGAGAAGCGTTTACGAAAAGTAGAATACAAAAAGTACATAGTCAGCCAAACAAATAATCAAAGCCAGTTGAATCACAATCTGCAAGAGAAATTCATACATAAATCGAAAAATGTGACACACCCCAAAAATGCAACGCACTAATTCTAACATGAAACAAAACAAATATTTGAGAGCGTAGAAGCAATGCTGGAAGACAGTGGGTTCCATCTTCGTAAATGTTTGGTAAAAAAATCATTTTGAAACACGTCAGTCTTGCATGCGATTTTTCTTATCTTGAACCTAAGGTCAACATGGTCTGAGACATAGTACGGTGCAAGTAAATATTGCGCTTTATCGATTCCGACTTGACAAAAATAAATAGCATAAAAGAACCCAATTTGAGTTCCTAAAGATATTTTTCACAGTGTGTTTGTTTAAAACTTTTCTCGCGTGTCAATGGAGCTTCCATAGTCAGTCAAAACAAAATATTGACTTGCTGTTTACCGTATAAACTGCGTGTGCATTGAACAACTTAAATGAGTTGATAATCAACTTTTAAGGAGTTCGGTCAAAAGTGATTGGTATGCAAGCTTGTTATGTACAAGTATTGTGACTAATGGCCTATAGAACGACTGCTTAAACTGGTGTCTATAGGTCTCTGTGCGCGTGGGAACGGAGGCATTTAACAATATTTCTTGCCAACGGGACACTAAAAAATGTACTTTGTAAACGTAATCCACTTTCCATTCTGCCAATAATGCATCATTAACGTAACAGTGGTAAAGAGCTCATTCTGCTGAAAATCCGGCGTAGGCATCGGCGGCTCTCCATGAAAAATCGTCTTGTCAATGATCGAAAATGGAGAGAATGCAAATAAAACAAATATTATAAATTTTCGGGTATGAGTGATGATCGAAATCACGCAGGCAATTTGCATGGCATGCAAGTGCTCTACCACACAGCTATGCATCTGCTTGGAAATAAAGCATGAATAACTTCCTCTTGTTGTAAATGCAAGGAAAATAACTGTCATGCTTAAAAAATACATGTATCCTGCATACAGGTTTCACAACACAACATTTATATCGCAGCTATATTGCATGATACAAGCGTGCATTGTCATAGGGCATCACAACACGTTATTACCAACGTGACGTCGCCGTCTAAATACAGCCAACCATTACAAAAGGCACAGTCGTTACTGCACGTATTCCATTACGACTGCGTAGTGGGTGCATAAAGTTCTAAAACATTTTACACACATTATATTGAGAAGCACGTCCTGCTGGGCGAGTTGGTACTTAATCTTAAATTAGTTGCGCGAAAAAATTTGAAGTGCGAAAGGAAGACACCTGGACAAAGCGCACACTGACAACTGAAACTTTATTGGAGAAAACAGACATATGTATGCGGTTACGAGAACACGTGAGGTGGAAAAAATGATTAGATGAGCAGACATCTGATCATTTCCTTTCACAGTGTGGACATCGTGTGGTGGACGGCACTGCGCTGTCGTGTGGGAAGTATTATTTAGAATTCATTTATATAATTGTAGATCACAAAGCTTCTCTAAAGGAACAACCATTCTCTAACCAATCATCATATTGTAGAGAGTGTGGCTGCGCGCCCTTGTTTGGAATACGGTAGTTAAAGCTAGATTCAGTGACAAGGTATAGCGCAGGTAATCGGAGAGGCGTATTTCATAAACAAAAGTGGGGATTCTTGTGTCACGTAACTCTCACTTATGTTGCTTGCTACTGAGGTAGCTTTCCTGAAAGCGCATCATTTATACAATCTGTCTGCTCAACTAATCCTTTTCTTTCACCGCACGTGTTCTCGTAACCGCATATATACGTATGTCTGTTTTCTCCAACAATGTTTCATTTGTCAGTGTGTGCTGCGTCTAGGTGTATTCCTTTTGTATTTCAATTTTTTTGCGCAACTCAGTAAATAAATATTATTTCTCGTTCTTCAAGCTATTTTACCTCTTTTTTCACACAAAATGCAGCCATGTGCGAAACCTTCATTGAGACACTTTCAACCTTCTCAATTACACAGTACTATTCCACAATTAAAATTGTTCAAGTAGCATCATGCAATAAAGAGCCCACACTAAGTGATTGAATTACGCACAAAAAAACAGGATCGATACTGCTATCACGTTCAACTATGAAAAACGGAGCTTAACGGTCCCCGAGTTTTTTCACACACTAGCAAGCCCTAATGCATCATACCAGTTTAATTGTCGGCTTGCGTAAAACTATCTACAGTGCTCACGGATTAAAACGTGACATCACAATATTTAGTGTAACTATGTATGCGGGTATGCACAGTTCCTCAAGATAATCACGCGATGTTGCGACATCAGTAACGATAATGTCGCCTGTGAGGTACGCATTCCAGTCAACTTTACACTTATATCACCCTGATTGTAGATGGCGGAAACAAAATTACGGTCTATACTTAAGTTTTTCCATTTGGATCCGTGACATAGCACCCTGTTTTGAAGAATCAAACTAGCAACAAAATTTTAACTTCGTGTCCTTATCAAAACGCATGTAAATATAAAAAAAGTGGAACGTAGATGAAAAAATATAAATTCAAACACAAGACAAATTCAAACGTGGGCTCATAAATCTCATGACACCCTTGGAGTTGGAGATATGCAACTCTTTTTTATTTGTAATTGCGCAAGTTGTAATTTATCCTTGGTTTATCCTCAAGCGTTAAATTGAGAAAAATACAACACAAGTATATTTACATCAATAAGTTTATGAAAAGTACAATGGCATGAAACCAACATTTTCCTGGCGAAAATTTTTGAATAAATAGAGCACTGTCTGGATCAAGTAAAAAATGAAAGTGTCGTATCGTTTAAACAAAACAGCCTAATGACGTAACCACGATTAGCATGAAGTTATTTACTCAGCAAGCATGCAATGTGCTATGTTTTCGAGTTATCAAATATTTATGAACAACGTGCGAAGGTACTGAAAATGATGAACCAACGTTAACATTTAACCGAGACTTGTCCTTCAAGGAGCTTGTTAATCCTGATAACCTATTCACACCTTAAAGCCACCAGGTCCATTCGTACTGCTTTAGGAAGAAATTTTGAAGGAACGCTTGCCCGCAAGAATGGGTATCCATTTTTTTCTCGCACGAAAAGTTGATGATCGCCAATCCAGCAGCGTACAGACGCACACGCTTACAAAAACACTTCCACGGCCGTCCACAATTTCGCCACGTACAGAGAATTACATTCCTGAGAGCTGCGCGATTATCTTGTGTAAATTTGAGCAGTAGTTGAACACGAAATAAGAGCAAAAGGAATGAAAATTAACAAACTCGATCAGCATGGCACCCATGATTCCGGCGAGGAAAAAAGCAACAATGGCACGAATGGATACAGTGCATGCAGCCTTGACAACGAACATCACAATAAATATTACATTACTCCTTGAGATCAATGGTTTGGGCACTTTTACCTAGAACGAAATTTTCCTGAGCTTATTGGCGAACGACGTTTCATTTTTAACTATTAATGACGCAATGTTATTACCACACGACTGAATGTTTGTGCAAACTATTTTCTTCGTCGTTACTTGAAATAGGCCGCGGCACTCTCTTTCCTGCTCTGTCGACAGACTGGTGTAAGCCAAGGCAGGGCTGCACGGTGCCTAAGTGCGCTCCTTCGAACAACTTTCTCCGAATTTTCCACCCATCTAACGGGCGCCCTTTTTGTATTTTTTTACTGTGCTCACCGCTTGCAACCTTGCAGTCACTCGAGTTTTTTCGGACAATGGACTTTAACTTCCTCCCGTGGGCCCAGAAAGCTGCACGTGCAGGACTTTCGAGACAGGCATTCCGTGGAGCTGAAATCGCTGATTCGTGTACGCTGGCTGCGAAGACAAGTTTCAGCTAAATTTTCATCTTATTACGCAAGGATTTATAATGATAATAATATTCAATCAACCAATAATCAATCAATCATTTTTAACGTATCCAAGAACAACCACAGGGTTTTTCGTGCTGGCGCGGGCGAAAATAAAACAAAAATAAACAATACATTACAGACTGTCCGCTGAAAAGCAAATCAATGAAAAGAGCAAAAATGAGCAGTCGAAAAAAATCAACGCACAATGGGAACAACAAATAAAAGAGTAGATATTCATGGAATGGGAGTGCAAAATAATGTGGAATATACACAACCATGCCGAAGGCTTCCTGAAAGACGGAAAAGGGAAGTATCTGTGCATATGCAAATCTACGTTAGGACAGGGAAGCCCTCACTGACAAAAAAAAAATGACTGAACACTATGAAAAACATAACGAATCAACAAAGTTGACGTTAGAGAGACTCGGTATTCTTTAAAGGATAGAGTGTTGAAAGAAGCTGGTAGGTACATGCAACGATCGATTCTCTCTCGATAACTTACGCAACGTTTGAAAATTATTACAACCGGGAAGGACAGAATATCTCACCCTGAACTAGCTTGTAAAAAAATAACATCTCAGCTGAATTTTGCCGGCCGTTAACTGATGGCAAAATAAATATTCCAGCAGTGTTCAGAGAGAATACTAGTGATTGATATGTGGGGTTGAACGTCCCAAAACCACTCGATGATTATGAGAGACGACGTAGTGGAGGGCTCCGGAAATTTAGACCACCTGGGGTTCTTTAACGTGCACCCAAATCTGAGCACACGGGCCTACAACATTTCCGCCTCCATCGGAAATGCAGCCGCCACAGCCGGGATTCGAACCCGCGCCCTGCGGGAGAATCCTAGTGAAACGATGGGGGAAAATGCTTATGAAATTTTTCTGGACTCACTCAGTGGCGCTACTGCTGGATTTAGCAAGGCCATTCCAAATCAGATATGCATATGTACTCAAGTTGAGCACGACATATCGTGGTGTACAATTTGTAGAAGGCTGTAGGAGAACGACATTCTCGAGAGATGTTGAGCCAACAGGAAGAGAATGAAGGCCTCTTATGGCAGCACATTTAATGCAAGTAGAAAAAATTCAGCATGCTATCAAAAAGAACACCAAGATAACTGATCTCATAAAACTTACATATTGACACAGTATTGACAGCATATGGAATTGAAACGTTGGATGTTTTGCGAGATACAACATCATCATCAACAACAACAACAACAACAATATTAATAATACTATTATTAATATTAATAATATAAAATAATAATAATACACTCATATCATTCTGACATGGCCGAAAATATCTGGCCACAATGAAAGAAATGCTAGTGTCCGGGTGCCCATGAATCTCTATACGCGAGTGTGCAATTGCGAAGTTTCGTGGGTATGTACCGGCCGGCATACATATCTTATAAGTAAGTGCACTACCGTGTTGGTGTTGAAAGGATATGTTCGCAAGCAGTTTGAATCGTTACGCGCCTGCACAGCTAGGGGCTGTTTACATAATGTAGAGTTTGGCTTAGGTATCACGACAGCCCGCAAAAAATGTGTCATACTACTTGTAGTCCCAAGGCAATGTTTAGGCTAATCCTGATGATGGCTCGTGCGCATTAGTGACCTCTACCAAGTAATGACACACCCCCACAAAATAGAAGTTTTGTGAATTCGGGAGCCTTCGTTAAATGTTGCTATAAAGCTTCAGCATTTCATTACATTGTCCAATAAATATGTATCCCGTGTGAGTCTGTTGCACCTTTCTTAATGTACATGTCTATGACGTGAGATTTATTTCACGCTTGCAAACATTACACCAAATTATTTGTTCACTAGTGCAATCATAAAATTTTCGATAAATTTACTATGTGCACAGCCAGGAACAATATACGTAGCCAAAGGAAACGCAAGATGTATTTTTGCAAAAAACTAGTACAACTTCTATCTTGAATGTAATCATAGTAGTGCCTGCAAGTTGCATTCACTTAAGTTCTTTTTTTGTTTTTGAAAATAATTTCTTAAATATTGCACTGCGCATGCAATTATAATAAATGGCTGCTGGCTGCTGAAAGCAATCGCAGATGAGGGCTCCACACGATTAATTGAAATCTTGTTATATGAAGGGGGCACATAGCCATCAAAACTTTCAAATAATCAGAAATTTTGTCCACCGATGTGGAAGCTAAAAGTGCATTGAAATTACTATTTCTTGGTGCCACCTTAAACAATGCTATAATGTGAACAATATAAAATTGCATGCAATTTGTCTTTACATAATGCTATATAGGATTGCTGTATAATAATAGCGAGATTCAGATGCTTAAATACGTTTTGTGACTTGACACGATTTCTTCCTCGTAAAACATGTCTGTTCTTGTATACATTATTTACGTCGTATTATTTGCAACTTGTTTCAAACCTAAATGCTACGGGAAATGTACAAGTTAAATTACACGAATGCATGCATATATGCATTCAATTGAGTTGCAACTATCAGGTACACAAAGCTGGCCGGAAATTTTGGTTTTTTTGCATGGCAGAAACAACATATATAATTAATACTCCTATTGTTATAAAAAATAGGCAGGCCAGCTTTGTGTACAAATTGTTATATATTACAATCTGCATAATAGTGTGATCACGGTGCTCAATATATACGTGCTTCACCGCAAATAAGGGAGCACTTCCACATATAAGGATCCACTTGATATGTTATATATGGTGTGGCCGTGCCTTATTTGGCGGGATTTGACTCCTTATATGGGCCAACGCGTCATATATGGCCGTATATAACCCCATACATGAACCGACTCCACCAGATATACATCCATATATGCTTATATGTGGCCATATATGCTGCCATATATGCTTAATTGTGGCCACATATGCCGCCTTATATGCTTTTATGTGGCCACATATGCTACCATATATGCTTATATGTGGCCACATATAACTTATACATGGGCCATGTATGGCGCTTCCGTAAGGGGTGGCTCACGCTCGAAGACAAAACCGTGATTTGCAACCGTGCGAAGAAGAATCCTACCGTGAAGCTGCGGGGCGGCACCGACAAGATTCTGGCGTACTAGATCGAGAAGCTGAAGCGGCGCGGCAGCGGCTTGCGGACCCAGCTTCGCCCCACCATCCAACATTCACCCCGTGGATATGCTGCACTTATTTAGATAAATTTGTACCCTACTACGAGTCTATTACCCGTGACACATGGGTAAAGTAAAGTATTTCGAAGTAAAGCGCTTTCATTGTGAAAAGGAGTAGTGCTGATGACACACGACACCAGACAACTGCTTTAGGTCTTTCACTGAAAGAACACCGCAGGAAAAATGGCGCTTTTCATGAATTCATAGTTTGTAGAATTATTTTAAATAATGACAGCATATCAACGGAGTTAAAGATGGAGAGTGGGGCGAAGCATCCATCCATTCATTCGTTCACGCTTCCGTCCGTCCATCGGTGCGTCTGTGTGGCCGCCCGTGCGTCCATCCGTCCGTCCTTGCGTGCGCCTGTTCGTGCTTCCGCACGTCAATCTAAGCGTCCGTCCCTGCGTTCATCCATGCAATCGCTCCTGCGTCCGTCCATGTGTCCATCCGTCCGTGAAACCATCCATGCGTCCATCTATGCATCTGTCTGTGTGTCCGTTCGTCAACCTATTCAACACTCCAAATACTACCATCTTAAATTTTTTCATGATATATTCCTCATAAGAAAAACCGTCATACAGCGGACATTCCAAGGACTGAACGAGAGGAGGCACACGCACAATTTCTTACAGCTTGCTCTTCGTGCCTACTTCAAACCTTTAACCACCTCGAGTTCATGGTATATACTGGTTCACTGTATTCATGGCACAGCCGCTTAACGCTCGCTAAACATTTTTAAAGCCAAGGAAGTGATGCCCAGCGAGTATAACGTAGCAACCCTTTCTTGTCAGATAGTGCTCAATGTACATGCCAATGGCTGCTAAGGGGTAATGAGAGACTGGAGAATTCGGCTTTTAGTTAACGCACACGCAGCGGTTTTTTATTGTTCAACAACGCGCAGAAGAAATCTCCCACAAGCACCACCTTTGAGGTCAAAATCTGAAACTGGTTACACACTACGACTACTACTACTACTACGAGGGACGAACTGGTGCCGATTTAAGGAGCTTCGCCCCCAAAAGAAAAAAAGTGCATGTACATCATATTCAGAGATGTCGGGACATTGATACGTTTTTTATTGGCCCGACTGCGTATGTTGCGCATACTTGTAATTTTCCTATTTTTTGTTTCGGCAACAACTTCAAGTCGTCTGGCAAGTATGAACAGTCACTGTCTTGCTGTCTCTGTTTTTGCCGTTCTTTTTTATGGCTGGGTCGGTGAAATTATGCCATGTTTTATGGTGTTATAGTGAACTAGAGCCATGATCCTGCTTTGGATCAGCTAGAAGCACATTTACATGACTTTTTAGGGGCGAAGCTCCTTAAGCAGTGTGTCGTACCTCCACGATGTATATAGTAGTAGTGTGTCGTAGTGTGTCCACGGCCAGACTAGAGAAACGACACGCGCACAATCATATGAATGAAGGAGGAAGCCCTCGCAGGTTAATCATCAATAAAGATATAGTTCTTTCTGATGAAATAACCTAGAGACACGGGAATCAGTAGCTTATTGTTCAATAAAGTTTGCCTTGAATTTGATGCCTACTAAATAAACTAGTATCAGAAGGACGCAATTAGAGCACTGCGTAACCAGAAAGGGTCGCCACGTTAAACTCGCTGAGCGTAACCTCCTTGGTTTTAACAAGCTTTAGCGATGGATGGGCCGCAGTGCCCTCAACTAGCTGCGGAGAAAGATGGGAACTAGTCACAAAGCGCCAGCCGGAAAAACGTGCGTGCGGGCCGCTCCTCTATTCCGACCGTGCCAACTCTCTTTTAGTCGTTGGAATGTCCGCTGGATGGCGGTTCTTCTATATGATGAATATAAGATGAAAAAATCCGAGATGGTGGTACCCGGAGTGTACGCTAGATGAACGGATGGATGGACAGAGGCACGGTCGGAGAGACAGACAGATGCAGAGACAAACAGACGCACGGACAGATGAATGCATTGACGCATGGCCGGACGGACGCATGGATAGTTACACCGATTGACAAACGGACGCATGACCGGGCAGATGGGTGGAAGCGTGGAAGGACTAACGAATGCTTCAACCTACTCATCATCATGCACTCCGTGAGAACGATATGATTTTTAAAATGTGCCGAGACGCGCCTTTCTATCGCAAGAGCGAACAAGTGTGCACTAGAGAATAAAGTCCCAACAAAGGTCAGAGAAAGCACAGCATTCAACCGAAGGGGTTCTTGAGTCTGTCTCACCAAGCGTTTATTGCGATAGCAATAATTTAGACACTCAGCTGGATTTTGGCGCCGGCAACGGCGTAGGTGTCGCTGGCACTCACCGTATATGTACACGTAACTTTGTGTATAAAAATGCAATAAAAGAAAAAAATCTAGAAAAGGACCTCAGCGTGCAAAATCGAACTTTGGTCGTCTGAATCGCTAGTGCGAGGCGTCAACCACTGAGCAACCGAGGAGAAGGTCCTTTAACTTTCGAACGGTGAGCTATCTATATCTACCAGTTACTGCTGCTGACAGGCACTGTGGAGGGGGGGGGGGGTGTATCCTGTTTTCAGCATTACCTTTATGGCGCAATGAGTACGCGTAGCAATATCGTCACGACGCAGCGGCTGCGCTCTCACCTCTCACGCGCACTTTATCCTGCGAAGAGCGGGGGCTCGACGCTCATTCGCGTCCTTATCTCTTGGTAGGGAAAATCGTGGGTCTTGGCTGGCGTTCAGCTTATACCGGAATGATTCCATTTTAGTTACAAGGCGCACAAAAGCCACTGCAATTGTTGCACAAACTACGTTTGTGAAAAGAGCGCGCTTTTCAGATACAGCGAAGTAACAACTGAGACGCGTATTTGCGTTTATCTGTACCTGAGAGAACGTTTCTTGCGTCATTTGTGCGTGAGAAACGTGGAGCACGTTTCAGTTAGCCGTTCTTTGCGTGGCCTTCGGACTTTTCGCATTCACGTTCATTGCTTTGCCTTGGTGGCAAAGCTGTTACTTCGTTTTGTGGAATATGGACCACGTACCGCAAGCACGCCAATGGGCGTCTATTGCGGCGCGCTGGCAATACACAGCAACGGCTGCCGCCATCCCTAACATAGTAGCTCAAGTGATGTAATGCGGGCGTTTGAGAATAGGTAGAGCGTAAACATCCACTTTTAAACACTTTGCTTTGCCGCTGAAAATAACACACTTTCACAGCGCAAAAAAAAGAAATGCTCACAGGGCGCTGAAGTGTTGTGGCTCAATTTCCTCTATTGATAAATTATGGACACTGTATGCGACAGTACACCCTTGCTGATAGAAAAGAAGATAAGGCATCTGCTTTTCCGAAAAGGAACTTTGCCATAAAAGAGATTCGATTTATCGCATGTCACTGCGCTCGAATGCCTTTCCGGTAGGGGTCCCCTTGTCCAGAGGACTTTAGGGCACCCGTGGATTATGGGCTTATTGTATGAGCCGATTATCAATGAACATATTTATTGTTTACCTTGAAGCGGGCGGAAGCACAAAAAATTTGCAATCGTTTTTTAACTTTCGTCTGGATGACTTTTGGCTTTGGCTGCAGCCGCATATCAGGAGCAATAATGGTGGCCGGGCTTGCTTTAATTAGGAACAAATAAGTCACTCGTGCGCCACTGCTGCAAAGAACGATAATGTTTGTACAGCGCGGCCACCACGCGTTCTTCAATGTAGGAGCTCTTAAAGGGAACGGCGTCTTATTGAATTAACGCTCATCTTCACGCGATACCAGGCCTGTGGAGGCCACCCGCTGTTTCGAGGTTAACAAAGGCAGTTTTCCGTCGAACCTTGTTTGCCAATTCGCATATACGCACACAATGCTTCTACGGTGCGTGATTGTGGCTTGACACATTAGCTGTTCCAGTAACAAGTAACCTTATACGTTACTTGTTAAGATAAACTATTGGAAGCACTATTGAGCCATACTGTGCCTCTAAATTAAGGTAGCTGGTTATAGTTAGTGCTTGCATTATAAAACACCCGCGTTATTAGGCGGTCCTCATGGTCAGATATTTTAAAGCGTGCATCTTCTCTTCATAAAAAAATCCCCGAAAAGCCCATATCTACACTCCAGTTATAGCTAAAACGAAAGTGTTTATTCTATTCACTGTTATAAGGAGGAGAAATTGCGATATTGTGCCTCGCAGTAATTATAATTGGTTTGGAACTTTGCTGCCTCTTCGAATACATCTAGTAATGCAAGCTTCTAGAGAACATGAGGCATCGTTTTTTTTATTAAGAAAGGTTGTGGAACGAGGCCTCATCATGCATACTACGTATACTAAAAAAATATTGCCCGAACTGACAGAAGCTTACAGCAAGTAAGGATGCGCAAGCATTGAATTGCGCCGAAAAAAGAACGCACAAAAAGGACATATCATTTACTTTAATGCGATGTACATACCAGAAAACATTCCCATGTTTATGTGAATTTGCTCAGAATGCAATCTACAGCTAGAAATGTCACGCTATTTATCTATCTCAAAGACAGACTCCGATACTACTTTACTCCACAGAAAACACTTTCTAGTAAACGTAACCACCTTTTAAATATGAAGTGCTCACACGGCGGGTGCTGTGTAAGTAGCTTTCATTTCTTGTGCAATTCTGGTACGCGGGGAAAAACAGGCTCCTCAAGTGTTTCGGTTCGAGAGATTTGATGAATCAAGAAAGCTGTTTTGGGGCTCAGTAGAGCACTTCTTTTAAATCTTCTTCATTTCTAAAATAGTCTGCAGAAGACAACACTAAAGCGTTGTCAACATCTTCGGTGATCCTTCAAAATAAACTGTGTTAGCCAGTACCATAGTCCCCACCATAGCAGTACCTAAACTATTTTAGTTCAACTCAACGCAGACAAAAAGTTCACGGTTAATTTGTTTAATTTTGCCTTTAAATTGTCGTCCATAACGACACAGCTAAGCAATGCCGCTTGTTTTGTGTGAACGCTAAACACAATTGGGAGACTATCAAGTGCTTTCGAAAACGTCATGCCGGTCACATGCAGACGCACCTTCCTGTATTTTCTATAAACAATCTGTGGAAGTTCATTGGAGCTGTTCGCAAAGCATTGTTTAAAAACGCCTGTTATAATTCGGTTCAAAATGGTGTTCTTCACTCGTATTGCTACCCTAGTGCTTCATATAGACGTTAGGCACCATGGTGTTCATCTAACTTACCCAAGTAACGCTCAGAAAATTCGATAAACCAGAATATAAAAAACAAATAAGCAAAAATGAAGAATGGGGACAAACATTTAGATATAACTGGCAGTACCACTAGCAGCGTATTCTTCCGGTGGCCTGAATTAAATTATGTAGCGCTGACAGAATAGCACTGTGGCCCGCGGCTAACCGACTGGCTTGAACCGATAAATTGATAAATGCATTAACTGCCCATCCGAGCATACAAATGAGTCTCTCGAGAATGAATCGGCACTTTCAGGCGAAGCAGCAGCATGTGAGAAGAAAGTGGTCTATTATTTACGGGTCATTGTAACTGCACATAGGTTAGGTAAAGAAAATCCTGATTAGTGGAGAGTTAACCTAAAAACTCTACAACGAAAGCTTGTGAGGGTCACCTCACATGACGGGAAAGGCATCTTGTGGTGTTCCATTTGAAGTGTAAGTGCCGAAATTCTTCAGATTGTAGGAGCAACGTTTTGTTGATTTTTAAGAATAACAGGCATTTGAATCGTTCGGCTGTAATGAAAGAAAACTGAGGAGGTACTAGTACCACCACGAAATTTAAAGTTGCTGAAGCGAGCAAGTAATCAGATTCATTTAGTGCAATTCCAGCATGCCCGGGGACCCAAAGAAACCGAACTTCTGATAAGATACGCGGTACGAGAGACCTAAATATTCAAAGAGGAGACTGCTTTGCGGACGTTAAACTTGTACAAACAGGCAAAGCATCCGAAAAAATAATTGCTTTTGATTGATTAGAGCTAAGGTTTCCAAGAGCTAATGTAATAGCAAGAAATTTCACGAGAAAAATTGGCGTAAAATCACGCAATTGGAGTGCAAAATACCAATTAGGCTGTTGAGAAAAAATACCTACTCCAGCCTTCTGAAGTTTTTGCGTTGAATTCGTGGAAATTACTACGTAATTAGGAAAATGACTGAAAGGGTCTTAAAAGACGCCCTTCAGAACATGCTTTGGAAGTAACGTGGCGTTTTTTGGAAAATGTCATTGAAAATTAAGTCAACTGGCATTGAGAATAGGGTTCAGAGAGTGAAATGCTGGAGGGAAGCGTAAAGATTTGATGACAGAGACTCGACAAAAATGTCTTGGGGCCTTTGATAACGACACCACGGGCGCTTAAAGAAAGAAACTGGATATTTGATCCAAACTGTCTGTGGAACAGGAGAGGGGCGCATCATAGGGTTATAAAAATGTTTGCACGCGAAGCTGTTGAAATCTTGCATCAAGTGGAATGATTCGATGTTCCAAATAAAGCATGGTATTCGCAACACAACTAGGTAGCCCGACACACAGCCACAGAGCTTGCCATTCTAGCAATATAAGAGGTTTTATTTGTACTCAGCACTTCCGGAAAACAGAACGCAACCAAACTTTATAATTTGGCATACGTAAAGTTTGTATATGATAAGTAACGTATCCCTGCGCATCCCTGAATTCTTATCGCAAAACCAGCGTAGCAATCCTAAGGTGCGTTCTGCTTTACGGGTGTTTGACTCGATTTGTTGCTGCCCATTTGAATTGTCCACTTAAACAATGCCAAGAGATTTTAGTGCGGTTACTTGTGGAATCAGATCATTTTGATAATGAAGTGAAAGAAATACGAAAATGGATAGACGAAATACAAGCAGAGCACATTTGTTAACATTAAGTGACAAAGACAGCCCGCAAAGCCATACACCAAGCTCACTCAAATAAGACTGTAATATTTGATACAAAGTATTCATTACTCGGGATGACGAGAAAAAAGCAATATCATCAGCGTAGACATAAAGAGGAACACTTTTATGAACTGAATTTGATGATAATGAGATAATAAATAAAAGAGGTGACAGAACCAATCCTTGCGAAAAACCTCTTGTTTGCTTATACGAGGCAGAAGTAATTCCCCCGTGGCCACAAAAAAATTGTGTCTCAAAGAGAAACTACTCAACTCAATATGTAATGTACTTAGGCACATCACAGTCCACTTGAAATCTTGAAATCAATGTACTGTGTTTCACACTATTATTGGCTTTTGCAATATCTAATGTGACTAATGCGTGACCAAGAAATTTCAGTTCCTCGAATGCAAAGTGGCATTTCTCAGGTTTGAGAGAAAGTCCAGCTGTTCGAATCGCCTGAAGAACTGCCTGTAAGCGCTGGACGTGCTGCTCAAACGTGTCAGAGAAGACGACCACATCGTCAAGGTAGACAAGACACGATTGCCATTTTAGCCCAGAAAGAACCATGTCTATCATTCTTTGAAAAGTAGCTGGTGCCGAGCACAAGCCGAATGGAAGGACCTTGAACTCGTAGAGTCCGTCAGGAGTAATGAAGGCGGTCTTTTCGCGGTCGCGCTCATCAACAGATATTTGCCAATAGCCGCTGCGTAGATCCATGGAAGAAAAGTAACGAGCATTGCGAATGCGGTCCAGCGAGTCGTCAATTCGTGGTAAAGGATACACGTCCTTCTTCGTGATCTTATTTAACTTTCGGTAGTCGACGCAAAATCAGAGAGTACCATCTTTTTTCTTTACTAACACAACAGGGGACGCCCAGGGACTGGTTGATGGCTGGATGACATCGTCCTTGAACATCTGCTGGACCTGTTGGCGTATAACGTCTTGTTCTTCTTGCGAGACTCTGAAGGCATGCTGTTGAATGGGTCTCTCGGTGACGATACGATGCTTGGCAAGCGGTGTTTGGTTAACTTTCGAAGTCGTAGCGAAGCAGTCCCGAAATGAGCCAAGTAGCTTCAAAAGACGTTCCCGATGTGCAGACGGTAGACCCTGGTTTACGTCGAGATTGCTTGCAAATGTCATGGCGGAATCATCGCACGACGAAAGAGCAGATAATGTTGAGAGACCAGAGACGTCGGCAATATCCTCAAGGTATGCGATCGCAGTGTGTTTGGTAAGATGGCGATACTCGTCGCTGAAATTCGTGACTAATAGGCAAGCCTGCTTTCTACTGGGCTGAACAATACCTCGGGCAACGCAGATTTGTTGTGCAAAAAGTAGAGACTAATTTTCTTCTGCAATTACAGCATTGGGGACGTCTTGGTCACATTCAACGTTGATAAAAAGGCTGCTGCGGGGAGGCAGAGTAACAGATTCGGAGGATACACGTAGGGCAGCCTTCGATTAGCGGGCGTTTTCCGGTTCAGAATGAAACGGGTCCTAGAACGACACCTGCAAGTCTCGTAAGTCAATAGTTGCGCCGTGTTCGCGAAGAAAGTCCAGCCCCAGGATGAGTGGACGGGAGCACACAGGTAACACGAGGAAAGACCCTGTGAACATCGAAGCACGGACTCGAACACGGGCTGTGCGCATTCCAGTTGGCGTGACGAGGTGGCCCCCTGCCGTGCGCAACGGTGGTCCTTGCCAAGGCGTAGTTACCTTCCTCAGTTGGGATGCTAGGTCGCTGCTCATAACCGAATAATCGGTGCCGGTGTCAACGAGGGCAGTGACGACGTGATTATCGACGTGTACGGGGATGTCGGCGGAAACAGTCTTGTGACTTTCGGAAACGACTGGAAAGTCACAACGGTCTTCGTCGGGTCTTTGCGTCGAAGGAGGCTCTTTGACAGTTCGTTGGGACGCGGCTTCACCCCCAGGAGCCGCGGTTTCTAGTTTCCCTTTGGGGACTCGGTGACCGGCCTCTGAAAGGAGCATAGGATGACGAGGGAATGATAGGTGACGTGGGGGTCGAGGTGATGGAGATCGTGATTGGGGGCGTGGACCAAGGCGAGGAACTTGCTGGCCCGTAAGGTACGCTTCGATGTCGCGGGGACGCTCACCGTAACGCGGGCAACGAGCATCTGGGTGAAAGCCACGCCGACCAAGTTGGCGGTTCTGGCAGTTACGGTAGACGTGACCCGCTTCGCCACAGTGTTAGCAGAGTGGACGGTTATCGGACGTACGCCACACGCTGGCCTTTGTGGCGTTCTGCTGCGATCCAGACGGACGATAAGTTGGTGCACTCTGAAACCTTGAAACGGGGGGCGGAGTCGAAGAGGTGCCCTGGAATCGATGGCTAGCCTTATCCATTCTCCCCATGGTGGGATCAGGGCCATGTGGTGCAGGAGATCGCAGAGCCACCGCATAAGTCAGCACAGGGGCCTCAGGTCTTGTTGGCGCGAGTGGGTTGACCACGTGTCGGATCTCATTTCGGATTAAGTCTGCGAGATCACTTACGGGTAGGTGGGGTCCCGCTGCTTGGAGTTGGCGCAGCTCGTCCCGCACGACGCTTCTTATGAACTCAGCGAGGGCTTGGCTCTCGCTGTCAGCCCCGATAAAGCATGCAGCAGGGGTCAGGTCGTGGCGTTCATACTGTGACGACCTATACTGGAGACTACGCTCCATTGTGGTTGCCTCATTTATGAACTCTGCCACAGTCGTCGGTGGATTGCGCACGAGTCCGGCGAAGAGCTGCTCTTTTACCCCACGCATTAATTGCCGCACCTTCTTTTCCTCGGACATTGCAGGGTCAGCACGCTTGAAGAGTCGAAGCATGTCCTCGACAAACATCAAAACTCTCTCGTTGGGTCGTTGGTTCCGAGACGAGATAGCCTGCTCCGCTCTCTCTTTCCTTTCAGTGCTGCGGTACGCATCATGAAACTGTCGGCTGAACTCATGCCATGTCGCAAAGGAACCCTCGTGATTCTCGTACCACGTTTTGGCAGAGTCTTCTAACGCAAAGTAAACTCTCCGCAGCTTGCGAGCTTCATCCCAATCGTTGATGTTGGCAACTCGATTGAATTGGTCAAGCCAGTCGTCAACATCTTCATAAATGTCTCCATGAAATGAGCGTGGTGTTTGCGGCGCATGAAAAACATGCGGGAGAAAAGAATAGGCGTCGTTGGTTTGTCTCGCCTGGTTGTTAGTTGAAGTTGCCATCTCGTCTTGAGAGAGGGGACCGTACTCGGGAGATAGTCCTCGCAGGCGGCGACTGCTTCGTGCCGTGGGAGCTGTAGCTGTCTCCAAGTAGCTCGGTGTGTCGGCTGAAAATCTGCAGCCGAGACGCATTTACCCCGCACCTCCACCAGTGCCACGAACGTAATAACAGAGAGCGACGAAACGACGTCTTGCTTGCCCTCAGACCAGGACGCAAAAGCCCCCTTCTTTCTTCACTTACAAGGGATTCCCCCTACAGTTGATGGCTCATACCCATTACCTGTGACAATATGAATCAATCAATTGCTATGTGGGCGGCGGCAATGTTGCTCCGGCAATGAGCGGTCAGATCATTCCAACAGCACGCCCCTGGTTGTATTCAGACTCGTGAAAATATAGGAAAATAAAGGGGAGAGACACTGGGTGAAATATTGCGCACTTGAGAGTTTGGGTCGGGTCATTCAATGGGTTACTGCAAAAAAAGAAAAAAAGAAAGTGGAATAGTTGATATGCGAAGCACGAATAAAAAAGGTTGATATGTCACTTTAAAATCAGCATAACATTATGAGGTGGAGGTAAATGATGCCGTACATGACTTTCGTGTCAAGATTATCATGTTTAGAAGGGTTGTTTACCTTCGTCACCTTTTCACGTCACGTGATACCAAATTTAGTATATGTGAAGCTAACGAAACAGCCGGGAGCACGCTATGAGCGTGGTATGTTGTCACGTTTTTTCATGCCACGGGTGTCAAGATGATCGTGTTTGCACAAGTCATACACATTGACGTCACGTAACACCACGTTTGGTATATGAGGAGCTGGCGAAACCGCCACGAGCGTATCATGACGAGCCCAACATACTCCATTGTAGCGTTGACGCAGGCGCACGCTGGGCGCAGCGACGCTACGTTAGCTAAACGCGAGCACTCTACAGTCTGACGCCAGGCACGACCAGCAGTCCTCGGCGCGGCCTGACGGCAACCGTCTCAAAATGTGACATGCTGCATTTCGCACCGATGCGTTACCCAGACAGCACTGCGTTTCCCTCTTTTCACGAAGGAGGGACGCCGGATGCGTTCAAACGTGCATGCGTCAAAGCAACCCCGCATGGCGCGCACCTGCGAGTATATGGCAGGAACGGCACATGGCGTGGCAACGCCGGCATGACCCGACAAAATGAGTGCCGGTGACCACGCGCACCGCATCGCGTCGAATGGTATTGGGGCCTTGACTGTGACATGTTTTCATCCTCTCACATGACACGATCTTATGATTATCATGTTTGCACCAGTCACATACCTTCGTCATTCATTGGCGTCACGTAATACCAATTTTGGCGTATGTGAAGCTATCGAAACGGCCACGAGTGCATCATGAGTGTGGAATGCAGTCATGTTCTTACATGACACGGATGTCACGATTATTATATTTGAATATGTCACTTACCTATGCCGTCTCTTCGCGTCACGTAATACCGAGTTTGGTGCATGTGAAGCTATCGAAACGCCCACGAGCGCATCATGAGCGTAGCTTGTTGTCATGTTGTTAAATGACGCGCACCTCAAGTTTATCATGTTTGCACCAGTATAATACCTTCGTCTTTCATTCAAATACCAAATTCGGTATAAGTGAAGCTAGGGAAATGGCCACCAGCGCAACATGAGCGTGGCATGTAGTCATATTGTTACATCAGACGCATATCATGATTACCATGTTTGCACAAGTCACATACCTTCGTCATCCGTTCAAGTAACTTAATACCAAATTTGGTATATGCGACGCTAGAGAATTAAACGCCCGTGAGCGCATTATGAGTGTGGCTTGTCACACTCATGATGCGCTCACGGGCGTTTGACACGCTTGTCATGATTTTCACGTTAGGGTCTGAGGCTTGTGTTCGCCATGCGATCATGTCATACCATGCTAGTTTTGAACGAAACCACAGCAAGAGTTGCAGGACCATGGAATTTAAATCATGACATTGATGACATTCATGTCATAATTTTTATGTTATGACTAGTCAAATATTCTCTCCATACAGTCATGTTATGCCATACTAAGTATGGTATTAATATTATTATCGAAACGGCCAGGAGAGCTAAACGTTGTAGGTGGCTAGATCGATAGATAGATAGATAGATAAATAAATAGATAGATAGATAGATAGATACATAGATAGATAGATAGATAGATAGATAGATAGAAAGATAGAGAGATAGATAGACAGATAGATAGATAGACAATAGGTTGTTGATAGATAGATAGCTAAATAGTTGATAGATAGTTGACAGATAGATAGAGAGATAAAAAATAGATAGATGGACGAATAGATAGATAGATAGATAGATAGATAGAAAGATGAATAGATAGTTAGATAGATATATAGATTGATAGATAGATAGATAGATAGATAGATAGATAGATACGCGCAAAGTCACCGAAGTTCGCTAAGGAATGCTTCGCGTTGAAAAAGTGAGGCTAGAAGTAGTAGTGGTTCTTGAAGAAAGCATAAATGCACATAATTCCTGTCTGCTTAGTGGTCACACGGTGCGTTGCCTTCTCAGAATTGAGAAAACGGGATAAAAACAAATCAATAAACATATAGAAGAGGGAGCACTCACTGCGAAGCAGTGACGGAAGGAAGAGATATGTAAGATTGGGTACCCTTTCAAACGAGTCCAAGGACGGTGCACCACTCGGCAAGAGCTACACGGTGTCAGGACATCGCAGGCGGTGTGCTGATCGGCAACAGCCGTTCATCACGGAATTGAGCAAGTGAGTCAGAGGTAAGGAGGTAGAGGATTGTAATACATTTGTCGGTGAGTTATGATAGTTGGGAAAAAGTACCACTTAACAATGAAAAATTGGAAATGTCAATAAAGAATACCCAACACTTATGGATTTCCGTCTTGTATGCACCACGCGGTATTGATTCATCAGCCCCTCTTCAAATGTGTATGTATGCTTGATGAAGTTTATGAAACCTTAGAGGGTGGCGTGACTCAGTTCAATGGAGAATAAGGAAGCAAAAAAAAGTGAAGTCACACAGGATGGCGAGGCTTGAAAAGATCGTGGCTTGCCAGCGCTGATGTTAAACACTAAGTTTTAGGGTGTGGTAAGAAAACGGCGAGGCCTGCAAGGAACGGCAAACTTGAGGCTGCATTAGACCATTCGGGAAAAAGGAAGTCCTTCGGAGTCGTCGCCGGGAGTCTGAGCCGGTGATAGCGGCTCTTATCGAGCATCGTCCATTGACTACCTCTGGGCAGAGGAAAATGATGTGCTCCAGTGTTTTTTGGTCACTGCGTCTGGGGTACATACGCAGTAGGTAGCGGACCGCAGAGTACATGCATTGCGCCGGCCACACGCTATCTATTCGCAGGTGAATCTGCAACCACCGTCCGCTTTCGCCTATCCAGGCCAGTCTCCGGTAGAGGTGGCTCCAGTACGCTCTTCCCACCCGCATAACTGGGTTTGCCGTTGGTAGCAGCTTCCGCAGTCATTGCGGAGAGCAGAGAAAGTTTTGTAAACTCTGCCACAATCTGCTGTTCCTTGCGAAACTCCTTGCTCTCTAGCCCAGAGGACTTAAGGTCTTGCTTTTAAATACTTCTTTGGTATACTTCGACGCAGAAATTTTGACGGTGCCTGTCTGTCGCTCGATTCATCCACCCGGTGAAAGCACCTCCTCAACTTTCAGCCATCTTTATGTGCTGTCTGCTATACTTCTGAACATTGTGAATCAAAAATCAAGTAACACGCATAATAAAGTAAGCATCAACAGGCAAGTATTAGGTGGTGTACCTATTTAACAAATGCATAGTTGAGAGCTTCTGAAGACCCTCAGTGCTTATCACGCTCTGCGGACAATGCGGCGCTATGAACAAAAAAGCGCATGTTTTCTACGTTTCGCTAAAACGACATGGTGCTGCCACCTACCAGTGACTCGTTTTTCTAGAAAAGCTTTCGTTTTTTTGAAATTGCTACCAGACGGCGTTCATATTTGACACAGTGCCTATTAAAAAAGACTATTCGCTGGCGATGTCCTTTGCCAGCTAAAGAGGCAGTGAAGCAGGCAGGTTCTCCCAATTTTTCCCACCCTCATCTATTTATGTTTTCAGGGCTGAATAATCTTACAAAATGGCTACATCTTAAATTGCGGACCACGCAGCGAGCCAAGGAAAGGAAAATGTTAGGTGAAACCTTAAGAGACAGGAAGAGAGCAGATTGGATCAGGGAACAAACCGGGGTTAATGATATCAAAGTTGGAATCAAGAAGAGGAAAGTGACTTGGGCCGGGCATGTAGTGCGTAGACAGGATAACTGCCGGTCATTAGGGTAACTAACCTAATTCTTAGAAAAGGCAAGCGGGTTAGGGCGAGACAGAGTGTTATATGAGCAGATGAGATTAAGAAGTTTGTGAGTATAAAATGGCAACAGCTAGCACAAGACCGAGTACACTGGCAAAACGTGGACAGGCCTTTGTCCCCCAGTGGACTGGCAGGCTGCTGCTGCTAATGATGATGATGATGATGACGATGATGATGATTATGATAATCTTAAAAGGGCACTGACACAAAATTTTATGGCGAGACAGCTTGCGGGGTTGATTCCCAGGAACATTCGCATATCATATGCAAAATATCTACAGCGAATATAGCTTGGAAGGCATTAAAAAATTGAAGTTTGCGTGAGCCCTCGACTCCATCGTGTATTGAAACCCTCAAAGAGACCCTTTGGAGACGCACTACTTCCATCACGTGACGACTATGCAGTCAACAAAACAATTTTTGATGACGTCATAAATTGACGTCCTTTTTATTTGCAGCGTTTGTTCCCGCAGTCTGCACATCTCAGCAGCTAGTTGCGAGAGCGCCGCCAATGGCACACGCTTAGAAGGTTTCGTGTTTGGGGAGATTGCGGTACCGTTTCCTATTCGAAAGTTATTATTCATGTGGACCATGCGAAATTGTGCGACAGTCCTGTGTTCTGACATTGTCAGGAGCTGCACAAGCAAGGTGGCGACAATCGCACACAGTTTTCTGAGCTCTCTGAAACAGAAACTGAAACTTACCGATACTGATGGGCATCTAATTAATTATCTGTACCGAGCTGTAGCAAACGATATGTCATGTAATGACTTACAGGCTCTGAGCAACACATTTCAGCAGAAAATTGCGAGGCCAAAGTTTTTGTGTCTTAACCCCTTAAAGGGACACTAAAGCCAACTATAAGGTCGACGTTGATTGTGGAAATGGCGGTGCAGAAATCTCGTAGTGTTACTTTTGTGTCAAGAAAGGGTCTATTTTCAATTAAAATCACGTTTGAGTGCTCCGCATCAGGTTAGCGCACTTCAAATTACCCGCCTCAAGAAGTGGACCGACCGGAACGTCTCACGTCACTGTTGCCGTGATCCACGTTGCCCGGCTTTGCTGTGCTAATAGCATCATACCGATAGCAGCGGGAGCCGCAGCAGCAACAACAGCCATTGATCAATTACCCGCGATTGGCGTCGAGATTGCAGACACTTTTGTTTCAACTGCTTCTACTAGATGGCACTTCCACTTTTGTGTAACCACGCGAAAACTGAATTTTTGAACCACTCGCGCCATTGCTTATAGTAACGTCTGGAAGTTCTTTTTTTTTCATGATTCAAACAGAAACGAACAAGAAGCAGTAATTGCGCCTCTTGACGCACGGAAAGTTCTCTATTTAGTGCAGTTAGATCAACTACTAGTGAATAATTGCAGGCGATTTGTCTAAAGTCATCGAGATCGTTTTGATAATATTCTACTGCGGCGCTTGTGTTCTTGTGCATTTACCTCAATTTCTCTGCAAGTAAGGCACTGTTGTTGATAACATTGCCGTTTAAATGTTGTTATACACTGGGATTTCACTCTGACGTATATCGTTATTTGACTTTAGTGTCCTTTTAAGGTCTCGGCCTCTCGGCGTGCACTCCTCGTCTGACGGTGTATTTGCTGAGTGCAAGAGGGTGCGCCCCTGCCTCATCGCTCGCCTTTGGCGAGAGAGAGAGTCAAACGTGCGCGTTGGCCGTGGAAACGCTGTTTCTATGTTGAACGCTGAATTACCAGCTCGCAGGGAACGATTTTGTGACCTCGCTTGCGAGAGACAAATTTGACGCATACCGCATCGACTAGCGAGTTTCTAGATTGGAAAAATTGACTGATCGTGCTTTATTACCACTCACGGGTATTTCCGAATCTATAGGCACCGGATCTTGGCGTGCATTGTAGTGCCAGTGGGGGATATTTTTTCAGTCGAACGCAGTGTGCAGTGAGTGCTTAAACTAAAAGCGTACGGTGTCCTTCGCCTCTCCTGAGACTGAACCGAGTGGAGCCATAATGCTCGTCTATACGTGCTTCGCCCCTTCCCAGTGTTCCATCGCTTTCAGTTTTGACTTTACGCCATTTTGTTTCAGTTTTCACACAAATGTTTACCTTCAGTCATGTTCCTGAATTGAGCTAATGACAATGTGAGAAGACCTCAGTCAGATGTGATTTGCGGTGTCGTGACCAGTGTGCTTGTCATGTCTCCCTATAGCGGTTGCAAGCACTGGAATACGCGTGATTTTATGTGCGTCTGCTCGGTCGACTAAATATTCACGCGTAAACAATAATCAGAGGAAGGAGCGGCAAATTGCGTATGTCGCATGATCCTCATGGCAAGCAGAGCGCATTCACTGCGTGCAAAGTTTCGCAAGTCTTATTCACCTACTATAAAACCAAATAAGGGAAGTTAAATTGCAGCTTGCGGATATACGTAGCGCCATTAGTTGGTACGTGATAGGGCATGATGCGTGCAGCAATTTGTAAAAAACTAACACATAGTAAAAGGCGCCTATCTGTTTAAGTTCTTGATAGACAAAGTAAAGATGTCCAAAGCACAGCAGCTTTAAAGCAAGTGTACTCGACGACTACTGAGAGAGACATATATCACCACCCTTTCTTCGGAGATAGGAGCCCCAACACTGGCTTCTCGATATGAAGAGGGCTTGATATGCTACACTTCGTCTTTTTTATCGAAAGTCGTTCGAACAAGTATTCTTGTGAACAATTTCGGCAAATGCTGGAAAGAGAACTGGTGTCCGCTTGGGAGACCAAGCAATTTCGCAACACTCAGCGCTCTCTCGCTGCTCAGCCGAGTAGCGCGCGTTATATTTGGAAGTGTCGGTAGACATGTGTGCTGCTCTACAGCCTCCAAAGAGGTATTGAGCGAAGCTGCAGCTGAAAACTCCTCACGGAAGTTAACCCGCTGAAAGGAGAACTTCCACAAAAAATAACAAATAAGAAAAAATGCTAATCACACAAGAACATTAGCCAACATTTCAAGAGACTGTGCGTTCTGTGGGAAGATTACTTTCTCATCGTCTGAGTTCAACTATATAGGCAAAATCTTTTTGATTTCCTTCTGCAGACCAAACCCATTTTTCCTTACAAAGCTCGCGACTATAGCGACCGCCATTATTCCCTGCATTTTTCTTCTTCTAACTTGGGCATTTCATTTGCAGTTTCTTTCTTTATTTAGAGGATATTCGCAATATTGCAGTTCTATGGGCTATACCTGTGAAAGGAAGATGATTTGGAATATAAGCGCCTCGAAGGTGTTTGCAACATGAAAATCCATTCAGTCAATGTTCCTAGCTAAGGATTGGCACTCTATCGCCAAAGCTCGCTATTGGTCTTGCTAACTACGTAATCGACACCGCTAAGCAAATCGTTCTGCGTAGCTCTTTTTTGCTTTTTTTCACTGACCAATACAGGCGCGAATATTTTCTTTCTACGATGTGTATAACCTCATTACAATTGCATATGGTGCATTATCTGGAAGAATGGTGCTTTACCTGGTGTACTCTGTGTGAACCCATCATTGAAAATAAACAATACGAACGCAAATACTGCAAGTAGGCGTGTTACTTGAAATGTAAATACCTGATACTAACTGCTACGGGCACGATATATTTGCTCTAAACAAAATAAAAGTTTCCATATATGTTCTATTTCATTACTCTTGCTTTTTCTTGTCAGTGAAAATGCCGTGACAAAGCGAGGAACTGAAATAGATTCTCTTTATAGGTAGCTACAAGATACCATTCAAAACAACCTCCTCTTTATAGTCCATAATTATGCACTTTTGGGGGGGGGGTTAGAAGTGAGAATGTAAGAACTGTATTGGCTCGTGAGAACATTTGTGCTAAACATGTGGCGTGTTCGTTAAAGATGTCACGGCTTCATTTGCCAGAATTTATTCATTTCCGCATTCGCTAATGAAAACCCCCTCATGTATCACGACCAATTTTTATGTGAACACGAAGCAGGAGCGTAGCGTACTCATTGCTGATTATTCAGAACAGGTTACACGCCAATACAGCAGGATCCTGAATGTTCGCTCGCAGAAATAACGGGGCAGATGGTAACTTTGAGGGCTGCATTGTACGTGGAGTTCAAGCTTGACAAAAAAATCAAGCAACGAAGAGTTTCCGCGCTGTCGGCAAACACGCTGCATTTATTTGTAAGTTGTCCAACAATTACGCTAAACGAGCTACAAAGGCCAACAGCTTCCGTGGCTGTCGTTCCCGTCTGGTGAGGTACGTTACTTTCACTATACAGAATTTGGCGGAAAATATCACCAGCCTAGCAGACCCATTCACCACGACTGAAGCGTCAGTGCGCAGATAGAAATCTTTGTTACATGGCAAAAAATGAAAAGCAGGAGCAAATATTATTGCTTTGTGAATAACGTTAGCATCATCCAACAGAACGCTTGCCGTTCCATTTTTACCACTTGAGTAGTATGCATATTTCAAAAGAAGTAGTATAGCACAGCACATTGGACCTTCACAATTAACCTAATTAAAAAGAACGCACACTTTTTAAATTATGAACCAGTGACACTAGCTCGGTAATTATTAATCCAAAACTCAATCGTTTCACCTCAAAGCAAGAAGCGGGCACGTCATCACTGTTTCTCTGGCTGTTAATATTCTATACAACAGCACGCAACTTTTTTGGCAACCAGTGGTGTACGAGCATGTGTCACTTGATGATGCTGCAATTAGTGTGCGTTTAACCAATATAGTAAGCTGTTACAAAGGGCTTTGTAGCGTTGAGTTCTTGTGTACTGATTTCATGCGCTGCCCTTCTCAAAGATGTTTTACTGATCCCAAGATGCGCAATGGTCAATTCTTCTGCACGTGAGCTTTAGACGTTTGCTTTTGAAGATCTCGAATGTTAGGAGAGACGCTATAGCTTACACCTTGCCATTCTACTGATATCTTGTCCGTCAGCTTTCCGAAAAGAAGATTCTTTGCGCTCCTCTTTTGTCCGGTGTTTTTTTTTCTTGTGAAGTACAAAAGTGTTGCTCCATTTTACGTAGAAAATTAGTAAAAAAAGACGTTCTGACACTTACGAAATCGGCATCTTCAGCATTACCTGATTTAAAATGAGGGCGGGTTGGCCAGTCTACTTATCGCACACCTTCTTGCAGACTCTGATGTGATGGTTCTTGAGGGTCCTTCGGAGAGTTTCACTTTTGTTGAGCATTCAAGCTATTTTAGGTCCTACTATATCTAGGGGGATGTGCTCATAAAACAGGAGGTACGTACCTCTGCGATTTATGAGAGCATATTGTGGAGTTTGTGTGATGACTTACAAAATGGGTGACAATACTGGAAGTACACACAGATGATACGTTACCAAGGCCACCCATGCAATATGTTGTGAAGCGCGAGACACATAGGTCATCCGACTCGGTGGGTGGTCCGTACATTCTATGTCAAATTTTCTCACACTCTTTTTCAGTAGGGTCACATCACCCACTCAGAGCTGATGCATCAACAAACGTGGCTACGTTAAAAAAAGGCAGAACCCACATACAGTTGGAATTGATTATATGCGAAGCACGAATAAGGAAGGTTGATATGTCACTTTAAAATCAGCACTACGCAACGAAGTGGAGGTAAATGATGCTGTAAGTGACTTCTGTGTCATGATTATCATGTTTGTTTGGATGTGTCGTTTACCTTCGTAATCTAATCACGCTCAGTGATCCCAAAATTAGTATATGTGGAGCTAGCGAAACGGCCGCGAGCTCATCATGAAATGCCCAATATACTCTAATGTAGCGCTGACGCGCGCACGCTGGGCACACCGAAGCTACGTTAGCCAAACATGAGCACTCTATTGTCTGACGCCAGGCGTGACCGGCGCGACCAGCGTCCGCCGGCGCGGCCTGAAGGACACCAGCGCGAAATGCGACATGCTGCATTTCGCGCCAATGCGTTACCTGGACAACACTGCCTCTCCCTCTTATTGTGACGCAGGGACGTTGGACGCGCTGAAACGCGCATGCATCAAAGCAATGCAGCGCGTCACGTGCCTGCAAGTATAAGGCAGGACACGCGCCTGGCGTGGCAACGCCGGCGTGAGGCGACGAAATGAACGCCAGCGAGCACGCGCACAGCATCACGTGAAAATGTTTTGGTGCCTTGACCGCGGCATGTAGTCATTTTCTCACATGACACGCATACCACGATTATCATGCTGGCACCAGTCACATACCTTCGTCATCCTTTCACGTACCGTAATACCAAGTTTGTCATATGTAACGCTAGCGAAACAGCCGCGAGCGCATCTTGAGCGTGGCATGTAGTCATGTTGTTACATGACACGTGTGTCATGATTTTTATGTTAGAATCTGTCGCTTGTCCACACCATGGAATAATGTCATACCGTACTACTTTTGCAACATGTCATGTGCACGGAAACCGCAAGGGCAGCAGGAGCATGAATTGTAAATTATGACATTCATGACATACATATCCTGATTTTCATGCTATGACTAGTCTTATATGTTCATCATACGGTCCTGATATGTCATACCAAGTTTAGTATCCATTCCATTATCGTAACGGCAAAGAGAGCTAAATGTCGTAGGCGGCTAGATAGATAGATAGATAGGTAGATAGATAGATAGATATATGGATAGATAGATAGATAGATAGATACGCTGAAAGTCGCCGCATTTCGCTAAGAAATGCTTCGCATTTAAAACTTTAGTCATAACCCCACCCCCCCTTCCCTCATCAGTCAACAAATTTGCATGGTAGTCTTTCTTTGTACAAAGCTTGAAAATTAGTTGTCTATTTGAAACCCTGAATACAGCTGCTTAATATTCTTCTGGATTCACTATCTGAGTAGTAACTGCAGGTAGTAGAACACAGACGTTTATTACCTTAGAAGCAACCAGAGGTAGTAAATATGTGTGGTCCGCTACCTGCAGTTACTACTCAGGTAGTTATTGTTGAGAGAACAATTTACTACTTTAAGCTTAGTAAGCAGCATTACCTTCTTTAAGAGCGCTCAGAATGTACATTGTTCTTCGTGGAAAGGTTTACTTTATGACAAAGCGTTCTAAGGCAGCCCTATATCACTTCGAACAAGAAAACGCTTCCCCCCAGTAAAATTCAGGGCCTTTTCGACGTTGTAAAAATCAACTATATAGAGATGCCATATAGAGCTTTATAAAAAAAGATATTCGCCGTAGCCAAGACTTCTTTCCTTAAGTGTGTCCTATGAGTCTTGCATTAGAATGAGCGCAGACCTTTTCGCTTGCAACTCTTATATTGGAAGTTGCGACTGGTTAGTCAAAGTATCATTGTGACGGATTGTGTCACTGCCATAAGCAAACAGTGCCTCAGCGTGTCTAAGATATCTTGGATGTCTCTTGCCCTTTTTCAGTCTTTCCCTCGCACTCGGCTTGGCGAGACCTGCGTAATGCAAGCTTAGTGAACTCCACGGAGCGCTCTCTATACGCCCAGCGTGGAAGCGCCGCTTGTGTACTCGCTGATGCCTATTTTTAAGGCTCGGACTAACACATTCAAACTAGAGTACGTTGTTCAGTGCGCCACAAACAGCTTTCTCGCGTCCTCTTTAGTGACGGTGTTTTCTCGCGCCTAAAAATCGATTATAAACGTGCCCCCAACTCACCCAACGAAAAATTGTCTTATGACATATTTATTTCGTCGCGGTTTGATGCAGGTCGTGCTACTTGGGGAATGCACGGCATAAGCAGCGCGCACTCTGATGAGGAAGCGCTAGCCGAGCAGTGCTAGCAAACTATGTGTGTGAATTTTTTGCTCAATAGCAGTCTAGCACAGATTCTTGGTGTTAAGTATGCTATTACACGCTGATATTTTCACTATCTAATGCACCCTAACAATTCACTTTGCAGCAAACCAGTCTATGGCCAAGATAAGGCAAAAGTGTGACTGAGATGTTGTCGAAAAATGCCACCAACATGGCATGCTCACGTCATTTGAAATTGGCCCGAAGCCCGCATTAAGCAATCATCTGACTGGACCCGGCTAACACCCACTACTTTAAAAGTATTAGGGCTTGGTGGCGCTAGCCACCGCCCGATCTAAAGGATACAGCCATATCCATTCATTTATTCATCCTGGCAGCGGCCTGAATGGTCGCAGGAGTTCTGTCTTTCAAACAAAAATTCATGGAATCCGGCACTCTTTTACAGACCTGTTCCAGCCCTATTGACTCTATGACCCGATCATGGTTGCCACATGCTTCGGAACTTTTCAACCACTCTACCAAGTTGGCTTTAAGCTTGTAGGCATAGTCCATGTAGTACTCGCCTGTTCCAACCAATGCACTACGAAAGCGCTGCCGAAAGGCTTCAGCAGACAAGCGGATTCTTTCTAACAGCGCCTGCTTAACGTTTTTGTAGTCGTTAGCATCTTCGGATTCTATCGTGAAATGATGTCGGCTGCATCGCATCGAAGCAACGTCAGCAAAAGCTCAGGCCAGGCAGCACTTGAACAATCCGTTTTTTTCACAAGTCCTTTCAAAATTGACAAGAAAGAGTCCTATGTCCTCACCAATTTTGTAGGATTACAATAAATACTTTATATCAAAAGGGGCAAAGTTTACTGCGTCGTGTGGCACTTGCAGACTGAGTTTCATCCCAATGTCTGCCATCCAGTTGTTGTGACTGGCCCTTGCGGCACTGGGGATATGGGAAGAAGATATCGAAGCAGGAGGAAGTGAGACCTAAAGAGAGCCTTTTGAGATTGTTTACATTTCGAGAGCCTATTCGAACGTGCTGAGGGGCTCATTATATAGAGTACTTTCTCCCCTGATCCCTAGATCGAGAAATGGTTCCGGAGCGCGCTGTTCAATAACAGAACTTACAGTCCTTCCTAGCGCCATGATTCCAGCACCGCCCTAAAAACATACATACACAACACAAACATGCATATCGTCCCGGCAATACGGCCTTCTCCAGCGAAGCTTGCTTCCAAGTGAAGCGGCTGCTTCACTTTGTCCTTCACAAAGTGAAGGTGCTGCTTTGCGAAGTGGAGCGGCTGCTTCTTCACTAAGTGAAGCGGCTACTTTGCTTTGATCCCGGCGCCCGCGTAAAGGGGGAGGGCTCGTCGAATGACACAACACCCGAAATCATTGTAATCATCGTCATCGTTAGCCACGCGGGTTACGCTGCTTGTGTCTCGCACCACTGCCTTAAAACAAATGATCAAAACCACGCTAGTGTCGTACTGGTCGTCCTCTTGAACTAAATCTTGTTTTTAGCAGTATACCACCGTTCATGCATAGCTTATAAAGAACCAGCTGAACATTAGCACCATTGCTGTTTTCCTTTGACGCGCTTGCCCATTATTTTTTCCTGGTGTCATCAATTGTTTCCGAGTACTCCTCACTGACTGAACATTATGAACTTTTTCAATTAGCTTACGCTTCGAGTATTAAACTTTTATCGTGATACTCCTGTTTTTTCAACATGGCAGGAATGCCCATGCATGATTTCCTACCTATTCAGTGGCTTCATTGGATGCTGTTCATTCTAACCCCCCAGCCTTCCTTTAAAAAACAGGCTTTTTTAGATGCGAACCTTATCATGCTCCAGCTACACCTGGTGTGCGGCGTGAAAACCACTACTGCAAATGCGTGCCCCCCCCCCCCCCCTCTTCTCTCCTACCTCCTCCTCTAACCCCTTGCAACGCAGACGCTGGCAGTGTCTGCTTGGGAGTTTCTTGATTGAAAAAACCGACTCCTCGTGCTTCACGATCATTCACAGGCCCCCGGTATATAAAGGCACTGGATCCTCACCTGCACGGTAGTGCCGATGGGAGGCTTCTCCTGAGCGTTATCGAACAATAAAAATTCGCAGCATGCGCGTTAACTAAAGCCCAATGCGGTTCCTCGTGTTCAATCAATATAGTTTGTCTTTCACTGTTCTTAAGCAGCGATTGACAAGTTCCAGTAAAAGACACCAGTCGATCACTGCATGTTTTGCGCCTTCCCTGATTTGTCTCCTGCGAAATGCCATGAGGAGTGTCAGCGTCAATGCCACCACCCGTCTAAGCATTTCTCCCGGTGCTTCGCATCTACACATCGTTACCATTAGCGGTAAATTGTGTGATTTTTTATTTTGTCTGCAAGTCTAACCTCTCTTTCTTTCTATCTTATTCCGTAAATAACCAAGATTATGCTACCGCCTTTGTTTTCTAAATTCTGTTCTAATTACCTACTGTGATGCAGTAGCTTCAGTCTTCCGAACAATTGAATTCCTATGTTTTGCTTCTGTTTTCAAGGACTGATAGTTGCCACCTCATTTTCTAAACTTCTACTTCTTCCCCCCCCAAACCATTTGTGTTTTCAAATGCGTGCTGCATTGCAAAAATAACACTGATGTTGGACATCAGGGTGTTTAGACTGAAGAGAATCTCATGAAGCAGTTTCTTTCCTGTCATGTCCAAGCCCGAATTAAATTTAATATCACCACATTTCAAAAGATCTTCCTTGAAAGAAAAAAAATGTTAGATCTGAGGTAATGCTGGAATTCGTGATAAACGAAGCACAAGTGAGGAGTGTTGAATTGTCAAATTAAAATGAGCAACACTTTATGACGTGTGTGTAAATTATGCTGTACATGACTGCCATGTCAAGTCTTGTGTTTGCGCCTGGTATTCGTGCTCGTCGTTCGTTCCCGTCACGTGATACCAAATATGAAAACTGTGAAGCTATAAAACAGCCGCGAGCGTGCTATGAACGTAGCGTGTAGTCATGTTTTTACAGGACACGCATGTCATGACTGCCATGTTTGCACGAGTCACATACTTTCGTCGTCCATTGACGTCACGTAATGCCAAATTTACTATACGTGAAGCTAGCGAAACGACCACGAGTGCATCAATAGTGTGGCATACAGTCATGTTCTTACAAAACAGGCTAGTCGTGTATTTCATGTTTCCACCAGTCATATACCTTCATGTTCCATTCCCGTCACTTTATACCAAATCTGGTGTATGTGTAGCAAGCAAAAACACCGCGAGCGCATCGTGAGCGTTGCATGTAGTCATGTTCTTGCATGACACGCATGTGATGATTAGCACGTTTGCACCACTCATACACCTCATCCTCTATTCACGTCACGTAATACCAAATTTCGTATATGTGAAGCTAGCGAAACGGCCGTGAGCGCATCGTGAGCGTGGCATATAATAATGTTCTTTCATGACACTCATGTGATGATTATAACGTGTGCACTCTATTCCTGTCACGTAATACAAAAAATGATGTATTGGAAGCTAGCGGAACGACCGCGAGTGCGTTAAAAATGGCATTTAGTCATGTTTTTACATGACACGCATGTCATGATTTACACGTGGGGCCCGTCACTTTTGTTCGCCATGCAGTCATGTTGCACCATACCAGCCTTGGGATGTCATTTCAATACAACCACCGCACGAGCAGCAAGGTCTTGACATGTAAATATGACTTTGAAGACATAACATGTGAGGATTTTCATGTTATGACTAGTTACTTATGCTCGTTGTGCAGTAATGTTATGACATAGGTTTGGTATCGATACCATTATCGAAACGGCCGGGAGAGCTAAAAGTTGTAAGCGATTAGACAGACAGACAGACAGACAGACAGACAGACAGACAGACAGACAGACAGACAGACAAATGTGGTCCGACTCACCGAACTACGCCAAGAAATGCTTCGCATGAAAAAAAAAACGTAAGCAAAAACATTTGGTAAACGCAGTTGACAAAGCAGCAGCAACAAAAAAGGGGTGGTTGCTAAGACCGCAGAAGGCAGATAAGTAGCCACTAGCTTGCGCATCCTAGCGAAATGCGTCCCTCAGCATTATTCCTGTGGTGCTGCTGCAAAGCCCACTGATTGCAGGAGGCGATGACACGCTTCTTACAAATGCTGTCGTATCCTTGTGGTGGCAGCAGGTTGCCCTTGATGGCGGAGTCACAGACCTGATCATCGAAGGTACAATGAGTAAATGTACGATTTATTAGGCAAAGATGCGCCCGTGCTGCCATCTCAAAGCCTATATCACGAGCTTGGTTTAGAGGTGATCGGTTGAGTTTCTCACAGAGCTCTGCGGGTAGGAGGGTAGCTAGTACTTAGGAAGTCAAGCAAGATGGGTTTCTGAGCAATGTGCTTGTTGTGCGCTGCAAAGCTCGCTGATTTAAAACCTTCAATATCCTCAACAAGTTTAAGAAACTCTAGTTTATATGCTTCGCTAATGTATACGTAAATCTATGCTACTTTATTATCATAACGCGTACGTAATGTTCTCAAAGAGACCACTGGCTGTCCAGTTGATAAATTACAATGCTGCCACTTTAGACTGTGAAGTTCTGGGTTTCAGGCCTTGCATATTGCTAAGGGCAAAGCGCTGTTCCACAGCATAATACTAATGGCGCTTTGGCACTGAAGCTGCTGTAAGTCGAGAGTAATCTTTGCGGAGCGCTGTTCGCAGTGCCCAGTGGATAGGTGCCTCAAATGTTGGGCTTGCGCCACTACTCTAATCCCATTCACTAAAAAGGAAGAAGTTGTGTTTAACTAGCTCGAAGGTATGTGGGACACAGCTGCAATAACTATCCTTTAAATCGAGAACTAGTCTAAAACGAGTCAAGCATATGTGTGCGTTTCAGAAATTAGGCAAGCTTATATATTCTCACCTATTGTTCCTTAAATGTATATTTCTCCAGAGTTGATGACATATTAAGAGGTGGAAATGACAATGTCACTGCAAACAAACAAGCACATTGTAAAATGATATCTTGTAAATGACCTGAGAGCAAAGCTGAAGCTTTGTACGTCTAAAAGTGACCGCACTTGTCCCATCGTCATCAAACTTTGCCAAAATGAAACGACGGAAGTGACTCTAATTTCGAGTTTCCCAATGAAGCCTCTTGACAAAAGCTAGATATTTCCTTTTTATTAAACGAAGTAAATCGTTTGTCAGGAATACCAAGGCTTCCCTGGCTCAGATGCGTGTGGTGCGCTCCTTCCTTGACCACTCTAATGAATTCACCTTTTATTTGATGGCATATTTTAATTAACGCCTAGTTCTATACAAACAATGTGATTTACAGGTAGCGCGCTCTTTCAATTATGACACGTGTACATATAGCTTAAAATATGAATGAAAATGCAATTATTAAGCGTGAATATGTTTTGAGACCCTGAACGCTCCATCTATAGTAGCCAGAATCAAGCTTGACATGTCATATAGTGAAGAAAATTCCATCCCGCCGTGGTGGTCTAGTGCCTAAGATACACGGCTGCTGACCTGTTGGTCGTTGAATGAAATCCCGATTGTGGCAGCTGCAATTCTGATGGAGGCGGAAATTTCGTAGGCATGTGTACTCAGATTTCAGTTCACGTTAAAGAACCCCAGGTGGTCGAAATTTCCGGAGGCCTCTGCTACAACGCTTTTCATAAATATATAGTGGTTTTTTACGTTAAACTTTACATTATAATCACTGCAGAAAATTTTCTAATACGACAAATATTTGGCGCAAATATTTGGCGCAGTGAGCATCGGCCATGAAGCTTTTTTGTTGAAAAAGTTTTACAATATAGGTTGACGTTATTTTTGTAAGTTCTGCGGTTGTGTAGATACCATGGGCTTGTGCGTGCGTCGGCAACACTAAGTTGCATATAATATTTCACCGATATAATTTTACTTCTTTGGCAAACATTGTAACACCCACAGATGAAGTTTTGTTTTTCCATCGTTTCTCACCGCAAATTATTGTTTACAGGCACAGTGCTATGCCACCGATGAGAGCTGACTGTGACGTGATGATGAAAACCATACCATCAAAGTGTGCCCGAGAACACTTGCTTGTCTCGTATGTACTGGTCTTGGGCAAGCGATCATCCTCCTCATAACATCACTATGGTGCTAAATGACGACCCATGCACGAAAGACTAGGAGATTTATCTGGAGTGTGGCCACCATTCTCCGGCTGTAGAATGGAGTTTTCAGGTGCAGCTCCACGAACGCTCACTTCGGCCTTACTTCACGGCTCTGTACCAACACACACGACCAACGTTTTAGCACGTTAGGACATTTTTAAATGTGCTAGAGAAATCATAGGTGCTTCGCAATTTTTCATGGCGTGGGGCAGGCGCCCGCAGTGGAGGCTCCTCTGGCGATGTTCATGCTCTGGCGAGTCTTCTGTCGATGTTCATGAGCCAGAGGAGTAGCCGACTGTTCAGCACATTACTTCAGCCCGAAAAGTGAAGCCTCGAGTTATCTTGCCGTTGGAGTGCGAAATGCTGTGGTCTTCAAAAGTTGAAACCAACTACAGACACGTTCGCATTTGACAGAAACGTCTCCGGCATCGCATTTACAGAACCACAATAAGCCTTACAAGCCTCGTTAAGCGCGAAACTTGACTGTCGATGTCAGCATCTCAGGGCATAGTGGAAAAGTCATACAAAAAAAGTCATCATGTGGCAACTTCACCGCATGATGTCACAATCAAATAACAGAGCGCAAAAATATGCGACAGCATAAAGCCGTCACATCATGACTTCATAATACATAAGACTTCATAACTTGATCAAAAGTGATTGCGTCGCTTATGCAGAGCAAAACCAGACGAGGTACCTGTGATCTTTGGGGCCATGCAGTATCACTTAGGTACAGAAAGCTTTCGAAAGGTGGTGGGGCCGGATCGATACATCGATATACAGAACATTTTGACTTGGTGTCGCGTCATGCAAATGCACTAGTGTCCACGTGAGTTTTTACTTTCTTACAGAACAGCAAGGAGCAATCAATTTACAACGCACAAGTTAATTATGTTGACACAATTCACGTGACTATTTCTGTAGTGGTGCTCACCTCAGCCTGTGTCTTTTTTTTTAAATGCAACCGGATACCATTTTTTTGCATGCCCACTGCCGCACCTTTATTGCGGGGAGCAAAAATAAGGACATTCTCTGCTGAGTTTCACTTTCGGCGTCGACGTCGCCATCAAAGTCGGCGTCACCGTCACTCACCGTATATGTTTACCTATCTGTATATACGAAGACGCAATAAAGAAAATATTCCACAAAAAGACTGGCGTGCGGAATCGAATCTCTAAGTCGTGAGTGCGAAGTGTTAAACTAAGCCACAGAGTAGCACGTCTTTAACGTTGAAACGGCAAGCTATATATAACTACCACTTACCGTTGTTAACGAGCACCTCAAGGGAAACTATCGTGTCTTCAGCATTACCAGCAAGATAGCGCAATGAGTGCGCGTCGCCAAATTGTCACGACGCGGCAGCACATGCTCTCATGTCCCATGCGTACCTTGCCCCCGCAAAAAGAAGGGGTAGACGCTCGCTCGCGTGTGAATATCTCTTGGTGGGGAGGATTGTACGTCTTGGCTGGCCTTCAGGTTGCACCGGAACAATTCTGTTGTATTTACCTGGCGCACAACCATCACAGGCGTTGTTGCACAGTCACCGTTTGCGAAAAGCGTCATGCTTTATCATGAGTAGGTCATGCGTAGGTTTTATGAGTAGGTTTCATGCGTCTTGGCTGGCCTTCAGCTTGCAATGGAACAATTATGTTGTATTTACCAGGCTCAAAACCTTCACAGGCTTTGTCGCACAGTCGCCGTTTGCGAAAAGGGCGTGCTTTTCAGACACAGCGAACAGCTTAGAAGCTTATTCACATTCACCTGTACCTGTGAGTAGGTTTCATGCGTAGTTCGTGCGTGACAATCGCGGGGCACGTTTCGATCTGATTGCTATTCTGCGCGTGACCATCTAATATGTTGCTATTGCGCTCATTGGTTCGCCTTTGCGGCAAAGGTTTGACTGTTTATCTGAGCATCACCTTCTTATGATGAGTAGCCAACTGGGGCTACTGTTGCTTGTTCTTTTTGTCATTTTATGCATTATTTTGTTCACTCTGAACATATACTAAAATTTATCTGGTGCACTTAAATATACCAACTTGTTCACGCGTTCTACAAGTGTAATCAGATTGTCAGGGAAAATGTCGTATTTAATTGGTGAAAAATAATTATAAAACATGAAGGTACGAACTGTTAACAAAAAACAAGCAGCAGCGAAAGCGTTTGTGGTGAAATTTGAACTGTGTTACTGCGCTCTTAACCAATGCGAGTACAGATTTCCGTGCAGCAGGAGTTGAAACACCGTGCTTCAGTGTGGTAATAATCTATTCAATAAAATGTCAAGAAATTGTGTTATGCGCATTGAGATCATTTTTGTGTGATTAAATTTGCACTTCTTATTTTACAGGTACTTCAACAAATACGTCAATACGATGTGAACTAGCCTTCGTGAACTAGCGTGAAATTGTGCGTATATATATTATCTGTAGTGTAAAATATTACAATACCACTTAATCACTTACATGAATCGCCTTCAAAACGTACTTCACCCTCTAACAGCGGTCGTGCAGTGATTTCGCATAAAAGTGGCACTTGTTTTATTTTCTCCTCTAATGTAGTTATTTATGACTGTCATGTTCGTGCCAAAGTTGAACATAAGAAAGCATCTCTTGGTTGATTTATATCAAGAAGTAGTGAGAAGCTATCACATTCTTCCAACGTGTGCTAATGTTATGCCATAATGCTTAAGAGCTCGCGACAGAGGGTAAGTCTGGATGTATTTTGTGTTATTGCCACTACAGTTGCGTCTAAACGGTCATTTTTTTTCTTTTTTAAACGGATGCTTCACCTACCGCAATGTTGTTTTTTCTCAAAATTTCAAAATTCTCGCACATTGTCGTCAGGAACACTTTGAGTATCAGTTTTCCTCGTGATACTCAAAAGAAAGTTGGTAATACATGAGCTTGAGTGTATTCAAATGTTCCTGAATCATTCCCTCACTTAAATAATTTTAAAGGCGGTACACTTTGCTTTCACAAAAATTCACGGAAGTTCATTCGAAAATACCAGATTTCATTTACTATATGCGTATACGGCATGAATCTATTCCTAGTGCACTGATAATTGGTAACTGTATCGTTTTGATAGCGAAAGGAGGCTAAGTTAGCTTTATCGGCGATCACTGCAACGAGAGTGATACGCCTGATTTTTCGTATGCGGCGTAAGACTTCAAGGAATAACCTATACGATAATGGACTCGTGGGACACTTTCAGTGCTCCCTGCATAGGCTAAAGATTAAAATTCTCGTATGGTGGTTACAAAAGACTGAACACATGAACGCTAGCGCCTTGTAACAGGCCACCGCCAAAGTTGGAAAAAAGTTCGCAAAAACAAGGCAATTGCGTATAAAACCTTCATATTTCGCTAAAAAAGTCTTGACCGGCGCATCTCGCGAATCTTCGTTACCAGAAGAAACAGGAGTGCTGTATGACTGGAAAAAAAATGCAACTCGTGCTCTTGAAGCACGCATTGGTGCTGCACTGATTTTTCGGGTGTAGCTCGAATGGCTCTAATTTATATGGTCTCATGCCCATTCTTCGTGCTATTAATTATGCAATGGCTATTATGTAGTTATAGGCAATATAATTCATTTAGTAGGGAGCTAATTTCGTTCTTCTCCTTTTCTTTCCAAGAGTGCCGACGTAGTCATGCCGAGCGATATTGACCTTCAATATTTGCATTGTAGTGATTTCAAGACCCACTCACTACTTTTATTTATTGCCTGTTATAAATAACAACTTATATTTTTAGCTTAATTCCTCATACGCAATGTCTTTGCCTAGATCATACTTTTAACTGCTCTTTATTAAGAAATATATTCTCATCAGCCAACACGCATCACACGAGATATTCCAATGACACAAAAGCGGTGAGTAATGCAATATACTGGCCCCTTCAGTAACGAATCATGATGCGCCATCAGAAATGCGTCCAATTTGCGTGGAACAATTTCAAGGCTCTCAGTACTACATTTCATGTAACTAATGAACGAAGGCGTCATTTTGTGTGAGGTTTAGTCATTAGTGTGCTGAGTGTGTCAGTAATCTAACTATACTACCACCAAGTAGATTCAGCACTTGCTTAAAAGGAATCCGCTATACGGCCTGAAATGCATGCACAGTTTCTATTTTGGTTGTATTTTCTTCGAGGGAAGCAAGCAATATTTCTCACATAGGACCTGGTAAGCGCCACATCAAACAACCGTCAAACATGGTAGCGTATCCAGCAAAGTGATGCTGTGGAGCCGTAATGAAGTTAAGGGATCGCCAGCTGTCCACTCACGAGGCCTGCCCGAATGTGCACACTAATTTGAGAGCCATTTGATGAAACACGCGGTGCGTGAAGTGCCATTGAATTAGGTTTCTACATTTCTGCACACCGTAAATGGAAGGGTTAAAGAAAAAGAGAAGCAAACTTCGTCATTGGCGCTTATATGAAAAGCCCCTGGTTTCGTTCTTTCTCACAGCCCTCCAAGGAGAACCTGCTGCTGCTGGAATCGTCGAGTAAGCCGGGCGTATAGTAGTGAACGAGAAGAGAAAAGTCCATAAAAAACATGGACGCGGAAAACGAACGTAAAGTTGCAGTTCAGTTCCAAAGGTTTCTTTGCCCTCACCAGATACCTTGGAGAAACGAGCGTCGACATCATTACTGGAGCGCAACACAATGGCAGACAGGGTCATAAGTTCCAAGCAGGTTATACGAAAGCAAATACAAGGTTCCGTGTTTTCTTTCGCATGCCCCGTCATTCCATTTGAACATCGTTTTGGTAAGAGATTAGGTATCAACCGGTGAAATAAGTCTCACGAAAAAGACTCGGAAGACGACAAATTCTGGATTAGCAATTATAAATAAATACTAAAATAAATGAACGCGTGCTACCTACATTCACGAAGGAAATATATATCGCGATACGACTGTGGTGCTCGTAACCTCATAGTACAATTCAAGAAAAAAAGGGCAACTGCTTTCGTAGTGCGAGTTTTTGTTTGTGCACAGACAGGTGCATGGTTATGTTAGACATGTTACCTTCCTAGGCTCTGCACTCACAATAAAACTATCATATGGAAAACCATGTCCTCTAAACGACCTACTGACGTTAAGAAATATTAGATTTGTATTCGTAATTGCACATAGTGTAAATGGGAAAACCGTCTAATGGAGGTAAAGACTTTTTAATAGAAAAAGTGGTCAAGCCAACGTTTAAATTGTGTTGCGCTAACACAGCTATAATTAGGTATTTCCAATGATACCATCAACCAGACCTAGCAAGTTATGGGTAAAAAAAACAAACTTCAAGAAAAAATTTGTGATACAAGCTGGCAAGCAGCTCAGTATTCGAGAGAATCTAACTCATGCTATAAATAAAAAATATACTACGTTTTGAAACTAATTATGATTCGTATTTTGTCATGTACAAAAACGTGGCGGATGCTTTTGTGTAAGAATCGGTATAACGCGGAAGTGAAAAGTGTCTCCAGAGAAGCGGTTGAACGCTCATTTTAGTATTGTTTCGCCACAAGGCTGAAGGAACAAATGGTAGAGCAAAAAAAAAATTATAGCAATGTAACGCGAACAGCTAGCAGCTCGGGACTTGCAGAGCGCCCTTTAAACAAAAAGCACGTGCGAAGTGGCATACACAGGACTAAGGGCGAATTTTCTGTCACAGTTCAACACTTAAAGCGCCATGCTGAATAAAAAGGCGCACGAAACGAATGATCCAGTATTCACAAGATGAGCGCAAACAACTGCCACAATTGTTTGTTTGTTTTTGTGAGCACCATGCGCTGCTCGTAAACGCGGTAATGGCAACAAGCGAAATGACCTTCGCGCTCTCTCAAACCTCGTACCGTTCGAAGAAGTATTGCGGCGGAAGCACAAAATGTACAAGGGTGTGTCGGGTTAATATTGCACACGAGGTCCTGGCCACCATTCTCAATTTCGATGGACTTTGCTGTTGACTGAGTAATAAGCGCCAGAACAATGGTTTCCAAATTTATTTTGAAAAAAAAAGTTTGGCTCAAGATTGTATGTCTAACATTTGGCTGTGCGGAACGCTTTTTCTCAACTTTCACAATTTCTGAAATTTAAGTGGCCGGGTAACAAACGAAGGTGCGCTTCGGAACTATTGTATTAGTTCCCCTCAAAAATTGAGCAATAAAAAGTTTGTCAGGCTATTACTTTTCTCGTCTTTTCTAATTTTTAGAACAATTTTACACGGAAGAAATCACAAATTTGGCAAAACACACACTACACTTTTTTTGATTGCTCTATAGCAAGGCGTGTATGTGATTGGCTTCAGCTACCCAGTGGTACCCAAAGGTGTGTGACCCTTACATTGTCTTTCCTGGTTGGATTATTTGTTTGTGGTGCCTATTGGTGCTCTATGAACTCCTTAATTTAGATGATGAAAGGTGCTTTGTTATGTTGGTTCTTAATTATTGCACATGTATGTCTGAATACTGCTTGTGTGAATGAGATTGATTGATATGTGGCGTTTAACGTACCAAAACCGCCATATCATTTTGAGAGACGCCGTAGTGGAGGGCTTTGGAAATTTCGACCACCTGGGGTTCTTTGGAAATTTCGACCACCTGGGGTTCTTTAACGTGCACCCAAATCTGAGCACACGGGCCTACAACATTTCTGCCTCCATTGGAAATGCAGCCGCCGCAACCGGGAATGAGAACAACCGTCACGACTAGAGGGATTTTTAGGCACTAAAACGTGTGTTTTAGGTGCCAAATACAGGCAGGTAGAACACTGTTTTAGGCCCTCAAAATAAAAATTATAGGCACAATCAACTTCTACAAAAATTTTTTTCTTGATTCCCAAAGCAACGACGTAGGTGACTCGTATCTACGGCAAGAAGCAAAAAAATGATGTTGTTTAGGACTGCAGAAAGGTACCAATGACTTAACATAGGCGTGCATTTCCCACCTGATTTGCAGTATGTGGTCTTTTGTTTTATTGTCTAGCATTGTGCGTCAAGTCTCCACCATTCAATTAACGCTCTCCTGGGTCTTTTTCGTTTCGTTGTGGCTGGGAAGGGCAGCGCAGAAGCAAGTAACCAGACCACTGATACCCCAGAAGAAGGGAATGCTAGGTCTAATCACGTAGGACTAATTTCTTCCCTAACGGTGAACACCTTAAAGGGCCCCTACCTAGGTTTGGGAATTTCGAGCTGACAAGCCTAATGGTGCACTGCGCTCTCTGGATCATCTTACAGAGATTTGCAAAATTACATGTCGTGGAAGAACTCCCAATTTCTAATGAATGACTTGCCCTTCTCGCGGGCATGTACCCCAATATCTAAGGAGTGACGTACAGCAAGGAATGCCGCTCTTTTACGTTGTAAATGAGGGGTTCACGTCGCATACCATACGCGTTTCGTCAGAACTTCGTTAAATGCTAGCTATATCTAGAAAAACAGATTAAAAATGTCCCGTCTTTTGAATATAGTATCCTGCATTTGGAACGGTACCTCATTAAGAGCATTGCACGTGACATTACTCTACTTGGCATGTGCAATTTGTGTGTTCTGTTGGGTAGCATGAAAGAGGAGCACTTTGATTTGGGCTATTATTATTTTCTTATTATTTTGAAAGGTAAGCACAAAGACAAAGAGAAAAGAAAGACAGCGCTCTTTGTCTCTATGTTTTTCTTTTTCCTGTGTCTTTGCACTGCCCTTTGAAAATCAGTATCTTTCATAACCCATCTGCATCTGACGCAGATAGGTTACAATGGTTTGCAATGTTAAATGATGGGTTACAATGTCAAAGAAAACAGGCTTTCATTGACACAATACCTTTGTTCTCTTAATAAGCCATTTCATTTTGTCATGAAACTAACAAAAAGTGAATAATAGAAAAATTATTACTGATATGACATTCTGAATTCTTAATTACCATTGCACAAAGAGGACTGTTTAGGTACATTCATTTTCGAATGTGAGTTTTAGCATGAAAAGCTTGACATAGGAGCTTTAACTGCAGTTTAATTTGACACGATGATAGTAATTTCTATCCTACTTCATTTTTTATATTGTTACAGCTGTCATTTTTAACTAATGGCTTAGGACAAACCTTGAAGCCCTGTTCTGTATTTTTTCATTTTTGTCACTTAAAAACATATGACAAGGGATCTCATACGTAACAAGCGTATTCAAGCATACGGTGAATGTATGCTAAATAGGCAGCTGATCGTAAACATGCCGGTGCTTGTCTCAGGCTTCGCTGTATAAAGTATAACGATTTGGCGACCTTCGCCCCCACTGAATCAACAAGAGCATTTCATGAGTAGTCCTTCATGGTTATTCATTAGTTCTCTAGCTACCCGCGGCTGCCCAGAAGTACCTGCTGTTCCTTTCCCACCACAACACCCAGGTTTTCAGTGTGGTTCTTCAGTTCCTTGAGGGCACTGGACAGCCGTCTGTAGAAGGCGGTCACCACATTCTTGGCCATAGACGTCACTTTTATTTCTTATTCATCTTTAGTTCTCTCTCCTCCTTCCCCTGCAGACGCTGAGACGTGCTTCCACTTAGCGGTGCAGAAATAGCGTCTTCTGTACTCTTCATGCTCCTCCTCCAATCGCTCGCAGCATGTTAGCTTCGTCTTCGTTGAACATTATAGTGTTCCGAAATATTGATGTTGTCTTTTTCTACAGGATTAACGGCTTCACACTAAGCTCGAACACAAAATTTGGGCTTGAATAGCGCTCATATAGACAATCATTTGGAAAATAAGCATTTATTGGCACTTTATTTAATACTGCAGACCTTCACAGGTCCAAGCAGGTGGGCACGGTACAAGTAGTAAGTACATGTTAGGCACTCAAGTCACATAGAAAAGGAAAAAGAAAAGAATTCAACATACAAATACAGGTTTACACACCCAACACACAGTTTACACACAGTAAATCAACCAAATTGAATCTTTATACAGAGTTTAGAAGGTTCCATTCTTCCACTGTTCGTGGAAAAAAAGAAAATTTAAATACATCTGTCCGTGCAAAATAAGGTGTTAGGGTTCCGGGGTGATGGTGTCTCGTATGCCTTGTCGATATGGGTGTCAGGTACTGTGTAGGGTCTAGTGCTGTTTGTCTTTGAAGAAGTTGGGAAAGAAAATTAAGCCTGAATATCTTCCTCCGTGACTCAAGGAGTTCAATGCCATTAGCTCTAATTAACTCAGAAGGTGAATCAGTGTGACGAAACTTAGAGTATATATACCTTACAGCTTTCCTTTGGATTCTTTCTAGTTTGTTGACGTTTTTCTGTGTGAACGGGTCCCATATTATGCATGCATATTCTAACTTTGGTCGGATTATTGATTGGTAGGCCAGGAGTTTGACATCAGCAGGAGCGTTTTTTAATTTGTGTCGTAAGAAAGACAGTTTACGGAAGGCGGAAGCGGAGATATTGTCAATATGTTGATTCCAAGATAAATTACTTGTGAGTGTTACTCCTAAATATTTGAACTCAGAAACTTGCTGTAGAGGTGACTCATTTAATGTATAAGTATACTGAAGTGGATTTTTTTTCCGGGTTATACGCATACATACAGTTTTATCTAAGTTCAAAGCCATTCCCCAGCGATTGCACCATTGGAAAACATTAAACAAACTGTGATTAAGGTCATGTTGATTTTCCGGGCAAGTAATTTTATTATATAAGACACAATCGTCTGCGAACAGACGAATTTGCACAGATGAACATACAACACTTACAATGTCATTTATATACAGCAGGAACAGTAGGGGTCCCAAGACACTCCCCTGCGGCACTCCAGAGGCGACAGGAAGACAACCCGATCGCTGATCCCCAATTTCTACGTACTGAATTCGGTTTTTTAAGTAATCAATAACCCAGAAAACTAAGATGCGAGGAAGACCAATATTGTTCAATTTTAGTATTAGTCTGTCATGAGGAACCCTATCAAACGCTTTACTAAAATCCAAGAATATCGCATCAGTTTGACCGTTCTTATCTAGAGTAGATGCAAAGGAATGACATATAGTGAGCAGTTGAGTCACAGTTGAAAACCCTTTTCTGAAACCATGTTGAGAATCAGTTAAGACAGCATTTGTTTCAAGATATTCGGTGATATGATGCGCGATTATATGCTCAATTAATTTACAGCATGCTGATGTTAAGGATATTGGGCGATAATTTTCAAAAAGCAAGCGGTTACCTTTTTTAAATACCGGTGCAACTCGAGCTGCCTTCCAGTCACTAGGGAGCTTTGAAGATATCAAAGATACACGGAATATAATCACAAGATATTTCGCTATAACTTCAGCATATCGGCAAAGAAAGGTGTTTGGAATATTATCAGGACCGCTTGATTTCTTAGTTTTCAGTTTTAAGAGCATGGAAAATACACCCGGGTACGAAACAAAGTCAGCCTCTGTCGTGTGAAACGATGGAACATCAGATGGATATACACTTGCGCTAGTAAACACGCTATGAAAGTATTTATTGAAATGCTCAGCTATAGTCCCTTTGTCCGTAACAATAGATTCATTTACTAACATTTCGGATACAGTCTTTTTTTTATCCGTCAAGTGGTACCAAAATTTTTCAGGATCATTTTTTATGAAGTTTGGGAGAGTTGTTTGGAAATAATAATCCTTAGAAGAACGCACAGCTTGTGCGAGGCTAGCCTGTAAAGGTCCGATTTTAGTCAAATCCGCACGCTTCTTTTTTAGACGTTTAATTTTACGTTTCAAGTGAATAATACTACTAAATGCACTTACAGGCATTTAGGCACGAACACCCAAAATAGCAACTTATAGGCACTAAAAAAACACCATTAAAGCCCTTCTTAAGCTCTAATTCATGATCATATACGATAATGGCACAATAGGAACGCAAGGAAAAAATAGGCATTTGCCTATAATCTGGCCTTTAATCATGACAATCATCATGGAACTAGGGGAAGATAATCATAATATCTATCATAACAACACGGTAGGAAAACACTGCCATTTCCCTACAACTTTTCTGCAGACGGGCTGACAAGGACAGGTTTACTGTATTTCTGAAATTAATGCCCTGGCAGTTTTATTGGAGTTAAGCTGCCTTATTTGCAACACCTATTGACTGTCACACCAAAAAGCGGAATTTAGGAGTGTCCTCTCAAGGACGGTCAATAGGCAGATGCTCCCTAGTTTGATTGTGCTAGCCTCAGTGTTAACGCATTAGCAAGAAACAAACATTAACCACTTTGCATGTTTCGTGACTGCGCTAGCCTCAGTGCTAACACATTAACAAGAAACGAACATTAACCACATTGCATTCTTCGTGCATTAGTGAACAAACCCCATCATGTGTGAAGAAAATGTGCCTCGTTCATGCGAGACACGAAGTTTTCGTGAAAATGCAAGAGCTGGCAACTCGCGCTATTGACTATAGCCCGCAGAGCACAATTATAAGCTTAGAAAGATTTTCTATAGCTATGCAGGTTAGTTGAATTTGATTGTCTGACCTTTGCAGTTTCAACTCTAATGCGAGACTCACAAGAAAAAAAAGAAACACGAGAATTACTTCGTCTGCGTCTTCATGCATCTGTGCTTCAACTCGAACGACCTAGAAGCCTGAGCTTGTGTTTGTGCATAAAGTTTTTGAAGGGTGTCTTTGTGTTGATTAAAATGGTAGATGTGCTCTTTCACATATTTCTCTGTCACTCTCTTGTTTTTGGTGTGCACAGCATCGGTTGTGCAAAGTCGTATCTATTCTGTCATAGTAGCCACGTGCAGTTTCAAAAACTTTTTCACTGACAGGCTTGTCTCTAAAATTTCATGTCCTGTAGCTTTCAAGGCAAAACTATTTATTCTCTTTTTGTTGACACAGTATATAGTTTAGGCTATCAGGAAAGGAGCATCAACTTTAAACATATCACACTTGTCATTCGAAAGTGCGGAAAACAAGTTCCCACTGCGGCGCGCGCCAGAAGAAAGGTGCCGCTAGTGGTTTCTGTGCAAACGGCCTCATCGGGGAGAACCGCTCTCATCCCACTACACCTGTCTAGTTGACTATACCAAAGCAGACGAAATGTCACCTGAAACTGACATCACCATTTCGTGTAGCCACGTGATCAGATGGGACGGGACCACTGGAGGTGACTGCTTGGCAGAGCTGGCACCGCTGAAAATTGGTGGCTTTGCATCTGTCTTGAATTGGGTTCGATGCTGGTCATGCTAATCTATATTAAATATTGTACTGCGCGAAACAGAGACGAGCACCTGTTTGTCAGGCAAGCTGTTCAATTCTGCCTTTTCTTCTTCGCTCTCCAGCCCAGGCCCCACTGCTGCCGCGATGCATTTCATTGCATTTGGCCACACTGCAGACCTGACAAAGAAAGAAAATAAATGACAGTTCATTTCACCTGCAACTGTCCGACTGCTTTCTTCAAGTGCGACACATGCACGGCAAAATTTTTCCTTTTACGTTTATTGACAATGTAGCTCACATGTGAGGTGCTCACAGGCCAAGTATTTTCTCCTAAACGCTCGGTAATTTGAATGGCACGTCGAACCATGGGAGTAACTTCTTGGCGGGCCCACTGGCGCCCTTTTGCACCTACACCTCGTCGTTGATGTTGTAAGCAGGAGGAGGCCTACGGCATCTGTCATAGTAACGCTTTTGATTTTCTTGTGCGTGGGTGGCTTTCTTGATCACCTAAATCGGAACTTCTGACAAGCCGATTTTCAATCGTCGGAACGTGGGACTATAATTGAAGCATCCAGACTGAGGACCGATTTCAGCTGTGGTAGTTTTTCATAAACAACTTCGTACGGCGTTTCCCCGGTAGATGCCTGCAGTGCCGTGTCAATTGCAAAAGCGGCTGCCGGAAGGTGGCCTCCTCTTTTTTCTCTACTTTCGTATATGGAGCGAGTCTTGCCTGGACACTCTAGTTGGTTCGCTCAGTAATGCCATTTACTTGAGGATGAAACGAGGATGCAAAGGGGTGCTTCACGCCTGCCATGCAAAGGTACTTTTTCAGTTCCCCAGTACGAAGCGTTGTAGCCCGATCAAATATTGACTTCTTTGGAAAGCCATGCCTCCATTCAAATCGGTGTTTCAGGAAAGTGGTCCGGTAAGTGGATGCAATAGGTGGCACGACCTCCACTTCCACGTATTTCGACAGGTAGTCAACAGCTACAATAACTTAACAACTTCCCGCAGAGATGGTAGCATACCTGCTAGCTCTTCCGATTTTCTCGTAAGATGTACGAATTTCGACCGCGCTTACGATATTGCGAATCTTGCCTGAAATTTTACGACAAATATTTTATTTCCGGTAAAAAAAGTTCGCAAAATAGCGTGGAATTCGGGATTGGCTACGGCGCATTGCTATAGCTAGTCGCGGAGGCACAAAAACAGCATTGTGCTATGTTCCCCCACCAGGAGAGAACAATATGTATCGGTGTTATCATCATCAGATACCTAACTCTCCCGCATCGCCCGGGAGACTCCCCTATTTCAACTGTTTCTTCTGTTTGTACCGTTGCCATGAAAATCTCTTGGAATTCAAAATTTATGTGCAAAATCTGGCCGCATTAACAAAAACGCAGGTCAGTGCAGACCAGGCGTTGTGCAAGCCCACCGCATTTTATTCTAAACTATTTTGAGAGGCGTGAATATTTGAATAACTGAAGTACACCATCTAGTCACTGATTTCCACACTTTGTTCATTTTATGTGCAACGGCTCAGCTTCAGCTGCTTGGCCATCTGCCGCTTCCTTGCCTTGCCAGGGAAACTGTGTCCGCTCATGTACAGTGAAGGCACTTCCAAGTTAAAACCGATTGATAAGATCAGACGGTGAAGATGCAGACGCTCGTAGACATCATTCGAAGCCTGTATCAACAGCGTCATCGATGTGAGCACACGCACCAGGCACCGCGTTGCCGGTAGGACAGAATGCCAGCTTGGCATAGCATCGGCGTGGGAAATGGGTCTTCCAGGAGGTATCCGCACTTCTTTTTTATCACTTTTTTATCACATAGTCCCTCAGCACATTACGCGGTTCAAAATGGAGTTAACAAACTGCGCTGGTGTCTTCCAGGGGCTTGTCCGCTCTGTGCAGATTCTTCTTTCATTTTGTCCACCTGTTTTCAGCCTTCGGAACGCCAAACAACAGCTTCGGCCCGCCCTTCACAAACGTGCAGCCTGTTTTGGCACCCAGGCGCGTAGTAGCAGTGGTTTTGCCGATGTTGAGGCATGGCTCAGGGACTGAAAAGCTCACGGACATCTTTTGTGGTGTGTAAGGCTAAAAGCTGATGGCGAAAATTCGGCGCAACAATGTCCACAGCAACACAACGTGGCTCAACTCTGCTGCTCTGCTGGAGTTGACTGGCTCAGCTGCAATGTCTCTCGCAAACTTGTTCCATTGATGGCGATGCCAGCCTCGCTGCTTGAGCGAACAGACAACCACAAACATGCGGTATTTGTGGAGCCACCCCTCTGCATATCATATCCTCCGCTGAAGAGAAAACCCCAAGCCCCCTTCTAGTAAACTGTAACGCAGTAAAGGGAGTTCTGCGAGAGTTCATCGGTGGCGTTGCTTAGCCCCCTGGCACGGTGGCGCACATCAAAATCTTAATCTTGCAGCATGATTATCTAGCGGGCAAATTTGTGCTTTAGTTGCTGCTTGGCGAACATTTATGCTATAGCAACATCATCAGTCGCAACAGGGAATTCGTGTCTGAAAAGGTAATATTAAAATTTATCATCGACGCTCCATGCCACTGCAAAGCATTCCAGCTCGGAGTGATAGTGGCGCTCGGTGTCTGAAAGTTTTCAGCTGGCATAAGCGACCACGTGTTTCCGCCATCTGGATCGTGCTGGACTAGCACTGCCCCTAGACCGACCTGGCTGGCATTAGTGTGCACTTCGGTGAGCCAGTCCTTATTGAAGTGACTTAATATAGGGCAATAAGTGAGCTTTTGTTTTATAGCTCAAAAAGCATTTTATTGTAAGACCGTGCGTCCTTTTTAAGAACACCGCTCAAGGGAGCTGTGATCAAAGTGAAGTGGGGAATAAACCTTCGCAAATACGAAGCCATACCCAGAAATGACTAAGTTAGTTTCAAGCAGGTTCGTGTGGGATACCCCAACACCGCTGCTATTCGCTCCGGGAGTGTCTGAACACTGACATGGGTTATACTATTATGTCCCAGATATGAAATCCTGGACAGAACAAACTGGCATTTATCTCGGTTTAAACGGAACCCTGCTTCGTAATGTCTGTGTAGACATTGTGTAGTGTAGAACTTAGTCCTAATTGCGAACATGGTCATCCTCTGACGACCAGGATGTCGTCTAAGTACACCACACAGGCATGGTTTTTCATGGCCTTAGCACTGAATTCATCGTATGCTGAAAAGAGCTAGGAGCCCTTCGCAGTCCAAACGAAATGTGATTGAATTCATACAAGCTCGAAGCAGTGTGAAAGGCTGTCTTATATTTACCTTCCTCGGCGACATTAATCTGCCAGTACCCTGTGCGTAAATCAAGCAATGAAAGAAGTTGCAGTGACTTACTGTATCAACAGCATCATCAGTGCTGGGCAAAGGGTACGAGTCAGGCGTTTTCCACTTATTGAGCTGCCTGCAATCAATGCAAAACCGTAGTGATCTGTTTTTCTTTGAACAAGGAGGATTGGCTGCCCCGCCGCGGTGGTCTAGTGGCTAAGGCACTCGGCTGCTGACCCGCAGGGCGCGGGTTCGAATCCCGGCTGCGTCGGCTGCATTTCCGATGGAGGCGGAAATGTTGTAGGCCCGTGTGCCCAGATTTGGGTGCACGTTAAAGAACCCCAGGTGGTCTAAATTTTCGGAGCCCTCCACTACGGCGTCTCTCATAATCATAGAGTGGTTTTGGGACGTTAAACCCCACATATCATCAAGGAGGATTGGCGCTGCCCACTGACATGATGACGGCCTAGTACTGTTTGCGGCAAGCATTTCGTTTGCTTGTTCTGCGATCACTGCACACTCTCGTTGAGCGTATCGTCGCAGTCGCACGCATATTGCCAGATGGTCATCGGTATATGATGGGGCAGCAAATTAGTGCCTGGTAGTTCTGCTGTATTTCTAGCAAACACTGGCTGATGGCAAGCCAGTACAGAAGACAAGGTAAGCGTGGTGGACTGCTCACCTGTCGGTGGTGGCAGGGCTGTGGCTGTAGCCTGAGCTGTCGAGGACCGGAGCTCGACATGGCCGCAATGCATGTTAAGCTCAATGTCATCAGACAGCGAGAAATCTGCTCCAAGAATTATGTCGGCAGGAAGGTCTTCAAATAAGGGAATAGCCTGAAGAACTTTAGTTTTTGCTTACGTCCTGACTGAAATGTCCAGCATGCCGACTGCCGTAGCACTTTCTCCAAGTCCGCTGAGGAGAGTTCTCCAAAAGGAAAACTCTGCTACTTCAATGTGCTCCGAAATAGTGCCGCGTTCCTTTCCTCAAGTTTTGTTATCGCTCCGTTACACTTTGTTCAGCGCAGTCCGCGCCTACAGTGTTAGAGAAGCCTCGAGGCTGTAGTAGATCGTTTTGTAAAGATTACGCCGACCTCGTGAACCTTTCAGATTATTCTGGAATGTAAGTAGCGGCTAGCGATAACACTAGAATGTTTGATGGCAAGTGTATAAATGTTGACATGCTCCGCTGCTTGTCAGTTGATTGACGGCCAACGCTCTGTTCGCCGCTATCGTTCCACTGTGTATGGCTTAATCTTACTTTTAATTTGTTGGCCTACAGTGTTAGAGAAGCCTCGAGGCTGTAGTAGATCGTTTTGTAAAGATTACGCCGACCTCGTGAACCTTTCAGATTATTCTGGAATGTAAGTAGCGGCTAGCGATAACACTAGAATATTCGACGGCAAGTGTATAAATGTTGACATGCTCCGCTGCTTGTCAGTTGATTGACGGCCAACGCTCTGTTCACCGCTATCGTTCCACTGTGTATGGCTTAATCTTACTTTTAATTTGTTGGCCACAAGTTCGGCCCGAATAAAGAGTTTCATCTGATCGAGTCTGCTGCTTTGGTCCACGTCACCACCTCGTGACATTTGGTGGAGGTGCTGCTGCATTCGTGTACTGGACGCGCCCGTCAAGCTGTAAACCCAGCCTACGTCGCAAAAAAGACACCAATACCACCAGCGACAGTGGAGCCAGCTGCAGACTGAAAGGACTAGCCCCCCAATACGGACCCCTCCCGGACAACACAAAAGCCAAGGCGACGCCGACGAGAGGCACAATGACAGCCACAACATCTGCAGTAGTAGTGATGCAGCAGCTAAAAGAGCCCCCGACCTTTCGCGGATTGTCGTTTGAAGACCGGGAGATCTGGCTAGAGACCTACGACCGAGTGGCCGCCCTTGTGGCCGCCCTTAACCATTGGGATACAGAAGAGAAGCTCCGTCGGTGTCTACTTTCATCTGGAAGACACAGCGAGAACTTGGTTGAAGAATTGCGAGTCTGCCCTTCAGACCTGGGATCTCTTCCGTGGCACATTCCTGGACACATTCAGGATTATTACCCGCAAAGAAAGAGCCGCGACATTACTGGAGACGAGGGTGCAACTCCCGAATGAAAATGTGGCTATCTTCATGAAAGAAATAATGCAACTTCTGTCACGCCGACCCCGAAATGCCCGAAGACAAGAAACATCACCTTCTCATGCGACGAGTGAAGCCAGAACTTTTTGCCGGGCTGATCTGAAACCCGCCAAAGACGGTCGCCGAATTCATTTCAGAGGCATTTACGACAAAGAGGATGCTCAAGATGCGGACACGGCAGTAAAACTGTAATTTCTAGTCTACAAGCTATGCCGACATCCAAGAGCTAGGAACCATTGACCTTCGTGAGACCATCCGAGAGATCGCGCAAGAAGAACTGCACAAATCGCTTCATTCAGCGCAGCCTCATGTGGACTTCATGGATGATGTTGTATGCCAGGAGATCCAGCAATCGCTGGACATTTCTCAGCCTCCAGGGATGCAGCAACAAGTCATGAACTATGCTGCGGCAGCCCGCCGTCACGCGTCTCCTCCATGCCCACGCCAAGACGCCGCCCCATCGCACTTCCGTCAGCAGATGCCACCGCCGCCGCCACCAACACCGACATTCTACCTCTGCTTTGATTGGCATGCGGGACAGCGCGGAGTGCCGAAGAAAACAGATGTTTGGTGCGCACCCGACAACCGCCCGCTCTGCTACCACTGCGGAGAGGCCGGGCTTACTTACCACCATTGCCAATACCGACAGATGGTTCTATGGGGTTTCGACATCAGCACGCTGTGTCCACAATCGGGTGAACGACCGCATGACATTGCCGACTGCCTCGCTACAGCGCAGTCAACACTTCGACGACCTTATCAACCAACAGACGGCGGATTGCCGCCATTACAATCTTCGACGACGCTTCGTTGAATACCAGCCCTGTGAATATGTTGGTATTCAACTAGTATGGACGCCGATACCCGTGGTGGACTCGGTGAAAAACTTCTGCGACGGTATTTTGGACCAAGTGTGACACCATGTTCAGAGGAAGATGAGAGCTTGAAATGACGAGACATCATTGAACAGCTAATTTATTTTATTCATTTATTGCTACCTTAAAGGTACCAAGGGACATTGCATGAGGGGTGCGCATCAGAAGTGAAGAGATAGAAAAAAATACAATAAACACCAATAAGAAAATACGAAATGTAAATACAAATGGCGGCAATAAGAAAAAAATGATCTATTTTACAAAGGTAAGTCCAAAGACAGCAGTTACATATGTGTTCAATAGCAGATTGGAAGCGTGCTGCATCATGGACAAGTGCAACATCTTCTGGAAGGCGATTCCAGTCTTGGGCAGTTCGGACGAAGAACGACTGATGGAATGTAGTGGTGTGGGTATGGGGTGGAGTTACTGCATTCAGGTGGCCTGTTCAGAATGTAGGATGGGTCAGTTGAATTAACCGGCTGTCACGAGGCATAGTGTGAAAGAATCTGTGGTAGAGGCATAGGCGTGAGATGCGGTGACGAAAGTCAAGAGGTTTTAGCTCCAGTTTAGATGTTAGACACAAAACACTTGCGTGATACGAGTGCTCGAAAAGAATTAATCTGGGGGAACGGTTCTTAAACAATAAGAGACCTTTAGTGAGATTAGATTGGGGGGGGGGGTCAGGGACAGCACAAGCATATTCAAGTTTAGGTCACACGTAATTTTACGTGTGACTGAGCCATGAAAAGATGACGGCAAAGGTAACCAAGCATTTTGTTAGCTGAATTAATAATGTGGGTTACATGATCCGTCCAAGACAAGTCTTGAGACGGGTGAAGTCCTAGGTACTTGAAGGAATGCACATTAGCTATAATGCTGTTATTAATCTTGTACACGGAGGGTGCATACTTGGGTCGACTATGGAATGAAATGTTCATGATCTTACATGTGTTCAGTGAAATGGGCCATGGGGTACACCTGTCTTGAATGCGAAAGAGGTCTTCCTGAAGAGTAAAAACGTATGAGAAGTTATTGATAAGGCGGAACACGACACAATCATCTGCAGAAAGACATATCTAAGAGGTTACAGTGGATGGCAGGTCGTTGATGTGAATCAGGCAGAGGAGTGGCCCGAAAAACAATGCCTTGGGGCATGCCAGACAGAATGGGTGAAGTGTATGATGCGTAGTTGTTAGCATATATGAACTGTTTTCGGTTGGATAAGAAACACTCAATCCAGTTGCGAACGAGTCGATGAATGTTAAGACGCGATAGTTTCACTGTAGCCAATGTTTCAACAAAGGAATTCGCCTGTGTAAGTTTTTTTAGGAGGTAACCCTGTACAAGAGCAACAATGAAAGGCATGGAAACAAGACTTTCAGGCAAGAGCATCAACCTGCTACGAGATGTATTTGAACAAAGGTTCGTTTCTACATAGTTTTCACCGACGTAACTGTAGTCTACATCATCTTGTAGTACCGACTGACCATTAGATTAGTGCTGGTGGCCCTAATTATCTTAATCACCCAATGCAGCTCTTTTTGTTTGTTGTGCTTTTGCCCGTTTCGCTTTTGCTCGTTTTCTTATTGAATCTTTTGTACTTTTTGTGCGTTGGCTGACTTATTAAGTGTATGTTTTGCTTTTTGCCCCTCCCCTCTACAATGCTGTAAAGCCCTGAGGGTAAAATAAAGAAAGAAAGAAAGAAACAAACCCTCGCGTTGCTTTGTGTTCCCCCTTGGTGCTATTGGCGAACAGGAGAAAGCAGCGATAGCACTACTGTGAAGCCGCCAAACAACTGGGTGTCTTCCCCTGCACTGACACTCTCTAATGAGATGAAAAAGTCACTATGGCCTCAATGTTGAGGTACAGTTGGCCAAAACATCACCTATTGTGCGCCGTGGCCACATTTTTGTCTGTCAGCGCCATATTATGGAACAAAGTTGTACATAAATTGCTTTGTGGACATGTGCGTTGTGGGCGTACACTTATCCTCACCTTTTTATTCAGTCGTATGACAAAAATACACAGGACAAACTGCCACTCATGCATAATAGCTAAAGATTCAGCCGGCTGGACCAGCAAAGGTCTGTGATGTGACCCAAAAACTATGTGCACAATGCCGCTAGGTGTATAGTTGCATTCACAGCGAACAATTAGATACCACCATATGTTTATGTAATCATATTCTTGGAACTTGTGCCTTTGCTCTACACCGAGTTACATGGATGTATCCCTGATAAAGACATCTCGCTTCACATTGATAAAGTCGGCCTCCATTGACTCGCGTGTCACACTATCCTCTAAGCATGCAAGTAAGTGGGAATTGGAAAATGTTGCTAGACCAAATATTCCCTGTTGGTTCTAGCAACAAGAGCAGTCCTCTTGTCTACTCTAGCAACATTGATGCAACTTTTCCATTGACTCCTGTAGCCATAAGTTGGGGAAAAATGTGGATCCCACTCGGGCTCACTCATGAAATATGGTTTGCCCTTCGGGCTCAGTCATACCCGGATTCGCCAATTTTTTTAGAGGCGAAGCTTCTTAGGGTGTGGGTCTGTCCTTCCTCCATTGTTGTCGTACGTAGCCACTGGTAACCACGTGTGGCACATTCGCATTCTAGAGCGGGCATGTGCCGAGGGAATGGAAGGTGGCAGTACTTGGAGTGTTCACTATATGTATGGTTGGATAGATGTGCTGCCACAGGGGCGCCTGCGCAAGTAGGCGTTTGGTGTGTAGCGACACCACGAACCCGAGCTAACGGGGGAGTTTCGACTCCCTCCCACGCCTAGCCGTGCGTGGCTTTGCCGTGTCCGAGGAAAAGGGGATCCTGGGGGTTGAGCCGACGCTGGGTGATTGGACCGTTAAGGCCCCCCGGCAGAGACAACACACCCCTTTGGCCCCGGCTTCACGTAGACGGCACCCCTGAGCTGACCCACCCAGGGGAATCGGCAGTCGCCTTTTCCTATCTCTCTCTCCCTACATCTTCGTCTTTATCTCTTACTATTTATCTGTCCTGTCTTCTACTCTCTTCCGTTTACTTCCAAACTTCCTGGCGGCTAGGGTTAACACTGTGCAAATAGCCTACCTTGGTCTAGGCGCATTGGGTTATAGTGGCGTTGTACGGCTGGCGTCTGCAGCTTTCAGCATTTGTAACCTTGTAGCGTCCCCTCGTTGGGCTCCGTGGTGGGTGGCCGCCAACGCTGCTGAGCAACTATAAGGAAGACATGCATGAAGCATTCCCACTTCTGTCTGATCGTACCGGCTTAAAGCCGGTACGCACCGATGATCTCACCAGAGAAGGATTGGCCACCCTGGTGCAGTATCTGGCTACCCCCTCCCGTAGGCATTCGTCAAATAACTCACGGCCCTCAGTCCCCACCAGCTGCGGAGCAACTGACCACGGCGGCGGTCAGATCTGCAAAGCAGCAGAAGGTGCTAGGAATCTCTGGATACGGACAGGCCACCATTGGAACTTGAACTTAGCAACGTTTAACGTTAGAACGTTATCTAGTGAGGGAAGTCTAGCTGTATTATTCGAGGAGCTAGAAGGCATTAAATGGGATATAATAGGGCTGAGTGAGGTTAGGAGGACAGATGAGGCCTATACTGTGCTACAGAATGGGCACGTCATTTGCTATCGGGGCTTGGCAGACAGAAGAGAACTGGGAGTAGGGTTCCTAATTCACAGAAACATAGCTGGCAACATAGAGGATTACTATAGCATTAATGAAAGGGTGGTAGGCATTGTAATTAAACTGAATAAAAGATACAAAATGAAGGTAGTACAGGCTTACGCGCCTACATCCAGCCATGATGACGCTTCAGTTGAAAGCTTCTATGAAGACGTGAAATCGGCAATGAGTAAGGTGAAAAGACAGTATACTATAGTAATGGGCGACTTTAATTCAAAGGTAGGGAAGAAGCAGGCTGGAGACCAGGCAGTAGGAGATTATGGCATCGGCACTAGAAACGCCAGAGGAGAGCTACTAGTAGAATTCGCAGAACGCAATAATCTGCGTATTTTGAATACCTTCTACCGAAAACGAGAAAACCGCAAGTGGACATGGAGGAGCCCTAATGGCGTAAATAAGAACGAAATAGACTTTATAATGTCTGCACACCCAGGAGTCGTGCAGGATGTTGAAGTGGTTGGCAAGGTAAGATGCAGTGACCATAGAATGGTACGGGCTCGAATCCGCCTAGACATGAAGAAGGAACGACAGAAACTGATACGCAAGAAGCAAATCAATGAGCTAGCACTGAGAGGGAAAGTACAGGAATTCAGAGTGTCACTGCAGAACAGGTACTCTGCTCTTAGCGAGGAAACCAACCTTAGCGTAGATACAATGAATGATAATCTGACGAGTATCATCATGGAGTGTGCAGTGGAAGTTGGAGGCAGGGTAGCTAGACAGGACACCGGCAAGCTTTCCCAGGAAACGAAGAACCTAATTAAGAAGCGTCAAATCATGAAAGTGTCAAGTACAACAGACAAAATAGAACGGGCAAAGCTTTCGAAGCTGATTAATAGACGTAAAGTATGCGATGTAAGAAGGTATAACATGGAGAGAATTGAGCACGCTCTGAAAAACGGAGGAAGCGTCAAAGCATTGAAGAGGAAACTTGGGATAGGCAAAAGGCGGATGTATGCACTAAGGGACAAAGAAGGCATATTAACTACCAATATGGATAGGATAGTTAAAATAGCGGAGGAGTTTTACAGAGATCTGTACAGTAGCCGAGACAACCACGACCTTAATACTATAAGAACTAGGAGTAACCCAGACGACACCCCACCGGTGATGATAGAAGAAGTCAGAAAAGCTTTGGAGAGCATGCACAGAGGCAAAGCTGCTGGTGAGGATCAAGTAACATCAGATCTGCTGAAAGATGGAGGACAGATTGTGTTAGAAAAACTAGCCACCCTATTTACGAGGTGTCTCCTGACGAGAAAAGTACCAGAGTCTTGGAAGAACGCTAACATCATCTTAATACATAAGAAAGGAGATGACAAGGACTTGAAGAATTACAGGCCGATCAGCTTGCTCTCTGTAGTATACAAGCTATTTACAAAGGTAATTGATAGCAGAGTAAAGAAAACATCAGCATTCAATCAACCAAAGGAACAAGCAGGATTTAGAATAGGCTACTCAACAATTGACCACATTCATACTATCAATCAGGTAATAGAGAAATGCTCAGAGTATAACCAACCACTATGCATAGCCTTCATAGATTACGAGAAGGCGTTTGATTCAGTACAAATATCAGCCGTCATGCAAACACTGCGAAATCAGGGCGTAGATGAAGTATATATAAACATTCTGGAAGAAATCTACAGGGGATCAACTGCTACCATAGTGCTTCATAAAAAAAGCAACAGAATACCAATAAAGAAGGGTGTAAGGCAGGGGGACACAATCTCCCCAATGCTATTCACTGCGTGCTTACAGAACGTTTTCAGAAGCCTAGAATGGGAACAGTTAGGGATAAGAGTTAACGGAGAGTACCTCAGTAACCTGCGCTTCGCCGATGACATTGTATTGCTGAGTAACTCAGGGGACGAATTGCAACTCATGATTACGGAGTTAGACAAGGAGAGCAGAAAGGTGAGTCTTAAAATTAATCTGCAGAAAACGAAAGTAATGTACAACAACCTCGGAAAGAAGCAGCGCTTTGCGATAGGTAATAGTGCACTTGAAGTTGTAAAAGACTATGTCTACTTAGGGCAGGTAATAACCGCAGAGCCTAACCACGAGCTTGAAGTAACTAGAAGAATAAGAATGGGGTGGAGCACATTCGGCAGGCACTCTCAAATTATGACAAGTATATTGCCACTGTCCCTCAAGAGGAAGGTATATAACAGCTGTATCTTGCCGGTACTTAGCTACAGAGCAGAAACCTGGAGACTCACAAAGAGGGTTCAACTTAAATTGAGGACGACGCAGCGAGCAATTGAAAGAAAAATGGTAGGTGTAACCTTAAGAGACAAGAAGAGAGCAGAGTGGATTAGGGGACAAACGGGAGTTAAGGATATCATAGCTGCAATAAAGAAGAGGAAATGGACATGGGCCGGGCATGTAGCACGTAGACAGGATAACCGCTGGTCATTAAGGGTCGCCAACTGGATTCCCAGAGAAGGGAAGCGGGGTAGGGGGAGACAGAAGGTTAGGTGGGCAGATGAGATTAAGAAGTTTGCGGGTATAAATTGGCAACAGCAAGCACAGGACCGGGTTAACTGGCAGAACATGCGAGAGGCCTTTGTCCTGCAGTGGACGTAGACAGGCTGATGATGATGATGATGATGATGATGACACTTACCTGTATTTCAGGAAAATATAACGACAAACAAATGAAACTGAGGATAAAGAAACTGCGTGTATATTACCTTTGACACACGGGCTTAGTAGTTTTGTAGTCCTGACGCGTTTTGTATTACCGTGTAATTGAGAAGTAGGTGGTTCACCAAAATACTGAAGTGTGAAGAGGCCTTTTTGTTCAAAAACGTCACTTTTTATTCTGTTGAAAACTGAAGGAAGCCAACGGCCTCATTTACCATCTAAAATTTCCGCGCGAAACAAAAACGATGCATTATTGTGGTTAGTAACGAGTTGTACCGCGTTACATGGGATAAAATCAGTCTTGCGGCTGCACCAATTGTTATGGATATAAAAGCTGTGTTTGGAGTAATTGTACGCGATGTAATAAAAATGCAATCCACAACAAGAAATGCGCATTCTATTCGCAAGGTATAGCATGATTTGTCTTTCGATCAGCCGCTTTACAAATCCGCGGCAGCAACCACTGCATGCTGTGGACCCTGACGATGTGGGCCCTCATTCTATGCTCTAAATTCTACAATGGTAGCCCAGTTCATCCGCATGAACGTGAGTGTGAAAAAAATAAATGACCATTGTATGATTATTGCGGAAAAAAGCCGCAATGAATGAATAAACTTTACTTAAATACCGTAAGTTTCCTTCGGGTGCAGGAGAAAAGACGATTGCCCTGTCTTTTCCCACCCTCGGCCGATGATGAGGGTGGCGCCTTAGAGGCCTGCTCAAAGTCCTTAGACCCGGGCGGCATTTTCGGCTTCCCGGATAGCTAAAGCTGGTCGATGGAAAATTATACTGCAGCTAAAGATCCCGGAATCATATATTTAGCAATATTTCTAACGTCCATGATTAACATGAATGAAGATAGAACAAAGCTGTCATTGTATCAAACACTATCACCAAGTTCATACTTAGCAAAGCTGATGACGAAACTTGGCTGCGTTAGACACACATGGTGGACTGAAAATTCGATAGCTTTTCGTGAATTAGCAATTTCGTTTCAGAGGCAGTTGAGTGCACAATATAACATCTTAGATTTGTTAAGCCACAAGAACCCCACGTGCTTGTGACCTTGCCACACGTAATGTTTATTTCATTTCATTTCATTTCATTTATTCCACCTTAAAGGCCCGGAGGCATTACATAAGGGGGGGCGGCGTACAAGGTATGTCGAACAACTCAACAAAACTCGAAGGGTTCCAAAACGTAAACATTCAGAGAACAATGAGAAAAAAAAAGGTACAATATGCAAAGTAAAACGCCAATATTACCAAATGCAATTAAAAAAGTAATGGTACAAAGGTAAGCTTCCAGAAAAAAGTGACGACAGTTTATACATTAGTTAAAAAAAGTATTTAAACATTGGCAGGGAAAACAGCACATTCAGTTAGATTGCGACATGTGACATTTTAGCTTACTGCGGAAAATTTGGCGGTTATTACACGTGACTATATTATCAGGTAGTTTATTCCACAGTGTTATCCCATTGGGAAAGAAGGAAGTAATCATTGCAGAAGTGTGTCCATTTATTGGTGCGATAGGGTGACTGTGGTTTATGCGGGATGAAGTTCTGTGTGATGGTTGAAGGAGGACGTGCCGTGATTGAGGGTGATAATAGAAAGCATGCATCAGACACAATCGAGAAATGATACGACGAGATTCGAGGGACGGCAGTTTCAATGATTCTTTTAGTGCAGTAACGCTGATATCGTTAGAGTATTGGGAGTAAATAAAACGGGCAGCGCGGTTCTGAATCCTTTCTAAGTCGTTAGTTAGATATGTTTGTGAGGGTTGCCAAATTGAGCAAGCATATTCTAGTTTCGGTCGGACGTACGTTTCATAAGCTAATTTTTTAATGTCTGGTGAGGCTAATTTTAGGTTGCGGCGCAGGTATCCGAGAGTGCGTGAAGCTTCTGAACAGATTATTTGAATATGGGTTGACCAGGATAGCGACGATGACAGATGCACTCCGAGGTATTTGTATGATAGGGTATGATAGGGTATTTGTATGATAGGGTATTGTATGATGGCCCTTTTGAAAGCGCCCGCTACGTGCTGGATCAGTGTTCGTATTGCAGCCATCTGCTTTGAGTAAAGGACCTCACACAAACAGCATACAAGGCAATTCAGAGGTTGTAGCTTGTGTAGCCTCCATTTCCTATTTACTTCTAATGAGGCGTGCCTTGCGTGGTCGTCAGAACGATGTACACGTGCAAGTTGCCCTGTCTACTTTTTGCCACTCCCCTACTATACTCTCCACCTGCCACACGCACAGTTATCTAGATTCATTCATATGTTGCTTGCTAGCGTTATACAGCCACAATGAGCGGATCAGTAAGATGTGCTAAATAAAGCGCGTTGTTGGATGATCTGGCGCATTGTATGAAAATGAAAGCAGAGCGCCGAGAAACAGTGGAAGAGACTCAAGAAGACAGGACTTAGTGATCACAATCAGCTGCTTTTGCAACGAAAGGCTTGAGGAAGATATACAGAGAGTCTTTCACAAGTGCACTTTTGGACACATCCATTGTAAAGATAATCTTCTGTTGTTTACTGCATACACTGTAAGCAAAAGTTAGCCGAGATGGGAGTTTCTCCAGCACATGAGCCCACAAAACTCCCCTGCCCCAATTATTTCCTCCCTGGTAGGGAGTGAACTCGGCACATGTCATCGTAAAACGCCCCCTCCTTAATCACAGAGTTTATGAACGACATGACCTTGTTAAACTCCCCAGGGAGTTTCAGGTCACGTGGTTATAAACTCCCTATAGGAGCTTTAAAAACCCTCTTTGGGCGTGACGTGTATGTATGTGTGTGTGTGTGTGCGTGTGTGTGTATGTGTATGTGTGTGTACGGGCATATGTTTGCACGTCGGTGTGAAACTCATGTGCTTTGTGTGGCTAACCGTGTAAGCATCTGTCAACAGGCAACGAAATTATAAGTGCAGCGAAGAATAGCAACGACCGGTTGGTATTTACTGGGAACATTTCAATATATTTTGCACCGTTAAACCACGCTGCACATCGGACCGATTCCTCTACGAAACGTCGTGAATGCCGCGCTTCAAAAGGCCGAGTAACAAAAAACTTCGAAGAATAAATTAATGTTAGCAAAAGTAAGCTGTTACGATCGTCAGCGGCTGCTCCTGGAGTTTCACCATCAGAAACTTCGAAGTGGTCTGAAGTAGGCTTCGCTCGACTACGGCAGGCTGGCCGGCAACCGGTCTGAGAGTTGCGCCGGCGACGCGCTCGCCCCGTCTCCGCCGATAGTGGCTTCTAGGAGTGTCACCGGTATTTCACCGGCTGTAACATCTAAGTGGTAAGAAGGCTTCGCTATGCCGTCGGTATCAAGCCGGCATCGTATCGAACTCGCACTGCGCGCCGGCCACCGCGGCAAGCGCTACGAGCTAGCACCGACCACCGGCGATGCAATAAATGTGTTTCACAAAAAATGAAGGCTGATGGGATGTATAACAGTCTTCTGCACCTTGCGACCGCAGCTGTCAATGACTAACTACAAGGCGAGCGCCGAACGAGGCGGAGTACGATCGTCAGCGATTGCACCGTAAAACTTCGAAGCGGTTCGAAGTAGGCTTCGCTCGACTACGGCAGGCTGGCCGGCAACCGGTCTGAGAGTTGCGCCGGCGATGCGCTCGCCCCGTCTCCGCCGATAGTGGCTTCTCGGAGTGTCACCGGTATTTCACCGGCTGCAACATCTAAGCGGTAAGAAGGCCTCGCTATGGCGTCGGTATCAAGCCGGCATCGTATCGAGCTCGCACTGCGCACCGGCCGCCGTGGCGAGCTTTGCAAGCTATACATGCAATGCATGCGAGCAACGGGAACAGCGACTGCGAACCGTCTCATTCGTTTAAGCCTATCGCTCCGTAGCTTAAACTGCGTAGATAGCGGACACCTATTTCTGTGCATGGGAAAAACGAGACGTAAACTGCACATCAGCAAGCATTTTGTGATCGCTAGCTGTCATTCATCGAATCACCGTGCCGTACTCGTGAGTGAGGCCTAGTCGTCGAACGCGGTAGCGGCGATCTACCTCGGTTCATCGCTGGAGCTGCTAAATGTGCCTCGTTAATGTTTTCATTCAAGGCCGCGTGCACGTAGTGTATGATTCAGTGCATTTTACGGGTCCACAAACAGTACTGCTAATGCGAATTCAGCCCGTACGACAGAGCGTCAACTGATAAAACTTTTTCGCCATAGTAAAAAACTAATAAATATTAGGCAGGCTTAGGATAAAAGGCATGTGTGTTGAAGTGCTTACATCAGACCACCGCAAGTTCATACTTACGCCGTGCGTATTTATTGCTTAATTACTAGCGAAAAAAGGCTTCCACCAGGCTACATGGGAGGTAAAAATGTGGTGCATATATATACCCGGTGACTATATGGTAGGTGTGTACTGCGTGTGGCAAGCTGTGGTGAGTGCGAGTGTTGTGATATAACGAGAACATTGTGATAATGTTTGTGTACTGTAATCATTGTTGTGCGCATTAAATGTTATGTAATTGAAGTTACGCTTGCGCATGGTACGGCTGCTGACGTAATTTTTTTCTTTGTCGATGCAAAAAATTTACTCCCATACTGACCTGAAAAAGCTCCCCAATGGATGTAAATAAAAACCCCCCTGGCACCATGCAAAAACCCCCTACTGATGGGGAGTAAATTTTTTACTCCCAACGGAGAGGTTTATAAAACTCCCATCGGGGAGTGCGCTAGAGGACAAGGTCATTTACTCCCATCTCGGCTTATTTCTGTTTACAGTGTAGTGCTGCAAAACAATGGGAACTCACACTACCGCTTACGATAATACGCTAACGTCTGGTCAACATTTCTCCGCCCTTAATTTTGCCGTAAAACGCCTTCGACAGCTCACATGCAACCTCTTTCATGTGGCGTTCTAGCACCTTCAATCTAGCAATTAAGAAACACAGCAACCCACTGCACAACGCGCAGCAAAATGCGCACCCTCATTACTAGTGAGTGTCAACTCGTGCTCAGAGGTCAGTTCACAGAAGCAACTGTCCGTTTGGGTGGTGTATGGTTTACCGCTGCTCAGTGGTATTTCATATATAACCCCCTTCCCCCAAACACCACACAACACATTGTCTGCGTGATTTTACAATTTGTATTCTTTTCCTCGTCACCGTAGATACGCGCAAAAAACTTTGGCAGCTTGCGCAGCAATCAATCGACGATCCGCGCATTGCTTCGGGCTGTGTGTGCCGGCACACTTTTGCAATATACATGTAGTGTATATTTCCCACATTCTGTCATAAGGAAAACTGTTGGTAGGGAGTGCTCGTCCTGGGTTCGTGTTCCTTGTGTCCCGTCTTTTCCCTTTGTGCGTCTACCCCAGAAGATGTGCTAATCTGTTTTTAACTTTTGACATATATTGAGCGAAATGAACAAGCACTTTCACACACCTATATGACGACACAGTGGTGTAATTATCTGAAAATGCCATCCGGTAAGCTTATGCGAGCGCGATACAATAAAGTTTAGGCCCACACATAACCAGTTTCAAAGAGGAAGCGTTGGGCTGCAAGCCTAAGGGCGTCTACGCTGGCTGCTTCATTATACTTGCCCGGAGAAGCAACTTGGATAATACAAAAGGGCAGATGACATGCAAAAGGGTTGCTGTATGCCAGCTCCTCTTGAGCCATGTCATGGCCACCTAACCTCTCCACGCACACATCACAAAGGTGAAGGAAACTTCCTCTCAGTTGAATGTAGCAAGTATAAAACTTTCCTAATTAAAACTTTACCTATAAAACACGAGAACAATTTTCCTTCAAAATGAAATATGTGATTACTTATCAAACTATGACAATCAGCTTTTGCAATGATCCCTCCGCGACGTCACCAGCTGCATAACTAGCTGCTGGGTGCGCTGCCCTTTATTTGACTAATCGAGAGCCACCTCAACAGTGGTTGATCTTCGCGGACTCCAAGGCAGCCCTACAATCTGTGCATTCAGCACTACATGGCAGGCCATACGAACAGCTTGATCGTACTCAAAATTTGTCATCTTATTCACACATCACACGAGAAAAGGCACCACGTGACGCCTAAATGGCTTACAAGTCGCAACGGCATCCTCAAAAAACAAACACGCCGATAATGCCCCTCGGGCTGCTGGTGACGGCACACATGAGGTTGCCATATCACTTTCAAAGGCTGACGCGGCCAGCAGCGTTCGACTGCTTGCACAGAAGATAACTCTCTATCCATGATGCCCACCAAACAGCCAGATCAACCAAGCCACTAATCAGCACCGCCTGCGTTCTTTGGTGTATCTCTACATGCCAAGTGGACTCAACTGAAAAGAGGCCACACAACTTTTAGTAAGGAACGAGCGTTCGTATTATAAGGTATTCTTTAGTGGTCCTAGGGGCTTTGTGAAAATTGAGTGTAACGAAGTTAACGATACGGGATGATTTTATTGTAACATGTTCATTATGCCTAGTCCATGACAAATTTTCTAAAAACTAAACGCCAAGGTATTTGTACTGCTGTACTCGTTCAAGTGATATGTCGACCAAATGATAATCCGATCTCACTGGCAAACGTTCGCGAATAAAAGATGTATATTGACATCTAAAACTTTTCAAATACATACACCATGCGGAACATTAGGTTGAATTGTGTTTAAATAAGTTTGTAGGATAATGACATCGTGTTCGTTTATAATGTTCCTTTATATGACGCAGTCATCTGCATATAATCTGACATTGCAATTAAGACCCTGAGCAATATCCTTCATATAAATAAAAATAGCAAAAGTCCCAAAAGTGATCCTTGCGCGACGCCTGAAGTAACTGTTGTTCCAGTTGACGTCAAGCCATAAATTATAACAAGCTGTGTTCTTCCGGAAAAGTAATTTTTAATCAAACCAACCATTGCCAGATGAATACAGAGAGATGATAGTTTATGTAATAAAAATATTAAGGAACAGTATTGAAGGCCTTTTTAAAACCTAAAAAAATGCAATCAACTTGAAATACTGAATCGTAGGAGTGAAAAAGGTCATGGCAAAATGTAACCAACTGCGTTGTGCAAAACAAACCAGACCTGAACCCATGTTGACCAGGTGAAAAGAAATCAATGTTACAAGGTGTTTCATAGCGGCACTCTATATGATATGTTCTAAAGATTTAAATATACAGAAGTTAGTGAAATCGGTCTCTGTTCAATAGAATGTTGGGGGCTGCTTTGACGAATTGGAACAACTCCTGTTTTTCATTGTGTTGGTGCAGAACTGCTGTGTAGAGATTTATTGATCAAGACGACTAACAAACTAGCAGTTTCCTGAAGACATGCGCTTTGATTACCTTGGTTGGTGTGCCATCAGGACCTCAAGCTCAATTGTTTTTCAGGATACTAAGTAGCTCAAGAACACCATTGTACGTGACAGTGACAATGGGCATGTTCTCGTAGGGTAGATCTGGAAATACGGTAATTTGTTTAGCGCACGCGTTGAAAAACACGGATTTAAAATAGAAGATAAAAGAGCAAGGCTTTTCGTAATCATCAAACGCTGCCTCTTCGTTGATTAAAAATTTGGTTTAGCGTTCACCTCTTCATTGTTCACTTTAATAAATTTCCAAAATTCTTTAGGAGTATTTTGGGAGCTATATCGAGCGAAGAAATGTATTTCTCCTAATTTACTTCAATTAAATGATTTATTTTGTAGCCCATGTGACGCATTTCTTCAGATACACTCTGTTTAAAATTTTTTAAATATGCAGCGTAGAGGCTGCCTTTCCTGCTAATTGAAACTGGAATTTTCTTGTTTACCCACGGTTTGTCATTGCGGCGTCTACTTGCTTCGAGTTTAGAAGGGATGTATTTTTCAAATAAATTCATCAATGTATCACAAGAAATAGACAACAATTCATCAATGTTTATTGCCTGAGCCACTTGACAGAATCAGGGTAGAAGCGGGAAAGTTCTTGAGACAGAGACACATAGTCACCTCGCTCATAAAAATAAACATTCTGAGGGGTTTGAGGGCTGATCCTAATGATGTGTTAGTGTAAGTCGCAACGACACATTCATGGTCACTAGTACCTGGGATGACAACAACCGAATCATGCAGGAACGACTTGGAGTTAGCGAAAATCAAATCCAGCATGGGGCGGGAGACTGACCTTGTTCCGCGCACTCAGATACAAATTGAGCCAGGTAACTCGTCGTGACAAGCTCTGAGAAAGAAGAAGACAGTGAACTCGAATCGGAGAACACAGGTTCACCATTATTCCAGGCAACAAGGGACATATTGAAGTCTCCCCCAAGAAGAAAGTCGCAGTTTATTGTATTTGAAAATCGTGATAACTCATCGAATGATTCTGGGTTAGTCGAGCTAGGGGATTGATCGAAAGAACCAACTGCAAAGCAATTTCCATTGTTAAGTCGCACCTTACACCGAGCGGATTCTTAATGATGAAAAGTCGCGGAAAGTTCACTACCATGAACAAGATCATTGATAAGTATAAAAACAAGGCCACCTCGTGTGTCCTATCAGATTGGTATACATCGTATCTAGGAAGAAAGACTTCAAAGTTAGCAATAGATTCGTGTAACCAAGATTCAGTTGCAATTATTATGGAAGGTTTTGTAGTAGACAACAAAGTAGTGAATTCATCCACTTCAATTCTGAGGCTGCGGCAGTTTACCAGCAGTATATTTAGGTATAGGTTGCGAGGACGGACACGTTTCGAATTCGCACTTGCGCTTTTTTGACAGCAGACAAATTTCTGTCGAATCTGTTATGTCGTCGACAAAGAACATCACGCCAGAAGGTGACTAAAGAACAGCTGAGGTTTATGAGGAAGACGGACCTGGACAAGCAGCTGCGAGAATGATGTCGCGTTCCACGCTAGTAAAATGGACTCCTACTGACTAAGTGCTTGTGCACGTGTAGTTTAATGTACCATCTTTCTGTTCCTTTCACCTCTTTCTTTCAATCTGCATTATTCCCTTCCCACCTGTAGGGTAGCAAACTGGTTAATCTAGACAGGTCGACCTTCTTACTTTTCCTTCTCCACCATTCTGTTTTTTTACGAAATATTTGCCCACTCCACTGTTAAACTTGTAAGGAAATCCCGAGAGAGTATTTCATACTGGATATGAAAAATAACTTACTATACTTTCTTCTCTTCATCGAAAAAATTGGCCGCATTGTTGCTTGCATTTATGACTGTGAATATCAAGTACCTTCATGCCGGGTAATCTAAGGGATAAGCTAAGGGAGGTTTAGTGTAAAGTTATTATTCAACAGTTAATTTACCAGCAAACTTTCAGACTATGTTTTATCGTTCCAGAGGCGTTCATGTGAATTTTACGCAAAGTGATAGTGTCTCAAGTTTATATTTTGAAGCATAATTTTAACTTAATCAACTGATACGTATAAGACTTTATTTGAATGAAAGCGCACAGAAAGTGCTTTTTTTCCTCGTAACTTCGATTGCGCTGCCGAGGTGGTATTAATTATTGGCACGCATATATTATTGTTTGTTCACTTTTTCACTTTCGTTTCTTGAATTTTCTGGAAGTTAACGCGGAGGAGGATTAAAGCCTTAGAATGAAGGACACTCCATTTGTTGCTAAGAAGGATTTACCCCACCGCCATGATTCAATTAGAGCCCGTGTAATTAACTCTCGCACTTCCTTTACCTTTTAAGCTTATTTTGCCAAGAGAATAATAAGAGGAAACTTCTGCCATGACCGCATGGAGCCATCTACGTGTTGTGCGACCATGAAGAGGGTGCTGTTTATTTTCTATGAGCTTGCATCTGATAATCACGCACATACCACCTGACGTCAATTAATTTAAAGGTACAAAAGTTGAAGCGTCATGTGCTGAAAAGTTAAGCAACATTCTAACGTTTTTATGCTCCGAGGAAACGGGAAGAGCCCGTGAAGAAGTGCGAAAGAATCTTTCAGTGCCTTGTTATTTCAACATACAAGAGCAGCTACCAAAATTTATCGCTGCATTACATCTAAGTGCAAATAGACCAAACGTAGCTAGTCTGCTTTTATTCAAAAACTTAATGCAAGTTTGAATACCTGAAACGGTTGAGAGTAAAGTGCAAAATAAATCTGGGAGCGCAGTAAAATTCCGCAATTTTTTAAGTTTTATGGGAGTTGTATAGTGCACATGTAGAATAAGACTCAAATGCGGCTCACGCCTGTTCGACTATGAGATTAAGACAAGAAGTGGAACGCTAATTTGTGCCTCGAATCTTACGCCTGTAACAAGAAGACGATGACTTCAATCAAATCACTTAAAATCTAACAACAATTAGTACATTGAGCACACATTTATTCAGTACTCTACAACAATTTCTAATCTGAGCGAAACGTTGCAACAAGAATTTTAGGGAATGCGGGTTGCTTTACAATTTTGCACGTCACTCGGCCTGTAATATACTCAAATCGCTATCACTTGTGCACAGAACAATATGATTCACCTCAGGATAGGACTTTTTCAAGAAATTGTATTCATTCTCAACATTCCCATTACCCCACAAGTTCAGCAAAAATATTGCAGTCGTCTGCTGAATGCCGCAGTGCTCTAAAATGTACCTCAAGAAGACTGTATTTTCAGGATCCTGTGTCCGTGCTTGATTTGAACTGCACGATCAATTTATATGAGCTCCCCTCGTCATGCAGTTCCAGAATTAGGAAGGGTGCTGAACAGTGTACAAGAATTCTATAGATTGCTTTGAGCTAATTTTTCTACTTGAAGCTGTGACCACAGAAGCTTCAAGCTGTGATAGAAAAGAAAAAGATAGAAAAGGAGAGGACTAAAAAAACTGAAGGATGAATAGTTAGCTCGAGAATACACAGCACGGCATATGAAAGATCATCTGAAGTACTTTGGGATCCGACTTCACTGTGACCTCAGGCAGTCTAAACAAGTAGTCCTGAAACTTCCCACAACCGTGCACGATCGCTAGCATTTCTTTTTCCATCTGCGCGTATCTCTGTTGAGTTTTAGAGAGAGAGCGCGATGAGTATGCTAGCGGATGACCATTTTGCATAATCACTGCTCCGATCCCATACTGGCTGGCATCTACCGAAACCCTGACGGGTTTATTGTTCTGTTAGTATGCGAGAACGAGGGCAATTGTCAAAGATTCACGAAGTGCTTCGAAACTAGCCTGGTGTATGTCTTGCCAGACCCAAGCTACGTCATTCGTCAGGAGCTCGTGGAGTGGAGGTTTGGTTTCAGACATATGCGGAATGAAACGGAAGACAAAAGTAACCATACCTAGGATCGTCAGCAGTTTTGTCGTGCTTTTTGGGGGTGGAACTTGAAGTATGTCCCCCAGTCGGTCCTTATCGAGGCTGAGTCCTTCCCGAGTAAGAACATGGCTGAGGTACTTGAATTAATTCTGCAAAATAAAATGAAATTTTGCGTGGTTCATTTTCAAGTTGTGCTCCCGGCACCGGTTTAGCACGTTGACAAGGTTGTCGTTGCGCTCTTTTTTTGACTTGCCCTACATGAGGATATAGTCAATTACAACAGCAGTTCCCTCGAGGCCTTCCAATATTCTGTGCATTCCTCGCTTGAAAACTTTGTGGAGCTGACATTATTTCGAATGGCTTCCGCAAGAACATTTACCGGCTAAAAGGAGTTCTCATCGTGCAAAGCTTCGAGTGTCGTGGTTTAGCCTAATCTGCCAGAAGCCAGAAGCAGCGTTAACTTTCGTGAAATATCGAGCTCCCGCTAGAGGAGGCGCAATGCCTTTTAAGGTTGGCATAGGGTAGCGTTTCCTTAGAAGTGCTTTGCTAAGCTCAGTAGGGTCGAGACAATTGCGTACACTCTTGAAAAGAAGTTAGTAAGATGCTAGTAAGAACAAGCAAACTGTTGGTAACAGCAGCTGTTACTAACCTTCTTGGGTCATTGCTAACCATTTACTACCCATGTTAGCAAATGCTTGAAAGTTCCAACGATTACTAAGTTTCACATACTGTTAGTAACTTTTCGTCATGCGCGTCTCAAATAACTTGTTAAACAAGCTTTAGAAGCTATCACTACGAGCGTCTGACAACCTATTCAGTAGCACGGGCATGCATTCAAGTTTATTGAGGCAATATATTCAAGCTAACTACCCAGTCTTATGTCTTGAACATTAGGGCTAGTCGAGGCGAAACAGACACAGCTAATTGTTTTTTATTACGCTTGAATAAAGCCCTACACCTTACCTATCTCATTTAAAAACTTTACGTTGTACGAATAAAGGTGCTTCACTTAAATTGTACATGTTACAGCATAGCCGCCTACTAGCACCAGCTGCGTTCTCCAAAGTTAGGGCGATAAATATTCTTGGAACCGCTTAAGAACTGTACTTCTCGTGTGGACTTTTGTATGTGTGCTGTACTCCTTTATAGCATAACGTGCGTAATTCCTCAGTCATATATCAAAATGTTGTCTCGCAAATAGGACTGTTATAAAACGGGTGATTCATGAGGCGAAATTATGACACCTAGTAGATTTTTTGTTAGCAGCCGTTACACCTACGTTAGTAACCATTACTAACTACGTTAGTAAGATGGAAGTAGTAACAGTTACTAACCGCCTCATTACTAACCTCACTTATATGTCAGTAACATATGTGACAACCAGTTAGTAAACCAGCCTCGCCACGATGGTCTAGTGGCTAAGGTACTCGGCTGCTGACCTGCAGGTCGCGGGTTCGAATCCCGGCTGCGGCGGCTGCATTTCCGATGGAGGCGGAAATGCTGTAGGCCCGTGTGCTCAGATTTAAGTGCACGTTAAGGAACCCCAGGTGGTTGAAATTTCCGGAGCCCTCCACTACGGCGTCTCTCATAATCATATGGTGGTTTTGGGACGTTAAACCCCACATATAAATCAATCAGGTAATAAACCAAAATTAGTATTACAACCTGTCTTTTAAAGTGTACTATATCTTTTTTGCCTCACGATGACCATGTAGCTCACCGATTCTGTCGGTTCAGTCACTTCCTGACTCGCTTGCTCGGCTTCCATGTGATCTAGTTCTGCCTTGACCTAGTTTTAAGTGCAAGTGGTATTCGTCTTGCTGGTCTAACTGCCTTGAGAACCAAGCCTAAGCTTCACGAACGCGGCCTGTGTGCCTTTTTAACGCGGCCTGTAGCTGCCTTTTTATGCCCAAAGAAGGTGTTTAAAATGACGTCACAGCATTCATGTTTTTGTTTGCTATGTGTTGTAGCTTGCTTCGTGCTATCACCGAGCAGTTTGTGTGGAGCCTATAAGAGGTGGGAGTACCTTTTACATTTACAGTTGCTGACCAGCGCTCGTCTTATCACTCTTAGACAAAGCTTAATTCTATTAGCTTTCTTTATGGGCGTCTAGCGCAGCGATGTTTGGCTTGTGTTTGCGTGGACTTTAGGTTTTGGTATGGCATGCTATGGCAAGATGCTTTCTCTTGCCACACTTCTTGCAGGTGCGTCCTTTAGATGGGCGATTATTCGCCGCGTAATTTTTAACACATTTTCTATAGTGCCGAAGCTCACCCACTGAAGAATATTCCTCATGGCTTCTCAGACTTGTTTGTATTTGGTCGCACTGTGCATTCTCCTGTTTGCGAGTGCGACAAATTTTTACCGTTCTGGGAAAAGAAAGCTTCTCTGAAATCAGGCTTTCTAGTAGACTTTTATCTTTTATGCCAAGAATAATTCTGCTTCTCAGCATGCGCTCATCCATTTGACCTAATTCGCAGCTCTACGCAACTATTCGAAGCTTGGTCAGCCATTCGTTAAAGCTTCCTCCTTCCTTCTGGCCACGTGAGCGAAAACGGAATTCATGATAAGCTAGGCTCAGTGACGTCTTGTAGAAAGCTTTCAATTTTCGTTTGAGGACTTCTATGTCTGGTTTATCTCCGCCTGCATCGAAGGGAAAAGTTATAGGTCCTGCGCGCATCCTCGCCTACGACCTTAAGAAAAGTAGCTGCATGTACCTATTTTGGCTGTTCACTGAGATAGGTAGCCGCGGCGTACAGGTCAAATTTTTGCCTCCCTGTCTTCCAGCTCTGCCAATAGTCGCCTCTGGTGTCCGAAGACCTTAAGTGCGGCTGTAGCATAGTGACCGGGGTGCTCTGTAGGTGGGAAGACGTTGGCTACTTGTCTGGCATGCTGGCAGTTTTTTTGAAGCTGGAAACGGTCCTGGCTCACCTGCTATCTGTTTGTCTCGCTGCTGCCGAACATGACTATCACTGCCCACTATCTAACAAGGTCGAGATGGATGCTGGTGAGAGAATGCCGTTTTATTCCGGAAAGCTGTAGGTTATATAGCCTCGTGCAAGGGGGCGTATCTCGTTGCACTTGAGCGCGTGTGCGTTGCTTCGCACGACGCTATCACTAGGATAGTTATGGCGCGAGAACAGAACAACGACGCAGAGACAAGAATGACACGAATGACACGAGCGCTCGTGTCCTTCGTGTCCTTCTAGTCTCGGCGTCATCGTTGTGTTCTCGCGCTATAACTATCGTCATGTCATACCAAATAGCCCAAGCTGGCACACTTCTAATCTATCACTACGTCACGGTATGTATGTATGTATGTATGTATGTATGTATGTATGTATGTATGTATGTATGTATGTATGTATGTATGTATGCATGTATGTATGTATCGGCGCATGTTGGGCAGAGCAGTGTCTTCGTGAAGGAAGGACGTGGCGTCGGGCTCTGGCTGCGTAGCTCTTGGGTTGCGGCTAAGGCTACGGTGCTGCGGAAGCTCCAAGCGATTGCTAAACGCCTTCATGGACAATGCCTGCAATTGAGTCCACTTGGGGCAGCGACAAACGAAGCAGCGGCTGCAGCTCCTCCCGCACAAACTGTTGGATCGTTTCACGCATGTCGTCGGAGCCGAAGGTGGGAACTGCTGCGTTGTTTTGAATCTATCGATGATCGTTAGGGTGGGTACGCCATTCCAGTGCTTTCACTATTGCCGTAGCCTCCGAGACAAACACTTCAACTGTTTTGGGTGGATTTCGCGTGAGCAGCGAATATTTCTTGCTTTATTCATAGCGTGAGCAAAGAAAACTTCTCCTCAGTTTTGTCAGTGTCGGTGTGCTGCAACAGACAAATTATCTCTTCTGCAAAGATTGTCACACTTCCGTTCGGAAACTGCGCCCACGTTGCAAGCAAAGCAGCGGCTTTTTCCATTCGAATGACGCTTGAAGATACAGCAAGAAAACTGGTCCAAAAATGTCTAGTGTTTTCATGGTGAATTCCCTTTTCAAGAAACAAGTTCTTTGTTGCGTAATGGAGGTAAACATACACGTGCGCAGCTTTTCCTTGGAGCTCGAGTTAAATGCCGATACCCTTAAGAGTATCTCCAGCCAGGTTTTGTTTGGATATAACTCACTGCCGCTATGACGTCACGCGTCTTGACTGAGCGCGCGCGTACGGGAGTCTGTAAAGCCCCTAAGCCACTTGCTAAGCTTCTGCAGCTTTTTTCTGCTGAGTGAGTACGTTTGTTCTGTTGTGCGTGTTTGTGGATTGGTCTACTTGGTAGTCGTCAAGTATTCCGGCTTGAAATGAAGCTCACACACATAAAATAATCAAAAAAGTGCTTTATGACAGGCTTTCTGCTACACATGCACCTAATTGAGAAGCTATAGAAAAAGAAAACATTAAGCTATGCGCAAGCATTCAAATTCAGTTGAAGAGCAGCAGCACATAATTAAAAGACCATATGATGGTCGAACGTACTGAAAAGACTGGTGCACAATTATAAAAACACCAAGAAATAATTGGAGCAGTGGTATGAAATACTACGTAGTATATGTAAGAGAAGCACGCAGTGGCGGATCCAGAGGGGGGTGGTAAGGGCGGTATTTCACCCCCTCCACCTAAAACCTGTGAGGATACCCTCTCTTGGGTGCTCGCCGTCCACCTGCTATGAAAAATTTAGGAAAAAGAAGTGGGATGCCTTTGGGTACACAGCAATACTAATATTTATGCTATGTGAGAGTTTTTCTACTCGTAAAAAAACAAAGAAGTATTGATTACGCCCCCCCCCTCTCTGGTGGTAGTTTAGGTGATCACCCCTTCCCTAAATAGGGTTGCTCAATCCTCCCCTGAATGGACGACACCACGCACAGCCCTCCTTCCCTCATCTAAAAAAAGTGACTGGAGGTATCAAAATGAGACCAAGGTGCTATGCGCATATAGCAAAATGTTTATCGACCCTAAAGAAATAACGCCTGTTCTGAGAATACATTTCCACGCGGAGATTATTGCTTTATTTTGATGTGTTCGCAAAGCGAGCAGCACAACCTAAAACGCGGCTGATTGTGCGGAGCGTGAAGCTGTGTCTACTTTATTTCGTGGTCATCTCCAGCCAAGCAGATTGCGTTTCGACAAGCGCACGCGTCAAAAACGCAACAATATGTTCTTGCGGGGGTGAGCGCCAGTGGCGCTCAGCTAAAAGTGTCTAAGCTCAAGGCTTCTGCTTGCTGTTTGCTGTTCAGAAGCGTACACGACACCATTTCACAGAAAGAACTCAACGTGTTAAAGGTGGTGCCTTTAAAACAACTCAAAATGAAGAAGTATAGACACACACATACCTTTTAATTACAGAGATAACTCTAATAAAAACATTGGAACCTTCGGCGCATTGTGAATGTCGGTAGCCGTTGTGTCCACAGTACTGCCTCATTGAGAGATCTTACAGGTGTACGCCAAATGAGCATTGAGTAAACGAAGCACTTTACATACGCTGATAAACACGTTCAATTGCGTGCAAGGACTAGAAGAAACGTGAGCACTCCAAGAACAGGCTTAGCAATCTTGCTATCTCGAAAGCCAGGCGCATGCATGCGCTCGTCAACTTGGCAAAAGGCGAGTGTCAAAACTGAGTGACATCAGAGGCAGTGCCAGGAGTAGTGAGCACGCCTGAATTAACTTTATATTTTGCATTGCCTGTACTCGAGAAGCCAGATTACCCTAATTCGCACTGGCTCTGATAGCGGACAACAGAGCATCAGCCGTCGGTGAACTAACAAGTGGTGACGCGCGTTAGCTTTGACACATGTGCCGTCTAATATTCCGGCGTTATTGCTAGCGGCCACGCAAATTCTAGAAAAATCTTTATATTCGAGTTGTGCGCGTAATCTTGACGAAACGATTTGGAACACTACAGAAACCTTTAATCCATCACTTGTAATTTACGACGCTCTTGATTGCTTTCATGGTTAACGATACGTTTTTTTATAGACCTCCGTTCTACCTATCAGCAGATTGCTATGAATGAAAAATAAGAAAAAAACAGAATGCGTTTGTAACTGCTGATGATGTATGTGAACTCAAGGTTATGCAGTTCTGTATATGCGACGCTCCAGCCACGTTGGAGCATATGATAGACTGTGTGATGCAAAGATTCAAAAGTAGAACATGCCACTGTAACCACGACGTTGTCATTTTACATTCGCTTCTATACGACGACCACATTCAGCGCTTGTCAGTCAGCTATTTTGGACGTCTTCCTCAAAACTGACCTCCAATCATACTCGTCGAAATGCCACTTCAGCCGCTGGCAGATTATGGTCTTGGGTCATATCGTTCATTTTGAAGGTGTGCAGCATGACCCATCAAAATTTGTGGAGTCACGAGTTTTCATCCACCACAGTCAATGTAATTTATACAAAGCTTTGTAGGACTCAATTATTACTTCTGAATGTTTGAGAAATATTTTGTGAAACGGGTTGTTGAACAAGCAGGAGTTGACTCGGTGAACGAGAGCTTTATTTAGCACAAGGGCTATTGTTGTTGTTGTTGTTGTTTCCCTGTACAAATGGCTCGTACTCAAAGAAGGGCATTGGCCGATTATAAGGTGAATTTGCCCTAAACTTTCAGCAATGCGTGCGTCATTCCTACAAATTTTTTGTAAATTATTTTAATTTGAAATACCGATATCAAGTTTTCAGAAAAAAAGAAGAAAAAAAATAGTGAGACAGTAATTTAGGAAGAAAATCGTTTAGTCGCAGTGATGTATTCTTGAACGGTGAATAAAACATCCCTGTGGCTGAAACCCAGTGTAGAGGCTCCAAATGAAAGAAGATCAGGTTGTGATAGTTACAAGCCCAGTCTTTGAAGAGGTGGTGCTAGTATGCTTTGCCTGAATAAATCGAAACGGCGACAATATAATAAAAATGACTGATCGTTTCCTCTTAATTAAGTAAATGCACATAGGTGAATTCAATATGTCTGATCTATGCAAGTAAAAATTGAAGGAGGTAACGCGGCAACGAAATTTCGTGATGACAACTTCCATCATCATTGAATTAGTCTGTTCACTGCGCCAGGAAAATAACACCTGTTTGTACTCTGAAGAAGCCGTCAGTGCCGGGTCACATAAATTTTGCCCGATTTTAAGTGTGCGAAATCGCGCCACCGTAATGTATACTGTATAACTGAACGCAAGCGTGCGATCACAGCAAGTCTTCTTCCTTTTCTATACTCGCCCTCCATGACCTTTTCCTTCGTTACCATCACCCCCGGGCGATGAGGGAGTCATCCTGGTGACCTAAGGACAGGTGTACACAGAAGGGTCTTGGTATGGCTTGAGCCGAGAGATGTGTACAATTTCTTGTCCCTGACGGCGCTTGTCCGGAGATGCATCCAACGGCTCGACAAGATAGTTGAAAGGGGATATTTGGCGTACAACTCGATAAGAGCAATGGTACCTAGACGAAAGCTTGTGAGAGAGTCCTGGAGGAGTAGAAGGAATCCATAGTCACACCAGTGAGTTCGGAGCAAAGCTCATAGTCGTGGTTGACGCGTCGTGGCGATGTTTTTGGCACGTCTGGTCATGTGACGTGAACGCACGAGCAAGCTTCCGACATTCTTCAGCGTGTGCTGCTGCTCGAGAAACGGTAGTCATCTCTGAAGGGTCCAGCCGATAAGGAAGAATGGTATTCATTGTTGATGATGGCTAGCGTCCATAAAGAAAAAAGAAAGACGAAAATCCAGTGGTGCTTTGGGTTGCAGTGTTGTAAGCATATGTCACAAAAGGCAGTATGCTATTCCAATTTGACTGGTCGAATGAAGTGTACGTGGCCAGCATATCCCCAAGTGTACGAATTAAACGCTTTGTCTTCCCATTAGTTAGCGGGTTGTGGTAGTGCGGTGTATGATGCGACACTCGCTCAAGAACGCTTTGATGGCATCGGAGAGAAAAACGCGGCCGCGGTCACTTAGTGACTCCTGAAGTCTTCCATGCCTTAAAACCAGGTTTTGGAATATGAAGCATGCAACGTCTATTGCGGTAGCAGAAGGTACGTAACGCAGCTCTTTCAGCGTACCGCGTTAGGTGGTCCATAGTGACATTGACCCAGTGGTCGCTACTCGAAGTATAGAGAAGCGGACCGTAAAGGTCAATTCCGACACAATCAAAAGCTCGTGCTGGACATGGAAATGGCCGCAAGAGACCTGTGGCATGTTGAGTGGGCATTTTGCGTCGCTGGCACGTAAGGCAAGACCTTACGTAACGGGGAACGAAAAGGTACATACAGCATCAGTAGTTCCGCAGCTGCAATCAAGTGTATGTTTTTAACACACCAGCGTGGCCACATTGCCGATCATCCTGGAACGCGGCGCACATGTCAGAGCGCAGATGTCGTGGAATGACGAACAACTACTTACGGCCAATCGAGCTGTAGTTTCAGAGGTAAAGCAGGTTATCCCGAATAGCGAAGTGTCCTGCTTGACGGAGAAGCGTCCTGGAAACTGAGCGGGCGTCTGGTTCAAGAGAAAGTCCAAAAGAGAGAAAATCCAAGCATCTTTGCGTTGCTCGAAAGGCATGTCCGAAATGCTGATGGCCGAGGCAGCACTGGTGGAGATAGGCGAGCCGACAAGCTCTGAAGCCAATGGCGAACGTGACAGGGCATCGGCGACGGATTGCTTCCGGCCAGAAAGGTAGATAACACGGAGATCGAACTTCTGTAACCGCAATGTCCAACGAGCGAGCCGGCCATTAGGATCTTTTAGTGAAGATAACCAGCAAACGCTTGTGGTCTGTTACAATATCAAACGAACGTCCACATAAAAAAGGCCGAAATTTTCCAATTGCCCCATAAATGGAGAGGCACTCCTTTTCAGTTACACTGTAATTCTTCTCGGCTTTACTGAGGGTGCGGCCGGCATAGGCAACGACGTACTCGTCAACGCCATCTTTGCGTTGGGCCACTAGAGCCCCTAACCCGACACCACTAGCGTCCGTATAAAGCTCCGTTGGAGCAGACAGATCGAAATATCGGAGTATGGGAGGCGTGGTGAGGAGCCGTCCGAGTTTCTGTAATGCATCATCACACACCTGTGACCACGCTTACAAATTAGATCTTCTGGCAAGAAGATTGGTCAAGGGGGCGATAATAGAGGCGAAATTGTGGACGTAGTGCCCGAAGTACGAACATAGGCCAATGAAGCTTCAAAACTCTTTGATGGTGATTGGCTTTGGGAACGCCGCGACTGCATTGAGTTTTGTAGGGTCCGAGAGAATGCCGTCCCTAGAAACCACATGGCCGAGAATTACAAGCTTGCGAGCTCCGAAGTGGCATTTCTTCAAGTTAAGTTGAAGTACCGCCATGGAAAGGCACGTAAGAACTTGCTCGAGGCGGCCAAGGTGGGTGAAAAGTCGCTTGAAAGTACCACAATGTCGTACAAATAACATAGGCACGTTTTCCATTTCAGAACTTGCAAGATGGTATCCATCATCCTGTCGAAAGTGGCACGCGCATTGAAGAAGTCAAAGGGCATAACGGTGAATTCATATAGTCTATCCGGTGTTACAAAGGCTGTCTTCGAGCGGTCACCCTCTGCCATGGGCACCTGCCAGTAGCCGGAGCGTAAATCCAACAAAGAAAGGAACTCTGCTCCTTGTAGGCAGTCCGAAGCATCATCGATGCACGGCAGCGGGTATACGTCTTTGGGAGTTATCTTGTTGAGTCGGCGGTAGTCAACGCAGAACCGGATGGATCCGTCTTTTTTCTTGACGAGCACAACTGGTGAAGCCCAGGGACTGTTGAAGGGCTCGATGATGCCACGTTTCAACATGTCGTCCACTTGTTCGTCGATGACATGGCGTTCAGCAGATGACACGTGGTATGGACGCTGTCAGAGCGGGTGTTGTTGACCGGTATCAATACGGTGAACGACCGCAGAGTTTCAGCATAAGCCTGACTGGTCACGATCAAATGAAGAGCGAAAGCGGAGTAGAAGATTTTTAATTTCTTCGCGCTGAATTGGTGCGAGCTCAGATTTGATGGCATCCGAGTATACGTCCAGAACATCATTAGGCGCGTTGGTAGGAGTGAATGCACAAATTGGAAGCGAAACCGTAGAATCGGGTATAGTAGCCGGAAGATTCCACTCGTAAGGTTCTTAGCTTTCCAGGCACTTTCCACGCAGTAGTGATGACAGGCTGTCTGAGGGATCGAAAACATATATGGCAGCGTGACCGTTGCGAAAAACGACGACGGCAAACGGAAGCATGATATTTCAACGGCACGTAGATGTGACCGATGGCATAAACAACACAGGCGATTTCGGAGGGGAGGCACACGACACCAAGACAGCAACAGCTGAGAAAGGCGCAAGGTCAACGTCAGAAGCAGCAAACACTCCACACGAAGCGCCATCGTCGGGTTCATGGCACGGCACAGATAACGCGAGTTCGGAACGAGCACAGTCGACCAAAGCAGAATTTGACGAAGGAAAGTCCCACTCAAGGATAACGTCATGCGAAGAACGGAATAAAACTACAAATGCGACGACGTACATCGCACCTTCAATGACGACTCGTGCAGTGCACAAAGCTGAAGGCTGAATATGATGGGACGTAGCTGTCTGCAAAGATAGGTCGGTAAGTTGCGTGGTCACTTTCTTCAAGTTTCAGCACAGTTTCTCGCTAATAACAGATACGACAGCTCCAGTGTGAACAAGTTCGCGCACCTTAATGCAACAACACTGAGTGGCCACCTGTGAAAGGTCTGCATGGTGTATGTGGTGTGCAATGTGTCTCTCCATTCTAATTTTCCTCTCTGTTTTGCTTCCTTATTCTCTTCTCCCCACGTGTAGAATAGTAAACTTGACATAGTTTCGTCAACTTTCCCAACATTCCTATATTTCCACTCTGTTTAGTTTTCTTTTTAACTGGATAATTGACGCGGCAAAACAATCAAACCAATGCATCACGCAGTGACCAATTTCATTATGTGGTCGTTTCGAAAGTTAATGACACACCTATTACTTTTACAAAGAAGGCAGTCTGCGTATAAAATGGACGCGCAACACAGAGTTTAATAACGTTGTTGGAAACATTCAGAGGGAAGCCAACTGTTTTCGAAGACTGCCTAAATATGCAGTATTTTATATTCCTTGCTACCTAATATCTCCTACGAAAAAAACAACAATTGTTAACTTTGTTTTGAAGAAAATTTCTCTTCTTATTTTGCAGATCCGACTATGTTTTGGCGATTTCTCTCCTGAAGAATGAGACTGATGAAACACCTTCATGTAGGCGATCACAAGTTTCAGCGGTAAATTTATTGCAGAATAAAGTAAACAAAACTGCTTCTGCGCAGAGTTTTTTAGTGACTGACATATTCAAGCATTTTCTCTACTACTGCCAAATTTGCGCATGTGTTCATCTAGTACAAGCACAACATCAGAATGAAATTTTTCCGCATAGTTAATCTGAGAAGCCGCATCAGCTTTGATGAGCCAAGCGCCGGGATGTTTTTGGACCAAACATAGGTGACAAGTGCTGACCGATAGATATTTGGCGTCAAAAACAAGCCAATATTCTCTCCCACGCCTGCAAAAAATGGGCACTAATGGAGGCCTGTGCGATTGCCTACTGGCACGAGGTGAGAAATTCGGAGGCAAGAGAAATTTGGAGGTCAGTTTCAGTTTCGACTATCTCTAATGGAAGTTCTATGTAATATTGCGAAGGCCTGCTACATTTGTGAAAATCTATTTATTAATAAAAAGTTCTTATTGTGGGTTCTTCTGTAGAACCACATTGAATTAAATTGAAAGGTAGTGTCCGCTACTTTTCTTTGGCACGGGTATTGTTAACACGTCATTTTTATAGGTTACTAGTGGCGGTAACATGCATTATTGTACAAGTTCCTCAAAACGAGTAGCGAAATATCGTTCTGTGTTCCTCCCCAATGTGGAAATGAGTTTCCGTTAAGGGCTCCTGCAACACGAATGGAACTCGTTACAATTACACTTTGTAAATTTGGAAGTGTAGTTCCATTAACGTGTAATTTGGTTTTTAATGAAGACATAGTGACGAATAATCCTAAGGCCTAGTACAGAAGCATATTAATGCTCACTTCTACCTACATAAAATACACAAACTTGACTTCGCCAACGGTTCACTGTATGCACATAACTGAATATAAAAACGCTCCTGAACAAGACTTGCAAACTGCTAGAATAATACAGACATATTTACCAGCATTCTTGGTTTTCCTCTATTTCAAGTTCAACAGACGTTGCACGTTTCACACCGGTGTTCAATTTAGCAGTAAGTATGCTGTGCGTTAGGTACTCAAACAGAAACGTGTGCACAAGCTTCAACATAATCAAATTTTGTGAACAGAAAAGCACTCCGAAAGAAAGAATACTTAGACGTTTCATGAATACTTACTCAATATCAGCATATCAACAGTACATATTTATTTAATTTATATTTACATACGGCAGCCCGAATCGGGCTATCGCAGGAGTGGGTAGGCTATACATCAGCACACACAAGAATACAACTTTTAACAAAGAGGAATATAACTTTTATTTACGAATTCCGAATCAATACATTCAAGCAAAAAAATACAACTTCTGATAAACAAATCGCAAATCAATACATTCATGCAAGAAATCTTCTAAAGGCAATGATCTAGTTGACCCAAGCAATACATTCCATTTTTTTATCGTGTACGGAAAAAAGCTGAATTTAAATAGGTCAGTACGTGGATTGAATGGTGTCAGGTTGAGTTTGTGGCTAATCCTTGTGGGCTACAGTTTATCAGGAGACCTATATTCGTTATTTAATGCGTAGCATGGGCTACTAACAAGAATATGCAGAACTTTTAGGCATACGAGCTCGCGTCGCTCGGAGAGGGTTTGCAGACCTTGCGTAGCAAGCTTAGAGTAGGGCGAGAAATTCCAGTCGTAACGGCGAAAAATGAAACGTATGGCTTTCTTCTGAACGGATTTTAATGTGCTGATGTCCGATTTTTTTTAGGGTTCCATACGGGGCAGGCATATTCGAGAATGGGACGGATGAGCGATTTATACGTTAGCAACTTTGTTTCGGGTGGAGCATCTTTTAATGTATGATTTACGTAGCAAAGTTTCTTTGAAGCTTTATTGCAAGAGTATTCGATTTGCTTTGACCAAGACATATCGGGTGTGAAGATGAGGCACAGGTACTTATATTAGGACACACGTGACAGAGAGAAGCCATTGAAGGAGTAATTGAACAACGAAACGGAGCTGCGTTTAATGAAGGAAAGAGCAACTGTTTTAGTGAAGTTTATGTTCATTTTCCTTGTGTCACACTATCTGCAAAATTGTGCAAAACAATCATTAAGTATATTGTGGTCATCATTGGTAATAATTACATTATATTGTAACGAACAAATACAGTGCCGGAAGCTAAAACAGCTATTTAATAATGGCGAACTTGTGCCCGTCAAACAAATACACAAAGGTTGTGAGCTCACTGGTCAAAACCCCGTCAACTTCTCCTGCGTCTCGCCTCGAGCTACTCCTCGAAAAACCGCCCACGTTCCTTGTCCAGCGCATGGTGAGGTGACACGTGCAGCCAGCGTTGCATGGCGCGTTTGGCTTGTCAGTTGCTGTGGCAGAATTCATAAGAGCAGGAAGCGGGGCAAGGCTTCAGTAGGTGCCTAACAACATGCGGCAATATAGGACACAGTCATCAGCGTAAAGCGGATTTTCGCAGACACATAATTGGGCAAATAAATTATGTACAATAAGAAAAAAGTGGTCCCAAGACTAAACCCTGGGGGACTCCAGATAAAACATTCACAACAGACGAGTTTCGGGAATTAAAAGAAACAAACTGAGAACGGTTGAATAAAAAGCTAGCAATCTAGTCAACTAAGGAATAATTGTTAAGAACAGCGTGAAGTTTGTGCAGAAGTTTAAAATGTTTAACAATGTCGAATGTTTTTGCAATGTCGATGAAAATCACATCAATTTGGTAACCAGAGTCTAGAGCGTTCAAAATGTCGTGAGAACATTCTACAAACTGAGTTGTTGTACTAAAACCTTGGCGAAAACCATGCTGGGCATTACATAGGATGTTATTATTTTCAAGAGACCCCATAATATGCTTAAAAAATATGTGTTCGAAAAGTTTACTTTATTGAGACGTTAATGAAATCGGGTGATAGTTTAATGGTTACTACTTGGTGCCAGATTTATGCATAGGAAGAATTTTCTCTAAATTCCAAGCTGAAGGAACAGTTCAAGTGCTTAAGGACTTCTAAAAATATGGTCATATAGCGGCTGGTCCACTCACAATATGCAAAAGAAAAATATTAGGAATGCCGTCAGGACCAAGAGATTTCTTATTTCTCAGGTGCTAAACTAGGTTCATAACAACGTCGAGAGATACGGAAATGTCACTGATTGAGTTATTTGAACCATGGTGAAAGCTAGGGTTGTCTAAGGTGTCAGTTGTGAATACCGATTGGAAGTATTCGTTGAACGCGTTAGAAATGGTTAAGGGGTCACTGCAGAGGACGTTATTAATACCAATTGTATTTGTGGCTGCTCAGCTGGGTAAAATAGAAGCCCCAAATTTTTTAGTGTTGCTTTTCATTAAATCTTGCAACGTAGCATTGAAATAAAAGTCCTTCGACGAATTGATTTTGATCCGAAGTTCTTCTTTGGTGAGGTTAAATTCTTGTATTTCGAGGGGGTCACCATTTCTTTTTAGACGTCTCAGTCTGGCAACCCGACGCGACAGGTGAAGTGTATCATGCGATATCCAGGGAAGGTGCGTGTTTTTCTTTTTCGTTTTTATTGGAACGAAGCGCTCAATACAACTTGCCACAATCTTTCCAAAAGAAGCCACCAAGGAATTCACATCAATACATTCGCTGAGGCGTTCGCAATTCTCAAAATAATCCGACAAAAGATCAAAAACAGACGTGTCATTGGCTCGTGAAAAATCGGGAAATGTAGAATAGACAAAATGGTTGGTATGTACAGGAACAGAAATTGATACTAGAACGGCCTTGTGATCTAAAACACCATCAGCAACTTTGCACTTATAACCATGGTCTAAGAGGAAAGTACGAACAAAAAATAAACCTAAAACTGCATCCCCTCGTGTGTTAGTTTCAACAATCTGTTTTAAACAAAGATAGAGCGAGAAGTCTAACATAACTTTGCAGACTCCTACGTCTTAGCCTGTGAGCAATAGAGATGGCCACAAAATACCTAGAGTGTTGAAATCACCCAGGCAGATCAAGTTGGAAGTAGATAAGAAGCGCTCGTGGATAAAAGTTGTCAAAGCGAGCAGCTGATCTATGTGCGATGATGACGAGCGGTAGATTGCGCCAAAAACTGTGAAAGTGCTTCAAAAAAAGACCTTGCACCAAACATATTCGGTATCAGGTGGACTAGGAATAACTGAAAATTTAAGATCAGACCGTAAAAATAGTGCGACACCCCCTCCCCTGCCATGACGTGTGTCAGTTCTAATGATCGTAAAACTTGGGGGTAATATTTCGCTATTGTATATATGTTCATTTAACCAGTTTCTGTTATGCCCGCTATATGCGGTGATTGGGCCGTGATAAGCGAAAAAAAATTTGCGAACTTGTTGCTAGGCTTCTCGCATTAACATTTAAGATGCGCAGGGGCTTGTCAGTAACAATCCTAAGGCGTCAAGGAGCTTTAGTGGTGACATTAGAAGAAGCGTTTGCTGGCCGAGAATGATTCCTGGCCCACCGTGGTGGTCTAGTGGCTAAGGTACTCGGCTGCTGACCCGCAGGTCGCGCGTTCGGATCCCGGCTGCGGCAGATGCATTTCCGATGGAGGTGGAAATGTTGTAGGCCCGTGTGCTAAGATTCGGGTGCACGTTAAAGAACCCCAGGGGCTCGAAATTTGCGGAGCCCTCTACTACGGCGTCTCTCATAATCTTATGGTGGTTTTGGGACGTTAAACCCCAAATATCAATCGAATCATCGAAAATGAATCCTAATGAGGGTGTTAGTGTCATCGTTCCAGTTGTACCGAACTTGACCTATAAACACATGTTCAAAGCTTAAACGTACAATCGAGCTCTTATCCAGGAAGGGTTGTGATGCTTGCCATAACCTCTTTCTGATTGTTCGTACGCTCAATGAATAGTATTCAGAAACGCGAATGTTAGACCCTTTAAGTTTGTAGCCGTTTTAGGGGACAGGTGTTTTTTCCCGATAGTCGAGCAGGTTTATGAAAATAGGACGCGGACGATCGGCTTGCCTACGTACAATCCTGTGACACCTTTCGATATTAGGGCAATCAATTTGCTGATTTCCTTTGAACCATTCAGAAAGGTTAGACAGAAGAAGGTCAGAAGATTTATCTGGTGTCTCAGCGAGGCCAAGCAGCAGCAAATTATTGCGACGAGATCAGTTTTCTAGATCATCGTTCCGCATAGCGAGTTGCTTGATTTTGATTTGTAGCTGCTGAATATCGCTGTTCACTTTGTTACCGGCAGCTGTAGAAGGCGTGACGGGAAGAAATTCCAATGCAGATACACGAGTCTCCTAATCATCAAACCTAGAATTGACAACTTCATGATACTTCTTCATATCAGCTACATCTTGCGATATACGTTGCTGACCCTTAATTATTTCGGTAAGCAGTTGAGTCACTAAAGACAAGTCAGCATCCGCTGCATCAAAATAACCCGTCTCATCAGCAAAGCACCAACCACGTAAACGAGTGTTAGCCTTGTTTAACTTAGGAGGCCCCTGGTCCAATCCTTCATCACCGCACAAGAGAACTCCGAGAACGCAGAAAATAAGGTCAGAGCATAATCCCAAAATATCAGTGGTACATGTCAAACTGTGTGGGTGAGCCAACAGCAGCAGGAAGCGATTATCTGTACTAATGCACTTGGCATTCTTAAAGTAGCCTACCTGCTTAAAAAGCAGAAAACGGTTCAGCATTTTGCCAGCGCTGATGTGAACTCGCCTACTGAAGAAGGCAGGCGTCGACGATGTCTTTTTATGGCTTGCCGACGATGTCACCGAGCCAGGCTGGTCCACGATTGAAGGAACCAGGATGTCGTCATCATAGACGATGGCACGTAGAACACCAGCTGACAAGGCAACGAACAGGCCATGACTATCTATAGCGAGGCTGATAGGGGCGTCCACGCTACCAGGACCAGAGCTGCGCACGTGGCGAAACTCGGTCGAAGAACGGTAGTCCATGGTGTTGCTTCCCAGGTGAAGAAATTCAGACGAGTCGGTGACAGGATCGGTGTGGCAGGCCAAACACTGCGTAAAAAGCAGAAAACGATTCATCATTCTGCCAGCGCTGCTGTGAACTCGTCCACAGCACAATACAGCCCACATTATGGGTTGAAAATAATGTTCAGGATACATATATTTAGTTTAATAATGTCCCTGATCGCACTTGAATTGGTCCGTAGCATGAAGGAAAAAAAGAATTGGCAAAACTGGACAACCGAAAAGTACTAAGCGCTTGCTTAAAAGTGAGCGCTTATATTTATTTCTCGCTGATAATTATTTTTGCATAAAAATTGTATCTTTTTGTCTGACCCTCTGTTTCACTCAACCCATTCACATTTACTCGATCCATCGCCCATTAGTTTCGTTGTGTCCAACGCCAGGTAAACCAACGCACGTCATCACGTAGCAAAGCACATGAAAAAGACGGTGAGAAAGCGTGCCAATTCATGATAACAGTATCCGCCGTTCCTCTAAAACGTGTTACTTTTCAATATCACGCGCTTTTCTGCACCACCTGCGTACAATATGAAGTGAGAAACTGCGTTTGATCGTAGTCTCGTGGTCGGCTAAATGTACACTTAGGTCGTTTACAAGGTCGCCCATCGGTCCTGTTTTGCATGATGTGCTGCGTGCATGTGCCTTTTAATTGCCACGTCTCGTTTAAAAAGAATGTCGTTCACTGGAAAATGTAATGGGTAACCTTTACAGTCAAACCCATCTTGAATGGAACGGTGGCGTTCTTGCGTCCCTCCCAATTGGAACTAGTTCAGCTGGAACGTCGTTGCTTGCAGCACTAGTAACGCGTTCTCTTTTTGCTAGAGCTTTTAGTAACGTACTTCGCTACTTTTTTTTCGGTAAGCATACAACACTGGCTGTATGCATCTTCGAAAAACAATACTTTGTTAGCAGAAACTTTATGTCCGCAGATTACCATTTGAGGACAGTCTTCGCTGAAAGAGCGAAATGCAGAAGCCGTAAGTAGGCTTAATTTCAAGAAATTGAAACGCACGAATGATTTTATCTTACTCTAAAAGCATTTGTAATAATTATAGTGCGGTTTGTGACAGTAACTCTGTCACATGCGAGTACCTGATTCACCTTCAAAAGAGCGTCACAGCGCAGCACCAAGAGTGCTACGCCGCAATATTAGGCGCCAGCGAAGGTCGCGTCTGCAAAACGCTGCCCTTTCACCCTTAGGTCGAGAATACACCGCCAAGAGAACCAGCTCCGGTGCAAAATAGGGACAATTCTTGAAATGTCTGACTCCACAGATGATTGTGTTTTGATAGCTGCAAGTGAGGCAGAGGTTTTGTGCACGAGGGTAGTTTTCATTTGACGCGTGGGCATTATGGACCTCGAGAAGTCAGCCACTCTTAGTGAAAGGATGACTCTTCGTGGAATCGAACTACAAAAGTGGGTTAACCAAAAGAAACAAAAAACAAAGAGAAGACGCTAACAAAGAACATTTGAAAGAGTAGTTGTAACGAGAACAGCTAGCGGCTATGATGGCCAAGAAAGACGGGTGAATGACTAAGACAGGAACGAATAGAAAGAAGCCGAACTAGAAAGGGATCGGTTGGTTTGTGATTGCAAGGGCCGAAGAAGAGAGAAGCTGTAATGGTAAGCATAGAAAGGCAACGCCAGCGCGAGGTACAACTCAGACGACCCCATTCGCGAGAGCGCATATAAGCTTCCATCGGGCCCAGACTCGGGATCATTGAAAGGGAAGAGAATAATAGCCTAGTCTTGAACCCAAGCACACTGTTCGCTCTCTTTGATGAGAGAAAGGGTGACCTATTTTAATATCTGCGTGCGTTTCAGACGGTCGCGAAAAGCCAGAATTGGCTGGTACATCTATTTCCGAGTAATTCGAGCTCTTTTTCAATGGAGAGCCAGTTAGTGTGTATAGTACGCGAACGCCTACCGACTTAGTCAAAGGTAGAAGAATACTTGCTAAAGTAACTGATTGAGCTTTGAGGGCTTCATGAAATGTAGTTTTGACAGAAACGCCAGCTGATGGCAAGAAGTCTACGCGGTATACAGAACAAATTACTAATTTTGTTGAAAGGTGGAAATAAGTTCAAGAGAACACCGAGGAGTACAGTGGACACAGAAAGATTTTTAATGAGAAAGAGAAGTCTCATTAGTTGCCATCCGATTCTGCCACGCTACCTGAAAGAAAGCAGTAAAGAAGCGCTGGAAGATATTGATACGTGTATGAAACTGTCACCCCGACACAGCTGAATTGGCACCCAAATGAAGAAGACAACAACGTGGTTGTAGTGGGTGGGACTCTCCAGCTTCTCCCGTTGGCCTGCATGACTGTGCGCTCTTTCAGCCGTTAGCAAGACCAGCTCTCGGTAAATAAATCTTCCCCGTAACATCTTTTGGTGGAGGTGCGGGTTCTTCACACAACCCGGCTCTGGAACTCCGCAGTGGACGCCAGCTTTCTCCAGCCGCGATGCCTGAAACTGGCACTCAGGCCTCGCCATCCGCGCCGGCTCCATCACCTGTGATTCCCCCCCATCTTCTCGACCCTGGCACATTTTCCGGCACGGACAGCACGGACGTCGAAGAATGGCTCGCATTATTCGAGCGCGTCAGCAAGCACTACAGGTGGGACGAAACGCTTATGCTGGCAAATATTCTGTTCTACCTAAGGGGTACGGCACGCGCCTGGTATGAGACGCATGAAGAAGAATTAACCAGCTGGGACACATGCAAGCAAAAGCTTCGCGATTTGTTCGGTCGGTCAGTTGCTCGTCAGATGGCAGCCAGGCAGGACCTCGCGTCGCGTGTTCAATCATCGACGGAGTCGTACGTCACGTACATCCAAGACGTACTGGCACTGTGCCGGAAGACGGACAAAAACATGTCCGAGGCGGACAAGATCAGCAACGTGTTGAAAGGCATTGCTGATGATGCTTTCAACATACTAATGTGCAAGAACTGCACCACTGTCGACTCCATCATCTCCGAATGCCGACGATTTGAACAAGCAAAAAGCAGGCGAATCACTCACCACATCGCGAGACTACCAAACACTGCTGCGACTTCGTCTTGCGAGGATTCTGCAGCGCCCCGTTCACTTGCGCCTCCTGCCAATATCGCAAGGATTGTTCGCCAGGAGCTGGAAGCCATGGCACCCGCTTCCTATCAGCCCCCTGCGCAAGACCACTGGGCAACAGTCTCGCTCATTCAAGCCGTCGTACGCCAGGAGTTTGCTAACCTGGGCGTCCAGGTTCCCCAGCCGCAGCCCATGAGCACTCCTGTCCACAACGCTGACCACCACTCTGCCCCACTTGTCGCTGCGGCAGCTTCGACTCCTCGGTTTCCACCACGCTACCGAAATCCATCTGAGTGGCGTACGCACGATGATCGACCCATCTGTTTTTCTTGCTCTCGAGTTGGGCACATCTCCCGCCATTGTCGCAACAGGGGGTATTTCCGGCCAAGCTTTCGTAATGTCGACCGCCGTCAGGACCGTGGACACTATTCGCAACCCGGTTTTTCGGATGACCATATTCAGGACTCTTCAGCTCGCCGTTCATCTCCACGCTCCGAACCGTCCTACGCTGACGTCGTCGCCCAAAGAAACTGGTCAAGCCGCTCGCCGTCACCTCAGGGTCGGCCGTCACGCTCCCCTCAACGCCGCCGCTCTCCGTCACCGGCTTATTCTGGCCATTCCCCGGGAAACTGACGAGTGCAGCTCCTGGAGGTGGCGCTGCGTTGACGACTCGGAACGAAAACCCTCAACCGGCTACAATTTCAAGACGCAATTTACTTCGGGTGTTCGTTGATGGCCACGCCGTTACTGCTCTAATTGACACTGGTGCCCAAGTATCTGTTATGAGTTCTACACTTCGATCTCGCCTGAAAAAAGTTCTCACACCAGCTATGTTCTCTACTGTTCGAGTTGCTAACGGAAGTCGAACATCGGTACTTGGTATGTGCACTGCCCGCGTTACTGTTGCTGGCCACCACACTTCCGTTCTCTTCGCAGTCCTCGATGCTTGCCCACACGACGTCATTTTTGGAATTGACTTCTTAACCACCCACTCCGCCCTCATCGATTGTTCTACCGGTATCTTACGGCTCGAATTGCCTTTGCGCTCCGATTTCACTCCTCCAAGTCGCACTCGGCTACGATCCGTGGAGTCTCTACGGCTACCGCCCCAGGCTGCTATGTACGTTCCTCTGTCGCCCTTCCCGCCCGTTCCTGATGGAGACTATCTGGTAGCTCCCCTCATTGATTTGACCCTTACGCACCACATCGCACTACCACATACTATAGTGATTGTTGCCAACAACACGGTGCTACTTCCAGTTCTGAACTTCTCTACGTCGACCCAAGTTCTTCCCCAAGGCATCACTTTAGCCGATCTTTCCACCCTCGATGAATGTTCGATTTGTTCTTTTACACCTGACACTAAGACCATGGCGAAACCTGTCATCACGTCGCAAAATAAGGCATTCCTCGACAAAATGATATCCAGCGACCTCTTACCTTCCCAAATTGCGGCGCTCCGGGGTGTTCTGTTTTCTTACCTGGATATCTTTGACGTCGACGACCGTCCCCTGGGCCGCACAAGTGCCGTAACCCACCGCATCGACACCGGCGACGCCAGTCCACTCCACAAACGCCCTTATCGCGTGTCACATGCTGAGCGCCAAGTTATACAGACGGAGGTCGAGAAAATGTTGAGTAAAGCCGTCATTGAGCCTTCATCGAGTCCTTGGGCCTCCCCTGTGGTCTTAGTTAAAAAGAAGGACAACACCTGGCGCTTTTGCGTCGACTATCGCCACCTGAATCGGATCACCAAGAAGGACGTTTATCCTTTACCCCGAATCGATGATGCGCTCGACTGCCTCCACGGCGCCAACTATTTCTCGACCCTTGACCTTCGATCCGGATACTGGCAAATTTCGGTCGACGACCGCGACCGCGAGAAGACAGCATTCATCCCACCCGACGGCCTTTACCAATTCAAGGTCATGCCTTTTGGGTTGTGCAATGCCCCGGCTACGTTTGAACGTATGATGGACTCTCTTCTTCGCGGTTTCAAATGGTCGACCTGCCTTTGCTATCTGGATGATGTAATAGTTTTCTCGCCCTCCTTCGAAAGCCACCTGTCTCGTCTCTCAGCAATTCTTGACGTTTTTCGTTGCGCTGGTCTCCAACTAAATTCGTCGAAATGTTCATTTGGACGTCGGCAGATTAAACTACTCGGCCACCTTGTTGACGCCACTGGTGTTCAACCCGACCCTGACAAAGTCCGTGCAGTCCGAGAATTCCCGGTTCCGCGTTCCACACAAGAAGTTCGCAGTTTTATTGGGCTCTGCTCATACTTCCGCCGCTTTGTCTTCAACTTCGCGGATATTGCTAGGCCCCTCACGGATCTCCTCAAAAAGAATGTGGCCTTCTCTTGGGGAAGGGACCAAGAACATTCCTTCGCGTCGCTAATTACCGCCCTCACCTCACCACCTGTGTTGGCTCATTTTGATCCAACGGCTCGAACAGAGCTTCGCACCGATGCAAGCGGCCATGGCATTGGTGCTATACTCGCTCAGATACAGAATGGCACCAACCGTGTGATAGCCTACGCTAGCCGCCTTTTGTCGCAAGCGGAACAAAATTATTCTATAACTGAGCGGGAATGCTTAGCCCTCGTTTGGGCTATCGCGAAATTCCGTCCGTACTTATACGGACGTCCGTTCGCAGTCATCACGGACCATCATGCGCTTTGCTGGCTGTCGACGCTTAAGGACCCTACAGGGAGACTCGGCCGATGGGCTCTTCGATTACAGGAGTACACTTTCTCGGTTGTTTATAAATGTGGAAAGCTGCACAGCGATGCTGACTGCTTATCCCGGCACCCCGTTGATCCACCTAGCTCCACTGATTTGGAATCCGATGCCTGCGTTTTAGCCATCACTGACTTTTTGAACGTGGCTGACGAACAGCGCCGAGATCCATCGTTGCTCACCATCATTGACCGCCTTCAATCGCGTTATGCTGACCCTTCTCTCAGCAGATACCTGCTTCAAGACAACATTTTGTACCGCCGCAACTTACACCCCGACGGCGCGGAACTTTTACTCGTCGTACCGCATCACCTGCGGAAGGATGTTCTGCGACAATTCCACGACGCTCCAACTTCTGGACATCTAGGAGTCTCCAGAACTTACGACCGCATTCGACGACGAGTATTCTGGAAGGGTCTGTACCGCTCTGTTCGCCGTTACGTCACATCTTGTGACCTCTGCCAGCGCCGAAAGAAGCCTACGACTCCCCCTGCCGGTCTTCTTCAACCTATTGAAGTTCCAGCCGAGCCATTTTATCGAGTGGGGTTGGACTTGCTAGGTCCCTTTCCTACTTCTACAACTGGAAATAAATGGATTGCAGTGGCCACAGACTATGCCACTCGGTATGCAATCACTCGAGCGCTACCAACCAGCTGCGCAACCGACGTTGCCGACTTCTTGCTGTACGATATTATTCTCCAGCATGGCGCTCCGACTCACCTGCTCACAGACCGTGGTCGCTACTTTCTATCTCGTGTGGTTGATGACCTACTCCGATCTTGTGCTACCCGTCACAACTTCACCACATCTTACCACCCTCAGACTAACGGCCTTACGGAGCGCCTAAACCGCACATTGACGGACATGCTTTCCATGTACGTATCTACCGACCACACTGATTGGGACATAGCTCTTCCGTTCGTAACCTTCGCCTATAACTCGTCGCGTCATGAAACAGCGGGCTACTCCCCTTTTTATCTACTCTTCGGACGTCATCCCTTACTGCCCTTCGACACACTGCTTTCATCAGACCACCCATCCTCCACTTCGTACGCTCAGGATGCGATCACCCGGGCCCTCACGGCACGCGCGGTAGCGCGCGCTCGGTTATCGTCGTCGCAGACAGCACAAAAGTCCCTTTACGACCGTCGACATAGAGATGCCGTTTTTTCTGCGGGATCTCTTGTTCTCTTGTGGCTCCCATCTCGACGTGTTGGCCTCTGCGAAAAACTACTATCGCGATACGCCGGGCCCTACCGAATCATTCGTCAGGTCACACCTGTGACCTACGAGATTTCCGCTACCACAAACTCATCAGCTGCTGCACCCAGAACGGAAGTAGTCCACGTTTCTCGTCTCAAGCCCTACAACACCGACTCGCTCATTTAACAGGCACCGAGACGGTGCCTTACGGGCCGGGGTGATGATACGTGTATGAAACTGTCACCCCGACACAGCTGAATTGGCACCCAAATGAAGAAGACAACAACGTGGTTGTAGTGGGTGGGACTCTCCAGCTTCTCCCGTTGGCCTGCATGACTGTGCGCTCTTTCAGCCGTTAGCAAGACCAGCTCTCGGTAAATAAATCTTCCCCGTAACAATATGATAAAACTGGCCTACAATTTATTGGGAGTTCAAAGCGGCACAAGGCTGGCTACAATCCAAAATGAAGAACCTGAGGACGAGAGAAATTCGTTCCTTGAAGGAAAGTGGTGAGCACGGGAGGTATTTCTTGTGTAACTGACTAGTTTATAGCGCTTGCGATAGTCGCACCAACTTTCCGCCCTCCCCCCTCCCTTCGTGTTATGAGTTGCTTTAAATATCGACATACTGGGCACAAAACCAATGCTAGTGGCAGTGAAGGAAAAAAAGAAAAGCAGGCCAAGCGGCTTACGTGTGAGCTCAGCCCACAGAGCGAGAAGCGACCAACGGTCACTTCGTCGAGCTTAAGCGAGCAAAGAATTTCAGATTATAGGTGCCAAAATTATTGCCTACATTGCAAGCCTGACAGTCTAAATTAACGCTTAAGCATCCCAACTGTATTGAAGGGTGGGTAAGTTAGTAATTCATAATCGATCAGTGAACTGGGAGCACGGGAGGAACACACACAAGAAGCAAACAGGAGGTATACAGCCTCCTCTTTGTTATTTAGCGCTCATGCTGTGCGCCTCTTCTTTGCTTCATGTGCGTGTTTCTCTCGCGCTCCCTGTTCACTGGTCAATTATAATTAGGCATTGGTTGAGTTGGCATGAATCAGTTCTTGTTCGTATGCTATGATCATGATTGACATGATTTCGCGTTGGTATAACACTATTCGTGATTTTTAAGCGAACTTTCGGTGCTTAGACTTTACTAATAATGTCTTACAAACACGCCCACATCAACAAAAGAATTTGAAATGACAAGACGTGTTTTCTTAAAATGCAGTGCAGCTGCTCAATTTCGAAAGAAGTAGGGTAATTCCATAACAAATCAAGCCGCTTTTTTCCGACAATCACGAAGAGGGATGACAAAATTTCGACAAGTTTATATTCTTTTTTTCTTTTTCTCCATTATTTTCCTCTCTACACGCCTAGGGTAGCAAGATAGAATAAGTCTAGTTATCCTATATACTTCCTTTATTCTTTCTCTCTCTCTCTTGACAATCTCTGGAAGTTCAAAACTCCTTTTGCGTTCTCAAAAGATTTTCGCCGATTGATGATTCTGTAGTTTTGCGCTGATCAGCTAGAGGGCTTCAAAGAAGAATTTTGAAGTCTTTTTTGGAATGCAGTCAATAAAATGGTATTTGCAGCAAAGCAATGAAGTGATGAAACTTCAAAAATAATGACTTTCTTAGGTATGTCAACTCAGAGAGCGGTTTTTGTACGAAGAAAATTAAAAAAAACTTTTAGAATTCGGTAGTTTTTCCCAGGAACATGGCAGGCTCAAAGGGCCCAAACAAAATATTTGCCGATGCCCTATTTGACATGCTACGAAAGAAAGATAATTTAGACGCTGAAGGTATAACAGGTCGTTTTAAAAAAATGAGTATTTCACCTTTCTTTTGGTAAGTTCAGTATTCCGCGTCAAAAAAATTCACCTTAGTGTCCGGCCTACAAATATGCACGATATCTCATTTAAAAGCTGTGTGTAAAAGCTAAGCATACGTGAAGTTATTAGAAGGTATTATTTTTAACATCACAAATATTTTTAAGTGGTCTATCTCCACCAGATTTACGTCAGTGAAATCAAGCGTGATGATGAAGCCATCCCAAGAGCAATCTTAAGGCCAAACCCACAGACATAGGTATACAGAGAGTAAAATTCGTGTGACCTACTGAAAAATCGAGTTCGCGAGGGGGTTAACATCTACTTTTCATTGCCAAGAGATGCGGATCACAAGAAATGTGGTAAGTGTGGTGACTTCCACATGAGCTATTCATCTTTAAATGTGTAGAGTCACAAATACTACATTCTTAGAGAGTTCTGCAAATGCAAAAGGTCTGCTTTATACACTTCATGTTAATAATTTAATATATTCAGAAGATATCTTTATGACACACTAGTAGCATTCACGTAGTGCACGGATAAACGCTGTCGTACCACAAAAGCCTCATTGTTTTCCGGATTTGAGGAGAGGAGTGAGCTCCCTTACATCGGAAGCCTGTCGTATGACTACACAAGTGAGGAACAACTTTATATTAAGAACTGGTAGCCTAGCCAATAGTTTCGTTTGTGTTGTGGGTAACGTATTCTTATTGTGTACTGTTTATTTTTCATCAGCTTCGCAGCTCATCTAACACTCATGACCAATGGCATAGTCAGAAGGGAGTGAGAGCTGGTCGACTCCAGTCCCGCACCCCCGTGTATCAATATATTGTTCATTTGTGCATGCGTATACGTATGTGCACATATACAAACACACACACGAACGTACATATTCTGTGACCCATATCTCCTTCCTTTTCTCACTCACACAAACCCCCCCACTAAAATTGTTCTTTTTACGCTACTGGTAACCACACTCCGGCGAGACTCCTTGAATCACACCGCTCATGGTAAAAGAACGCAGATGATGGCTCTGTGTCTTTTTGGACTGCTTTATCGATAGCAGCAAGTTCTCCGTTGGCACGGTTGCCGTTCAATCCAAGTCATAGGATTTGGACTGAAGATTGCCCTTGCGAGTGCGTAAAGCCACGTTGTCTGAACTTCTGGAGCCCTCCTCTATGGCGTGTCTCTTAATAATAATGGTGGTTTTGGTATGTTAAACCCCACATATCAATTAATCAATCAACTTAAGTTACGTAGGCGAAAAGCTGGTGGAGGTACATGCTTTGAAAAAATATTGCTCAAGTTTGAAAAATACTATTCCTTAGTAACTTCGCTATGTTTAGCTAATACATAGAGCTTTTAAATAGAATATCGTACACATTTTTGGTCGAACAACCAAAGCGAATGTTTTATGCTGAATTCAGAACTTTTCTCAAGAAAACCTAATATTGTTATTTTTCAGACATGTGTTTATCTTCAGTGCCTAAATTGATTTGGAACGAAGCTCCCTAAACCGTGGGTTGTGCGTTCGCGATATCTGTAGTAGTAGTAGTAGCAGAAGTATAAGTAGTATTAGTAGTAGTAGTAGAAGTAGTAATAGTAGTCGTAGTAGTAGTAGTACGTAGCCATCTTCACGGTCGGACTAGAGGAACGGCACGCGTGCACCCTTTTCAATTTTTGAGGAAACCCGTGGACGTTAACCATAAATAAAAAGATGGTTGTTTCCAATAAAACAACTTACCGCCACGAGTATTGGTGTCTTAATGTACAATAAAATTCGCCTTGAATTTGAGGCCTACTAAAAATTGACAGATTCCACGTTCAGTGGGAATCGATAATATGCGAAGCACGAAGGAGAAATGTTGATATGTCAATTTTAATTCAATACAACACTGCGAGGTGGAGGTAAATCATGCCGAACATGACTTTCACTTAATGATTGTGATGTTTGGATGTGTCGTTTACCTTGGTCATCTGTTCACATTACGGGATACCAAATTTAGTATATGTGGAGCTAGCAAAACGGCCGCGAGCACGCCATGAGCGTGGTATGTTGCCATGTCCTTACATGACACGCGTGTCGAGATTATCATGTTTGCACCAGCCATATATTTCGTCATCCATTGACGTCACATAGCACGAAATTTGGTATATGTGGAGCTAAAAAAACGGTCGCGAGCACGTAATGAAGGGCTAAATATACTCCAATGTACCGTTGACGCGTGCTCACGCTGGGCACAGCGACGCTACGTTAGCAAAACGTGAACACTATATAGTCTGACGCCAGGTGCCACCAGCGTCCGTCAGCGTGGCCTAACGGCAACCAACGCGAAGTGCAACATGCTGAATTTCACGCCGATGTGTCACCCAGACAACACTGGGTCTTCATCTTTTCGTGACGGAGGGATGCCGAATGCACATAAACGCGCATGCGTCACACCAACGCAGCGGGGCGCGCGCCTGCGAGTATATGGCAGGAGCGGCGCCTGACGTAGCAACGCCGGCGTGAGGCGACAAAATGAACACTGGCGAGCACGCGCACCACATCCCGTTGAAATGCACTGGCGCCTTGACTGTGACATGTAGTCCTGGCACACATCTCATGACTATCATGTTTGCACCAGTCCCATACCTTCGTCATCAATCGGCATCACGTAATACCAAATTCGGCTTATGTGCAGCTAGCGAAACAGCCGCGAGCGCACCATGAGTGGGGCGTGTAGCCATGCTGTTACATGACACGCATGTCGTGATTATCTTGTTTGGATGTGTCATTTACCTATGTCGTCCGTTCGCGTAGCGTAAACGCGAGTTCAGTACATGTTAAGCTAGCTAAGCGGCCGTGGGCGCATTAGGAGCGCAGAATGTATTCATGTTGTTACATGACACATGCCTCATGTTTATCATGTTTGCCCAAGTATGATACCTTCGTCATACATCCACGTCCCGTAATTCCATATTTGGTATAACTAAAGCTAGCAGAACGGCCGCCAGCGCATTATGAGCGTGGCATGTAGTCATGTTACATGACCCGCATCTCATGATTATCATGTTTGCACCAGTCACAAACTTTGGTTCATCCAATCACGCGCCGTAATACCAAATTTGGTATATGCGATGCTAGCGCAACGACCACGAGCACATCATGAACGTGGCATGTAGTCATGGTGTTACATGACGCGCATGTGATGATTTTCATGTTAGGATATTTGGCTTGTGTTCACCATGCAATGAAGTCATCCCATACCAGTTTTGCAATATGCTATGTGAAAGAAACTACCGGAAAAGCTACAGGACTATGAAATGTATATCATGACATTCATGACATCCATATCATAATTTTGATGTTATGACGAAGTATGTTCCTCATGCAGTCATGCTGTGCTATACTAAGTTTGGTATTGATACTATTATCGAAACGGGCAATAGAGCTAAAAGTCGTAGATGGCGATATAGATAGATAGATAGATAGATAGATGTATAGATAGATAGACAGAAGATAGATAGATAGATAGATAGATAGATAGATAGATAGATGGATAGATAGATACGTTCAAAGTCGCCGCATGGACACATGAACGGACGTCCATGCGTCCGCCCGTCCGTGCCTCTGTCTCTCTTTCGTTCGTCCGTCCATATAGTGAGCGCTCCAAGTACTACCAACTCACATCTTTTCATCATATATTCATCATATAAAGTACCGCCATCCAGTGGACATTCCAAGGACTAAGCAAGAGGTGGCTTCTACGGCGACGACAACAAGGGACATACGACCCATGGCGTAAGGAGCTTGCGCCCAAAAGGGGTACACCTCAGTTGAGGAACCAACTTCCAAGGAAGCAAGTTGGCAAGTTAGCGGATACTGTAACGCAAAGTATTTCTTGATGTGTCCTCTTGACTTAGAAGTTGTCAAATCACAAAATATATGTGCCTGATATTTTCACTTGATTGGGTGTGCTGTTTCTTGTGTTTTGCTGTTCCTATGTGTTCACTGTTAGCTCTGGTTGTCCGGTGCTTGTGGAGAGAGCTAAGCGGATTGAGGTGCCCGGTTCATTCTTGCTGCACTTTTCTGGCCTTTTAGGGCTCTTCTTGTTTATACACTTTTCTATATTATATTATTTGAATGAGTTAGTTCTGATCTTGCAGCTCGAAGTTTGTTTTACGTGATGTATTTTTAGTTACGGACGTCCGCTATGATACTTCCGACATATATCAATAATGGCTTAGTAATAAAACCACAAAGAACAAATATTTACTCCCGACTCTCCAGAAGTACTCGCCTGTTGGCCTGTATGCCTTAACAGTGCCATGACACCTAAACAAGAACGACGGCTGGCAGCGACGATACCGCAAGAGCAATAATAAATCATTTGCATTTTTTGCCATAATTTTCTTTCGCTACCACTTAAGGCGAGGATTTGTTTTTGCGTATACAATTCAAGCTCTGTGGAAATGTTCGAGCCAATAGGAGCCAAGTCCAATTTTCAATCCTCAATGCCGCTGACAGAATATAAATTGTACCCCCATGAGAGCTTTGGTGCATTTTGGAGACATAACTCAACTTGACTACTTGGGTGAAAAAAAAGTTGAAGAAGAATGGACGTTACTGCCTCTTTGCAGAAGCTTTTACTGTGTTAACAGGTACAGAAAGTCCAGAAACTTAGTACAGAAACTTATATTTTTAACTACCACCAGCAGAAAGAAAAAATACAAGAAGAGAGCGTCATTCGCAACTAATTATGTTGGCAAGCAAACAGCAGAAAACCTATAATTCACACTACACTGCTACAAATGCACAGAAAGCATTGCCTCACGTTAACATTATATATAAAAGACAAAGGCATAGAACACTTATTCTTGATCAAACAAACAGTCATACAACAGAAATTTATATTTACGCAAGATCACAGAGGTGTCACTTACAAGCAACTTGTATTTATTTGAGCACAACATTATAGGAACGAAGCTTCTCTTAGTCTAACCATGTCCTGCGTGAGGCGTAAGCAGCAGTATCTCCTGAACAATTTTGTATATAGCACTGCTTCATCACTATTTTTTTAGTCGTTTTGCATATGGTGTTGGCCCAATAGAAGAGTGTGCATTGGGGTTGGCGGACGGACGAAAGAATGGATGAAAGCACGGATGGACGGATGGATGGATTGATGGATGCACGTACGCACAGGTGGACTGATAGACAGGCAAACGAACACACCGAGAGACGGATGGACGGGCGCTTGGACGGACGAGTGAACTCAAGTACGAACGCAAGGACGGGCGGATGACGATTCGTCCCCTCATGATCATTCACTGCGTCAATATGCCTGTGCTCATGCGTATGCCACCAAGTACACCAATATTGCAAAATTTTGTAATCACAGCTTGAGCCATAAACGTTACGTTTCCTGCTGGTGTGTCTCTTTCTGCCCCTAGAGCTGAAACTATTATATGCTTCCTGTTTGCGCTTACTTAGTGCCGTGATCCGGTGTTTTGCCGGTCCCACAGGGCAAGATACCCCTCACAAGTTTTGACAATGTGAAAATTAGAATGTGCGATAGATAAAGGTGCATTTCTTAAGCCGGATGCATGAGCGTATTTAGCTAAGCTCGTAAAGCGCTATACTCTTATAATCACGAATGGAGAGGTCGTGCGTTTCAATCCCAGGTCATCAAAACAAACCGAACTTTTTCTTAAGGTATTCGTTGCCATCTGTGGATTTACATTTTACCGATGTCACAAGCATATCGAAAATAGTGTCACTTGAGTCTTGAGGAATTCTTTATCTCACTGAGGGCACAAAGTCATAAAAATAAGCTCTAAGAGTTGCACAAAAAATAAACAGAAATTTCTCCAAAAGAAAAAATAAAAGAAGAAAGTGGAACAATAGGCTAATTTCCGAGAAGCAAACGAGCAGGGTCAGATGATTACGATCGATGTCATGCCGGTTTTCATATCCCCGCGACAAGAGACACCGGAGCATCATTCCAACGCCAACGTTCCTGGAAAAACAGTACACCACGCTTACCAAAGCAAACAAAAGAAAAATATAGGATTATTACCAGGCCTACAAAAGGTTACGGTGGTTGGAAGTCGAGGCAATATATTCTACCTCCCAGCAAGACCATTTGGTTGCTTCACCAAGACCTACTGTTACATTTAAACTAAAAACGCGAAGAGTTTCCAGGGGCTATAAATTGTCATTTTTGTTGCCCCTGCGCACATGCCTGGACAAACATTAAGGCACTAGTTGTTACTCAATAGGTTATTTTCATCGCTTGCTGTGCCTTTTGAAATGGCATTTACTACTATGTTATCTAGTATGGATTGCGCGAAGGAGATCTGGGCAAAAGCGAACTATTTGAGAGAGCTCACTGCACAGGACTTCTCTCTATGATCCTGGTAGTGCTTGTTCTGTTCATTGTGTAATAATTATGGTATATTCTTCAATATATAGTACATCTTTTCGATTTCGAATTCACCGCACGCAGTTGTAAAACATTATTTGAAAGTTTGTGCAAGTTGAATTGTTGCAAGTTGCATGAAGACCTAGCAAGATTAACACAAATTATGGACCATTAAATTAGCTTCGTTTATCTGTCCCTTTTTAGCGACACGTTGATAATTGATATGTGGGGTTTAACGTCCCGAAACCCCAATATGATTATGAGAGCCACCGTGGTGGAGGGCTCTGGAACTTTTACCACCTGGGATTCCTTAACGTGCGCCCAACTCTGAGCAATAGGGCCTACCGCAATTTCGCCTGCATCGAAAATGCAGCTGCCGCAACCAGAAGTTTATCCCGTGACCTGCGGGTAAGCAGCCAAGTACTTCAGCCACTGCACCACCGCGGCAGGGCTCGGCATGGCTCAACAAACTCGCGTTTTCATCGCATTGCTTCAAAAGTCTATACGTTCATTCGCGAAATTTCTACATAGGCACCTGCATTGTGTAGGCTGGCACAAACTTTAAAACGAATACCAGGCAAGTCTGGCAAACTTCAAGATGATTGTTTATTCCGTGTTTGTTCTGCACATCGGTAGAAACCTCAGTATATTTCTGAGATAATTTTTAAGAAAGTGAGCAATTTTAGTCACTTTCGAAAAGCTGCGCCTCTAAAAGGTTAAGAATTCAACTCTTAGGAGACAACTTTAATTTACTTTGTTCTTGAAATAATTTTACTGTTTCTTAGTCGTACCGGTGCGAAGTAGATGTTGACTAGTAGAAGTGAACCTATTTCCAACTTTTATACGCGCTCCTGCTAATGAATTTTTTCTACTGAATGAGCACTCATGGTGCGTGCATGTACACATGCTGGGCTAAGTGCCTGCTAAGCTTTCGTGCTGAAGTTTGCAAGACGTAAGGCGTCAACTTACTTGTGTCAGGCTCTAAATGTTATTGCTTCCCTTTTTCCTTCGTTGAGGAGCCTCCTTACTGTGAAACCGGGAGATACGTGTTTCAACCAGAACCATGTGCAAAGAACAAGGTAATGTATTAAGCGCTAAATTGCGATAGTAGTCCCATCGAGCCAATATCAGCACAATTTTTCTTGCGTATGTGTAGATCTTCACCATTGAATGCCAGCACAGCGACAGATCTCTACTTGTGCAACTTCGATGACTCAGTGGGTATCATGTGCATTAAGTATACACAACCTTCTACCCTGAAAGATGATTGTGTGCAATTATTTTCCTATGTTCAATAGCTAAGTAAATTACTTGGATCGTTGCGCATTCTCAGTTGAAGGAATTTCACCGTCATTATAAATGTTTTATTAGGAGCCAATTAAACACTTGAGACGTTGGTAAGGAGGAGGAAGAAGAAGTGAATGGAAGAAGCCCGTAGCTTCATTTCGCACTCTTAATTCAGTTATTATATTGAGTTCAGGATCCTTTTACAGTGTGCGCGGTGGGTGGACTGTCTCCAGAGTGGCAGCTAAACATCGGTGAGTCAGAGTTTCACTACGCATCGCGATCAGAGTTGCCCCTTAGCGGGCCCGTGCCTCATACATGGCAAAGCCCGGGTATGGGGGACAACGAGATGCCGCTAGCGCCAAGAGGAGCACCACTTATCCATCCCGCTCGACTTCAAGTTGCTGCAGGCTCAGCAACAATATCGACGTCCCATACAGAGAGCAGCGAGGCCTCGCAGTGCAAGAAGAGGCGTACAGAGGAGGAAGAGGTTGACAACGATGACGCTACATCGACGTACTCCCTTATTGACATGACATAGATGGATACAGAAGCACCCAACCAAGGACGACGAGGGAGCATACACGGTGGTCACCCATCACAAGAACAGAGCTACGGGGATACCGGTGGTATTCAGACCAATCGCTACCGAGGACTCCTTCTGGAAGGTGAATGCCAATCGCATAGCGTCTGAGATAATCTCTGCTATCAATGAGAAAGTGACATCATCAAGAATCAACAGAGACGGAAGTTTTTGTGTTGGAGTACGGTCTTTGTACTCGGCAAACAAGTTACTGCTGATCAAGAGTCTGGCTGGATTGCCTGTACAAGTAATGATACCTCAGTCTTACATGAAGATCCTAGCAAAGATAAGAGATGTTCCACTCGAATACAGTGATTGTGACCTACTGGATTATCTTAAAGATGCTGGAGTAATTTCGGTCACACGACAAAAGAGATGGGTAAGAAATAAAGATGGAAGTGCCACAATGCAGCCCATACGTAATGTAATACTCCAGTTTAGACATGACATGCCATTGCCAAAAAGAGTTGCTCTCGGCTTTACGGTTCACACTGTCGAGGAATACATTGAGCCGGCGGTAATGGTGTTACAACTGCCAGAGATATGGGCATAAGGCTAAGACTTGCAGGGGAACCAAGAGATGCAAGGTATGTGCGGGCGCACATGATTACAAAGAATGCACCTCGAAGCGTCAACCTAAGTGTGCAAACTGTGCTGGACCACATCCAGCGTCGTTCTCAGGCTGCTTTCGAAACCGTTTGGCATCAGCGGCACAAAGAGAGAGAATTGTAAAAGGGTACCATAAGATACAAAAAGGTCCAGCACCCAATGCGGATATAGTCAAAGATGTTCCTGCGGCACAAAGAAGTGCAAAACAGTGGCGCCACGACTCTTACTCGGAAGTATTGAAGCACTCAGCACCAAAACATCGCGTTGGAAAAGAAGTCCGGGCCCAGGAACATGATGAAGTGGAACTTTCTACCAAGCCAGACACAGCCAAGGAGCCACTGACTACCAAAGGGAAGGGTCACAGCAGCTTGCTGAACAAAACTTCTTCGAGAAATGCGATCTTGGCGGAGACAGCCGGAAGCGAGAGAGTCATTTTGCCAATAATCTTTGCGGCTCTCAAAGCAATTCTACGATCCCTGTGACAAGCAGGTTCTTTACCAGAAGTGAAATTGCTGCTAGATGTTGAGCATCTTCTCTTGTCGTAATCATGGCTACCGGACTATCTAACTGGTACAAAAGAAGTGCAATACTCCAGTGGAACTGCAATGGTTTGCAGAATAAGAGTGGAGATTTTCGGAAATTCGTCACTGAGCATGGGTTTCCGATTTGTGTATTTCCGAAACAAGAGTATCCACTAACTTTCGCTTGTCCAATTATGTGGTGTACCAAGCAGACCGTCCTGCTGTAAAAAGCACAGTGATGTTGTGTGTGAGACGCTGATATTCCGTCGACACTTTTGGCTACTTCAAAAACAGATGCGCCGGAATTTGTTAGATGCAAAGTGAAGTTTAGCAACGTTACTGTAACTGTAGTTAGTGTTTACGTGCACCCTCAAGCAAACGTTTCATACGCAGAGTTGGCTGCAGTGTGTAGATCTGACCATGATCCCATAATTATATGTGGTTATTTTAACGCGCACCATGAATTGTGGGGTAGTGAGCGTTGTAGTGTAAGGGGATCTGCTATAGTAAAATATGCGAAGATTATGGTTACACTATACTAAATGTTGGTTCTCCAACGTTTCTACGGGGGCATAACTACTGCAGCGTACTAGACATTACTGTGTGCTCCTCTGAAATAGCGGCTGGAGCAGACTGGACTGCAGACGCTGACACAAGAGGAAGTGACCACTTGCCAGTATTCATATATCACCCAAAGTTGAAGAAAACGAGAAATAGCCGCACAACAAGAATTACAAACTGGGCAATCTTTCGAGAACTACAGAGACAAAATCTTGAACCCTGACGCAGAAACATATGCATCGAAGATAAAAAATTTTCTAACAAAAGCAACTCGTACAGTACCCATTACAGATGAAATTCGGGTGTTGACGCTGAGTATGAGAGGCTTCGGGCAATACGACGCCGATCTGAAAGAAGATATCGCAGGTCGGGTAATTTAGAAGATTTCAAGGTTGCACAGAAAGTACACACTACAATGCGTAACCAACTGCAGAAGCTTTCAACCAAAAGGTGGCAAAATTTATGGGCCTCACTTTCTCCATTTACCTCGGCGACTCAACTGTGGAACATGGTACGCGCCCTCCGACAGCCAGTAGTCCACTCGAGACCACTACAGGCTCTAGCGCTGTCTCGAGGAGTTAGCGAACGTGTGATTGCCGAAGAATTTTGCGATCTTATACTGAGAAATGGAGAGAGCCGCCCAAACTAGCGAATATAAATCCTCAGCAGAATCAGCTTCGGCGGTTGTAACAAAGTCCTCTGCGATCAGTTCATCAGATCTGGATGACAGCTTCACACCGGAGGAGCTCCAATATGTGTTGTCTTCAGTACAACGAACAAGTTCACCAGGAACAGATGGAGTTACATACGCTGCTCTTGCTAATTTGTGCAAAAAAGGAAAATTACACCTGTTGGACATCTATAATAAAATTTGGCAAGAAGAAAAAGTTCCGGAAAGTTGGAAGATATCAAAAGTAGTACCGTTGCTAAAGCCAGGGAAGAGCCCTATGCAGTTGGACTCGTTTAGGCCGGTTAGTTTGACAAGTTGTTTTTCAAAAGTGATAGAAAAAATTATCAGTGAACGAACTTTATGGTGGCAAGACATAAAAAAACTACTACCAGAAAGCATAGCCGGCTTCAGAAGAGGTAGATGCACAATGGACTGCATTCTGGATTTGGTCACAGATGTGGAAAACCAACGAACGCAAGGAAACATCACTGTCGCTGTATTCCTTGATGTCCACCGAGCATACGACACAGTGAGTCACGTTCACGTTCTGGAAGGCCTGGCGTTACAGGGATTCAAGGGCAAGATACTGCGTTGGATCGCTGACTTCCTGAAGCACCTGAAAATTTTCGTAGTTACGCAGGAGGGCCCAACGTCAGAACATGTCGTCAACCAAGGAGTGCCACAGGGCAGCGTACTAAGCCCTACTCTCTTTAATGCAGTCATGGCGCAGCTCCCGTATACTCTTCCACCCAACATCAGATGTTCAGTATATGCTGATGATATAAGTATATGGACGTCTGGTCCATCGTTTTTGGATATACAACAAACTCTACAAGAAGGACTGGATAATGTAGACCATTTTCTAAAAAAAAGAGGTATGGCACTGAGTCTGGCCAAAACAGCCATACTTCCGTTCACATTAAAAAGACCTGGAAATTTCCAGATTATTCTGCAAAATCAGCCTATTAAAATGGTTAAAACTCATAAATTCTTGGGAGTAATTTTAGACCGGAGACTAACATGGTCGCCTCATGTCCAGTCCCGGACACAAAAAGTGAATCAGGCCATTCGAATCCTCCGGCATCTCTGCGGGGCCAAATGGGGTGGTACTACAGAGTCGTTATTAGCCCTACATGTTGCCTGGATACGCCCCATCGTAACTTACTCACTGCCCCTGCTGCACGCACTCCCAGCCTCCACCGAAAGGAGACTTCACTTGTTATTGGCAAGGAGCTTGACGGTATGTCTGGGTTTACCACGGTCAACTTCCAGTGATTTAGTGTATGCGGAGGCTCGAGAGCCACCTTTGGCAGTACTGCGAACTAAAGAAACATCTCGAAATTTATTTAGAATTTTCACGCAACATGAAAGTCATTTTTTATCTAGTGCTCTAACACAAATAACGGCAACGAGACTACAGGATACTATATCGTTATTTCAAGCAGTAGTACCAGAATTTAAACAATGGAAACCTTCAAAACCACCTTGGACGCTGCCACTTCTCAACGTTATCCGTGAAATAGACGGCATAGAGAAGAAAGCAGACATGGCACCTCTAGTAGCGGCACAGTTGGTACTTCATCAGCTTCATGTAATGCATAATGAAAAAACGAAGATATACACAGATGGATCATGCACAGAAGAAGCGTCAGCCTGTGCGGTCTTTATACCCGAAATTCAGGAAAAGAAGATGTACAAATTATCGCACAAATCTTCATCGACGACAGAAGAATTGGTGGCTATCTTTGAAGCAGTTAAGCTTATCTGCGAGAATCCCGAGCCACGAAAATAGGTGATATGCACTGATAGCAAACCTGCTCTTCAGCTAATCAGAAATGTGAGATCACCTTACAGAAATGGTGAAATACCACAATGTATCGCAGAAACTGTGGAATATGCCTCATCGCAGGGTGACAACATCGTATTCCAATGGATACCCAGCCACATTGGAATAAAGGGAAATGAAGATGCTGATAGTCTCGCGAAGAAAGCATTGAAGGAAGGACGGGATTGCACAATCCCTATATCTGGGACGGATATTCGAGATTTTATATCGCAAGGAGCTAACCATTGTTCGATGGAGAAGTGGTTTGAGAGCCCTAAATCAAAGGAAACGGTACTTTATGAAGTTGATCCACACAGAAAATTTTCCATAGCGACAGATCTTCCACGACACCTAGAGACATTGATCCACCGACTTAGATTGGAAGTAGCATACACAAACAGCTTCCTGCACAAGATACATCGATCCAACTCACCAGAATGCCATTGTGGTCATGCAGAAGAAAATGTTCGCCATATTCTTTTGGAGTGCGTTAAATACGCAAAGGAAAGAGAAAAATTAAAGAACAAATTAGCAAGTTTAGACAGACGGCCCCTCACAATAAAGAAACTACTTGGACCATGGCCGAGATGCATCTTCAGAAAAAGGCAATAATCTTCCTGACAGACTTTTTAGTGGAGACCGGACTGGACAAGCGCCTATGACTGACAGCCAGAAATGGGTAATATGTAAAGTATGGTCATGTATATACTGGCATTAGAGTAGTAAGGTGTGCGTGTAAGTAGTTTGTGACTGTGTGAACTACGTGAAGAGAACTGTGTATTGGCATGTTATTTGAACTGGTTTCAGTGTGCTATTATGTTTTTTTTCCGTATTGTTAATTTTTGGGTACCGTTCTGTATTATTATTTTATTTTTCGCTGCAGAACTCTGTGATATGGAGTAGCCGAGGCAATAGGCTCCTCAACCTCTCCACAGCAAAACAGTTAAAACAGAACAGAACAGAACAGACGTTGGTAAACCACGCCAGCGTTTTTGATAGAAAACCTGTTTTAACTGTCACTGCTGTGCTGTTACAAGAAAGGTAGTGATCTTGTTAAGGCCATTAGCAAATGATGCTACGAAAATTGTCATATACAAAAACTCCTTACGCTAGGTTAACAATATTTTGTAGAGAAGTCGCTTAAGTTCAAATTGATTAATTATTAAAAGGTTGGTGCCACCAAATTTTGAAGCTATGCCAAGCCTGCTGTGGGTTACCTGTGAATGCAAGGACTCTCCACACAAAGAGTTGAAAAGAAAACGCGTAGAATATATTTTAATTCACTTTATTGTGCAGCTGAATGTCCACTCTTACGATCTAGATCCATCGCTTGCGCAGTAACACTGACGTTTGAGGATAGGAGAAGCAACGGCAGTTGTCGCGACGTCACACCTGATATGTAGTGACGAGTGTGATGGCGTCCCTTTCAGAGAATCTGAGTGCGTCCGTCAAGGACACTAGGGGCTTTCGAATAAACAGTTGACGCGTCCTTCTCTGTTCGAGACGGCGCGCACGTCAAACATCGGGACTACCCCCTTCTCCTTCAGCGTATCGGCGCCTATAAAAGGCCGGTGCATCTAGCGTCGGCTGGCTTCTTTATCATGTTCTATACATACGTTGTAAATATTGCTAAGTGCCAGTGCATGGAGATGAAGAAGACAAAGCAGGTAGACTGGCGGGAGCTAATCTCTTTAGCAGGCGCTGCTCGCTTAACTGGCTGAAAATACATCTGGGAGTACACCTCCAAGTCGGTCTCCTTCTCGTAACATATTTGATGGAGTTGTGCAATCCCCGTCCTCGCCATGGAACTCCGAAGCGGATGCTCCCTCGCGGCTTTCAACGTGACAACTCTAGACTCGGTAACATCCTCTCTGAATGCCCGCTCTTCTGCCTGGCCTGCCCACACAGCGCCCGGAACAACTTTTGTGACGCTTCCCGCCTTTAGACTCTGGCGTGTTCTCGGCTTACAAGGGTTCCGGCGTCGACCAGTGACTACGCCTCTGTGAACGCGTCAGCGCCGCTTACAGGAGTAATCCCTTATATATGCTCACGAACGTCATCATTTATCTCTACAGAACCCGTCGTGTTTGGTTCGACAATCACGAGCATGATATTACAGGCTGAAATAGCTTGAAGGAAAACATCCACAAAATTTTTGGGAACCCCTTTGGCCGTCGTCAAGCTGCGAAAAATAAGTTGTCGACTCGCGCACAAACTTCCATGGAGTCATACATCAGTTAAATTCAGGCTGTCTTCGCACTATGCCGTCAAACTGACGAAAACATATCTGAGCCTCTGAAAGTTGCGCATATTCTGAAGGGTATTGCTGATGATGCGTTCAAGTTGTTCGTATTCCACAATGTGTCATCTTCTGATGCCATTATTCTAGAATACCGTCGGATTAAACAAGCTAAATGTACGTGAGTCTCCCATCATTGCTAGTGCCTTCCAAACACCGCTGTGACGTCCCCATGTTTCGACACATATTATCAACCAGACACCTGGAACAACTTGAAGCGACTCGTCAGGCGGGAACTTAAAGCGGCTGCTCCAGCTAAGGTGGGACCCACGTCCCTGACCCCTCTACTCAAATCACTCTGCCCCTCAATCAAGCACTCGTCCGGCAGGAAATCGGCAGCTTAGAAATTTACTCTATTTCACCGCCTCCCCGCACCGACTTCCAGTCCCAATACACGTCTACACGTCTCTTTCCAACAGGCTCTCCCTCAAGGTTCTCTTAATCAGTCTACATGGTGAACATAGGATGACAAGCCAATCTACTTCTCGCGTCACCGAATCGGACACATTTGTCGCGATTGCAGAAGGTGCTGGGGTCCTCCTGCACAAGCTTCCTCTCGTGCCTTCCATGCAGGTCCCGCATATTATCATGGGACCAGCCACGACCAATTTGCCCAGGAACCTGCTACTGAACACAACTACTCCCGCCCTTCATCCCCCCAACGTCGCCAGTCTCGATCTCTCCTGCTCCACCGACCATCTTTCCCCGCCTTCCCCCGATTGCCAGACGGAAAACTAAGTGTTGCAGCCCGGGAGGTGGCGCTGCATCGCTCGGACTGACAGAATCGTCTCTTGACGAAGCAGGCTGAACGGAACCTTATATACGTAAAGTAGATGGCGTACATGTCAATGCTCTTGTCGACACTGATGCTCAACTTTCCGTGATGACGAGTGATTTTCGCCGCAAGCTCAAGAAGGTTCTCACACCTGCGACCACTCAGTTCGTCTACGTTGCCGATGGCGGAATAGCATCTATCTTTGGAATGTGCTCCGCTCGTTTAGGCATTGTGGATGGACAAACAGTTGTTCTTTTTACCATCAATGATAACTGCCCCCATTACGTAATCTTAGGCCTCAACTTCCTCTCCGCGCATTCTGCCTTCTTAGACTGTTCGACCAGTACGCTGAGTCATAGTACTGGTCGGAAGACGCACCACTGAACCAATGTCATCTGAACCCAGGTCTCCTGCCTGCCTGTTCAGTATTCTACCGATCATCCCCGCCAGTGATAGTACCTCTGTTGCGAACTGAACCTAGGCAGGTTTCCCGTCGGGAAAAAATCGCGTCAATATGAGAAATGAAGTGCCTCAGAACCGTGAAGCAACAACCAGGTGCCAGATAATGAGAATTGCGCAACCAGTGGATCGTCAAATGTATCAACCTATTGCAATATCTTCAGCCAGAATTGTTCATTGTTCTTTTCATTGTCACTTAATTTCTATTCGTTTCAAATCACATGTAATCAATCGACTAGCATAGCCTTGATGTCTAGGAATGGTATAACATTGCTCCGTTACTACTTGTGAACCACTTTTACATATCGTTAGGAAGACGTTCGACTCGTGAAGTCATCAGTTACAAGTTTCAGAGCTTTGCTTTCATCAACGAAGATGCGCATTGTTGATATTGTATAAGCCGGGGTAAAAAAGCCCGTTGTGCGCATCGTCTAGCCAGTGGACGTTAAAGCTGTGGACCTCCGCATAACCATACAACATCAGGCAACCTAACGAAGGCCTCACTGTGGGTTACAATGCGGCTCCTAATCAATCTAGCTTCATCCTCGGTAAGCCAGACGCCCTCAGCCAGCCTCGGAAAAAGATAATGGAACTCTTCCTTTTCACAAGGTAATGTATACTCAAATGTTTTGGGGTGCTGTTGCGTATGGCTCAGCAGTTTGTGTCAGCAAACGCCATTGTGCGTAAGCCGGTCTGGTAGAATGCTTTCAGCCCTATCTGCGGCTCGTCAGAAGCACCATGCACGACGCTGTCCTGTATGTGTTCCAGGCAGTTCTCTGTGGTCGGGTCACAATGAACACGATGGCAGCTTTGCGAACAACGTTTCGTTGACTGGGGTCGAACAGCGTGAGACGGCGTCACTGTTGCAGTTTTTATGAAGTCAACTTCTCAACGCAGCCAATAGAAAGTTATAGTTTAGCGCGCTCAAGGCGGTACGTGCGCAACGGCTAGCGCGCTACTTACGTTACAGCTGAGGCTGCTTCTTACAGTAATCATTTAGCGTATGAGACAGCGGACGCATGGACGGTACCTAACCATCAACACCTTCGTGTTAGAGTGCTACTTAGCGCAGCCTGGTGACTAAGCAATAAACTACAATAGCCAACTATAGGAGACAAGAGTCAAGACATGAGACAAGCCAAGAGTTCACGAGCAGCTCCGTTTGAGATATAGGTGTTCGGTGGTCCAACTGCGGACATTCCAGGCGTTGAAAGGCCCCCCTGTCAGCTCATGTATTTTCACAGCAATAACTGTTCATTGCACGAGGTCCACCAACGGATTTATGCTCTCCGCGTGAGCGAGCAGGTCTAAATTAAGGGCAATCGTAGGCTATGACCACACTGCTGCTATTGGTCGTAGCCATCTTGGTTTTCGTGCTCTCACCAGGGGTAAGATCTCGCAAACGCCACTGGATATCTTCAATTTTCAGGCCTCTGGCAGTTCTCTGGCCACCATAGCTAGCCAGTGGTAGTCAGAATGTCAGTCAGCTAGTTCCGGTCTGGACAGGAAACAGCGTCGTGGTCACATGTGTGGAAAACCCGAGACAACTCGAAACTGCCCGAAGATCGTAAAATCGAATGCTGGGACAGCCAGCGTAAACGTGAACAAACTCTACCGTAGTGGCAAGCAAATGAAAAATGTGCTGCGTGCACGTTGGTTTTTTTTCCTGTATTGTCCGATTGGTTATACGTAGCTAAGCTCGTCAAAAGCCGAAATATTATCCTCGAATGGGCGCATTTGGGGTACGACTTCGTACGCTCGCACGATCACTCACCGCGTCCGCGAACGAAACAGCCAGCTGGCGCACGCTGCCTCGAGAACACTGCAAGGTGACCTGCCGCGACGCTGACGGCTTAACAAGCTCACGTCTCTTTAGTACATGTATCAGTCACTGCACAATACGAGGCGAAGTCCACGACTAAATTGTGCTGGAAGCGTCTGGCTCCCCGCGGGTTGCCAGAACCGTCCAACCTAGACAAACGAACGGCCAACCGAAAGGTGCGCCGTGGAGGGGGGGGCGACGGAGCAGCCTGAGAAAAACGAGTGCGGTCTGGCTGGCTATGGCAGCCCGCGGGTAGCCAGAAGTAGAAAACTGAAGAGCCCCACTGCTTAAGGTACATACCGGCTGTAGCGTGCGCAACGTAACAGCCGAAGTATAGTGTACGCAATCCTCGCGTGCGCAAACGCACACATCTCTCTCACGTACAACGCCAGCGCAGCCGTGCTCCCTCTCGGGCGTTGCGTTCGCTAGACCGTTGTGCGCACTGAACTAATAATCTCTACTTGTCACCTACGTGAGGTCATGACAAATGACCAACAGTTCAGAAGCGTAGGACGGCATCGCAGTAGAAGTTCTCAAGGATCGAGCACCTAGGCTGCCGTGTTCAAAAACCTTCTTGTACACTGTAGCAGAACGCAGCCATGGACGGCTGCTGACAGTTCGGGTCAGCGGCCATCTTCTCCGCAGAGGAGCTCGACTTTCTCTCTCCAACGAACTCTACGCCATTGCCCTGCGAACGTTTGAAGGCATGGGCCAGGTGCGTCATTCTGTGGTGCGCTCGTAATACACAATTGACTTTTTCGCCCGTGTTCCTCATCAGCCCAGTGGCCCAATATCTGCACCCTTCCTGGTTGGTCGATCACTGAAACTTATCGTCACTTGATTCATGACAACAGTGCTCACCACCTTTTTCGGACTGCCGTGCAAGGAATCAATGAGCTATAAAAACCAAAAACGTTTTGTACATAAGCGCTGAATCTCTGTAAATCTCTGTGCAGTTCCATCATCTTTCCTTCATACTGTAAATAAACTGTAACGGGGTTTATTTGCAGAGCAGAATGGAGAAGGTGAAGCAGTCAGTAGCATCCAGCCAAGCGCAGTAAGCACGAGCTTATGCTGATGGCGATGCCCCTGAGGCTCCGAGAAATGCCACTGAGGCCCCTCTTCTTCACTACAATCGCCCTTCACAGAAAAAGGCGCCATTCTAGCGCATTAGGGAGTAAAACTTCTAACGGGTCATAGTATGGCTTGAGGTGAGAGACGTGGACAGGGTCGCGGCCGCGGTAGCGTATTTATGTGGATGAAATGACGGGCTCTACAATATAGTTGACGAGTCACGTTTGCTCTGCAACGCAGTATGGCCAGAGGTATTTGGAAAGAAGTTTTGCGGAGCGGCCAGGTGCGGTAGCAGGTGCCCAAAGCCAAACCAATGAACCAGGTAGAAAGTTTTGAGCCAAACGTTCCCCAGGCTGGCGGGATTGCTGCTGCCACTGGCTCCTCGGTAGAAAAAGAGCGGGCAAGCTGGCGGCAGTCTTCAGCTTGTCGGGTAGCTTCAGACAGAGTTGTACTTTTGGACTCATCAGGGTTATATGGAAGAATTGTGTCTATTGTATCGGAAGGTTCTCGTCCGTATACAAGAAAGTACTGGCGAAAACCCAGTAGTAGCTTGCATGACAGTATTATACGTGTAGGTGACGAACGGGAGAACATGGTTCCCAATTTGAATAATCAGAGGCGACATACATTGAAAGCATATTGCCAAGAGTATAGTTAAAGCGCTCCGTCATTTCCATTTGTTCGAGGGTGGTACGCTGTATTTGTGCGATGCACGATTCGGCATTCGTTGAGTAGTGCCTTCAAGGTGTCAGATCAGAAAGAAAGGCACCGCCTCGGTTACTTAAGAGCTCGCGAGGGGTGCCATGACGCAGAACAAAGCGTTGCAACAGCCAACGTCACGGGCTCTGGCAGTCGGCAGTGCGACTGTTTCGGCATAGCGTGTCAGATGGTCTATCACAACAATAATACAGCGGTTACCAGCTAGAGTTGATGGTAGTGGTCCGTAAATGTCAATGCTGACGTGATCAAAAGGTCGAATAGGACAATCAAGAGGTTGTGAGGGGTAGACTTGCCCGGAAGGTAACTTTCGTCGTAGGTACTGAGCACACGAGCGAATGAATTTCCGCACGTAGTTATACATGCCACATCCCACAAAATCCGAGTCGAAGCATAGCGTATATCTTGAAGAGGCCTGCTTGGGTGAACTGTGGGTCAGCGTGAAAAGCTTCGCAGATAACAGCTTGAGGATGGCGGGTTATCACAAGGAGCTGCGACCATCGGAAAGGTAGTTGCGTCGATAAAGAAGATCATCCGTTAGGCAAAAGTTGGTAGCCTGGCGGCGGAGAGCGCAAGACGGCAAAGGAGTGAGAGGTTCAGAAAGAATACTTATGAGGCCACTGATCAAGGGATCCTTTCGTTGTTCCACCCTTATGCTGCGCAAGGCGGATGACGCAAGTGCAGGATCCAGAGAAGACAGGCAAACACCTTCATCCGATATGGGTGAGCGAGAAAGGGTGTCGGCGTCCGTGTTCTTACGCCCGAATCTGTAAATAACGCGGATGTCGTACTCCTGAAGTTTGAGCGCCCAGCAAGAAAGTCGTCCGGAAGGGTCTTTAAGTGTGGATAAAGCTGTTATGTACCTTCCTCTTGAGGGATTGTGGCAATCTACCTGTCATAATTTGAGAGTGCTTTCTAAATGTGCTCCACACCATTCTTATTGTTCTAGTTACTTCAATCTCGTGGTTTGGCTCCGCGGTTATTACCTGCCCTAAGTAGACATAGTGTTCTACAACTTGAAGTCCACTATTACCTATCTCGAAGGGCTGCTCTTTTCCGAGGTTGTTGTACATTACTTTCGTTTTCTGTATCTAAATTTTAAGACCCACCTTTCTGCTCTCCTTGTCTAACTCCGTAATCATGAGTTGCACTTCGTCCCCTGAGTTACTCAGCAATTCAATGTCATCGGCAAAGCACCAGTTACTATGGTACTCTCCATAACTCTTATCCCTAACTGTTTCCATTCTAGGCTTCTGAAAACCTCCTGTAAGCAAGCGGAAATAGCATTGGGAGATTGTGTCCCCATGCCTTACACCCTTCTTGATTGGTATTCTGTTGCTTTCTTTATGAAGCACTATGATGGCACTTAATCCCTTTACATTTCTTCCAGGATGTTTATATATACTTCATCGACGCCCTGATTCCGCAGTGTCTGCATGACGGCTGATATTTCTACTGAATCAAACGCTAGAAATCAATCAACCACCATCTAAATATATTCACAATGGTGAACTCGAAATAACAGCTGCCACAATTACTTCTTTGTGTCAGCGCAAAGGCCGCTCCTTTTGCAAGTGTGGCCGTTGCAGTGAGCGTAGTGATTTTCGTGCTCTCTTGAACTTTAATGCCAGCACAAGGTATACAAACCACACTGATCTCAAAATAAGCCCACACGCTATATAGCACGTAGAACTGTAATTTTTAAAGCACTCACTCACGCCCATCGTGGCATCTGACTGGTCATAACGAGAACACGCTCAAGCCACTGAGCTCAGTGTACCGCGGACAGTAAGTGGTGTTTAATGCTAACCTTCAGCATTACGATAAACGCGCGGTTTGTGACCGAGTCGTTTTGCGCCGCGCCCTGTGTAGCGATAAGTCGTACGTTCAACGGCACTTTTAGGGGCGAAGTTCCTTAGTGTGTAGGTCGTTCCCTCCTTCGTCAATAGTACATATGTAGCCAGCTCTGGCTTATGAATTGCTCACTAGTTAGGCGTTAAGTGTCTACGAGTGAAATTGTGTATAAAAGCACTAGATGGTGGTAGGACATTCCATCGCTGTTGATCAAAGTGGGGGTTGGTCAGACGGACAAACAGAGACAGCCGGAGAGGCTGACAAACGGAGAGCCAGATAAACAGACCGACGGACGGATGGACGGATGCTTCTTACTTTTGATTGTTCGTTCCATGAATATTCTGCAATTCTTTTCCTGTGCCACCCGTTAGTCAATATTGTGCATCGTGAAGGCACCAGGGATTCGTTTTAGGCCCTTTTATTTCTCTGGCATACATTTCGAATTTAGCTGACTGTCTATGGCAAGATTGCTTGTTATCCGCGAAAGATGTAACTTTTCCCCACATGAGGTATTAGTGTGCTCCAAAAGCTATATAACCAGCGACAAGTGCCACCGTGGTCGTCTAGTGGTTATGGCATTCAACTGGTAATCCAAAGGTGGCGGGATCAAGTCGTATAGCGGTCGCTGCATTTTGGATGGAGGTGAGACTATTTGAAGCCCGTGTTCTTAGAATTAGAGGCACGTTAAAAAAAACAGGTGGTCGGAATTTCCGGAACCACGACTTCGCTAATATTCACATCGTTGTTTCGGAATGGTAAAACCCAGATAATGGTATAATATTATTAAACTGCTACAATTTGATTACCTTTTCCAAACACAAAACGATAACCATAGTTCTTTTTGCAAACAACAGCCGTGTAGTGAGCTCATCCGTGAATTTCAGCTGGTTTCTTTCCAATATGAGTCTCTGAGTCGAAATTGAGACAATTCAACATACAGAACTTTTCTGAAGAGAACATTCAAAAATTAGTATTTACAATTTTAGAATGCATTGACAACAATAACTAAATCAATCAAGTGATAGGATAACAGAGAGCTGAGCATGTTGATACGTAATTATTCAGAAAACCCTTCTTTCTTTTCCATCCGTGGAGCGCATTTTTGAGTTGGGGATTGTGGCGTCCGGACATCCTTTTATGTCAGTGTTTGCACGCCATGTCTTTTCGGAATAAAATAGAAATTGTATTTTGGAAAAAAAACATACAAGGTGGTAACTCGTAATTTCAGGATCATCTGGAATCGCCTATACGTTATGCAGGAATATAAAAGTGAACTTAGGACATTTCATATAATGCTTGCAATACTGTTCGTCTCAAGAGTAAGCTGGTGTCGGCAGACATATTCACTCCAACACGTCACATTTTACAATCTGAACTGTAACTTTTCTGGATGGTTCCATTTTGAATTAGCTTTTGAATTTTTGAATAGTATTGCCATTTAACAAGCCTCCTTTAAAACCACCTGCTCACTTGATATTCTTTTCGAATCAGACTCACGTGTAAGCTTGTACACTTGCTACAACATATTTTAAACCTCATGTAAGCTTCAAAGTTTTTGATTTTGTACGTAGTATAACTGAAGCATGCTTTATATTTTCATTGAATAAATGGGGTTAATAGTCTGAAAACTAGTGGAAACGTTTTTATTTGCTTCAACTAGGTGGTGGCAAGAACAAAGGGTTATGTCCTCACGAAGCCGTTCCGCAAAAATACCGCTCGATCCAAGTCTAGCTCCCGCTCTCTGAACAGCTGTAGTGACGGAGGCTCTTGCTTGCAGGGCTGCCATTAGATGTATCATCGGTGGTGTCGAAACTATCTCCCTTTTCCTACGATCATCGAGGAACTAATCTGGTGAGCTATTCTTGCGCTGGAAAAACCTCCTCTTTTGTCTCCAGTTTCATGGTCACAACGATCATTTGCGAGAGGCTTGCTGCTTTATCTGAATAATGAAGGACTCATACGTTGCCATGAAACAAAAGGTCGAATATGCTTAGCACTTTCAACAAATATAGGCGGAGGAAAAAAAACGAAACACACAGTTCTACTAGACGTGCACCTTTTTTGCTACGCAGGTGCAAGGACGCTAAAACTACAAAGGACAAAATGATTTCCAGAGCTCTAGCGATACCCCGATTGCTTTGTAAGCCTGAGGCGCGATCAGCTATGGTCTTTTACTATTTCTGCTTTTAAGCATGGTCAACTCGTCAGTGCCTTTAATGCTAATGCAGTACTTCCATGGTCATGCCATCGAGCCATTGAGGAGACTAATGAAGTTTCATCCTCTCGTGCAACAGGCTATTGTGTTTCTTTTACGTGCAGGCCTAATAAACAGCATCCGGTTGCTAGCAGGGCAAGTTAGAAAAAGTCATTTAAATCCAACTAAGAGCAAACGCTAGAGAAATGACAGCTGAGAGAACATAAATTTTTGTCCTCCTGCCTTTTTACAGCCTAGTGTTGGCATTGTTAAGGCGTTTATTAGCCAGCAACGAGCGAGAATATACAATAGCGACCGTCACGGCCAAGCACGGGCTCTCAGCGCGAGCGGCGTCCTTGTTGGGTAGCCCCACTAGGAGGTACTCAAGAGTTCGACCCATTTCATAGTTCGGAGGCTTCGCTACAATTACCCCGGGGTCGAAGAGGGAGCCGCCTGGCGACCTAAACGCTTGTTACTATGAGCGGGTCATAAAGAGCCTTCAGGCGCTCCACGTTGACGATGTCTCGCCCACGGCGGCGCATGTCCGAAGATTGTTCAACGGGTTCGATCAGATAGTTGACGGGTGAGGTGCGCTCAATGACACGGTAGGGGCCATTGTATTTGGGAAGTAGTTTGGAAGAAAGGCCAGCTGCAGAGGTCGGGATCGAGAGCCATACAAGCGCACCAGGAAGGAACGTGGGCTCAGAAGTGGTGGAGCCATCACGAATTCTCTTCTGCCGCTCTCGCTCGTGCGTCGTAAATGTCTTGGCAAGCTCGCGACACTCTTAGCAAGCCTGGCTGTCTCGGAAATAGGAGCACACTCAGATGAATCCGGCGTGCACGGAAGTATGGTGTCCATGGTGTGCGACGGGTGCCTTCCGTACAGCAAGTAGAAAGGTGAAAAACCGGTTGTGCTCTGAGGGGCGGTGTTGTAGGCGTAGGTGACAAAGGGCAGTATATTATCCCAATTAGTGTGGTTGGCAGCGACGTACATAGAAAGCATGTCGCCGAGGGTGCTGTTAAAGCATTCGGTGAGGCCATTCGTCTGTGGGTGGTAAGCAGTAGTTTGGCGGTGGACAGAATGGCACTCCGTCAGAATGGCTTCGACAACTTCCGACAAGTAGACACGGCCTCGATCGCGTAGAAGCTCTTGGGGTGGTCCGTGGCGCAGTATAAGTCGATGCAGCAAGAAGGACGCAACATCGCGCGCGCTGTAGCCGCAGGGAGAGCGGTGGTTTCGGCGTATCGCGTTAAATGGTCAACGGCAACGATGGCCTAGCGGTTACCAGCCGACGTAAGAGGAAGTGGTCCATACAAATCGATACCCACGCACCCAAAGGGACGGCCAGGGCAAGGTAACGGTTGTAGACCGGCATGCGACATGTGTGCTGACGGTTTACGGCGTTGGCAAGTGAGGCAAAAGCGAACGAACTGCTGCATGTAGCGGTACATCCCGCGCCAGAAGTAGCGTTGTCGAATGCGGTGGTAAGTTTTGAATACCCCAGAGTGCGCACATTGCGGGTCAGAATGGAAAGATTCACATATATCCAACCGCAGACTGCGGGGTATGAAGAGTAACCGCTGCCGGCCATCGGAGTCGTAATTGCGTCGGTGTCGGAGGCCGTCACGGATGGCGAAATGGTGAGCTCGACGACGCAAAGCACGCGTGGATGGTGTTGCGGACGGATGAGAGAGCAAGTCGATCAGTGGGGCGATCCAATAATCCTTTCGCTGTTTGGTAGCGAGGATGTCAACAACAATGGCAGATACAGCGATTTAGGTTACGGAGCAGGGCACGCCGTCTTGAGGTAGAGGGGAGCGTGAGAGGGCATCAGCGTCAGCATGCTGGCGTCCGTTGCGGTACAGCACACGGATGTCGTAGTCTTGTAAGCGAAGAGCCCAACGGGCGAGACGGCCTGAGGGATCCTTCAATGATGAAAGCCAGCATAGTGCATGATGGTCAGTGACGACATCGAATGGGCGACCACACAAATAAGGCCGAAACTTTGTAAGGGCCCAGACGATCGCCAGGCACTCTTTCTCCGTGACGGTGTAGTTTGTCTCAGCTCTCGTGAGCGTACGGCTTGCATATGCTACGACATATTCAGGGAATCAGCTCTCGTGAGCGTACGGCTTGCAAATGCTACGACATATTCAGGGAATCCGGGTTTTCGCTGCGCCAGGACAGCGCCTAGGCCTACACAGCTTGTGTCCGTGTGCACCTCCGTTGGGGCTGTAGGATCGTAGTGGCATAGAATGGGAGGCGACGTCAACAAATGGCGGAGCTTCGCGAACGCGTCGTCGCACTCGGATGACCACGAATTGAGGGGCCCGTTACTTCGGAGGAACTTAGTCAGCGGTGATAAGATCGTGGCAAAGTTTCGTATGAAGCGTCGGAAGTATGAGCACAGACCCACGAAACTACGCAGTTCTTTGACAGATGCAGGTTTGGGGAATTCGGCAACGGCCTGAAGCTTGGCAGGATCAGGAAGAATGCCGTCTTTGCACACGACGTACCCCAGTATGGTGAGTTGCCGTGCTGCAAAGTGCCACTTTTTCAGATTTAGTTGCAAGCCAGCATTGCTCACACGTGCGAAAACTTCTTTCAGACGATGGAGATGCGTGGAGAAATCCGGAGCAAAGACAATGACATCGTCGAGATAACACAAGGACGTGTATCATTTCAAGTTGCGCAGAACGGTGTCCATCATGCGCTCAAAGGTCGCAGGTGCATTACACAGACCGAACGGCATGACGTTGATCTCGTACAAGCCGTCTGACGTGACGAAGGCGGTCTTTGGTCGAGCGTCGTCAGCCATGGGTGCTTGCCAGTACCCCGAGCGCAGATCGAGAGAAGAAAAAATCGGCTCCATGAAGGCTGTCAATCGCGTCATTGATGCGTGGCAGTGGATAAACACCTTGCGAGTGATCTTATTGAGCCGTCTGTAGTCCACACAGAACCACACAGAACCGTCCTTCTTCGCGACAACAACAACAGGAGACGCCCATGGACTCTCCGAGGGCCGAATAACATCGCGTCGGAGAATATCGTCAACGTGATCATTAATTAGTCGACGTTCAGCAGGCGACACGTGATATGGACGTTGCCGTAAAGGTGGTAGGGCACCAGTGTCGATGCGATGCGTAACAACAGACGTGAGACCAAGAACGTCGCCCGACCTCGAAAGAAAAACGATATTCTTGCAACAGGTCTAGAAGTTCGGAACACTGTACGGCCGTTAGGTTGTCAGCGATGGAGGGGCCAAATACATCAGCAGATGACGAATCAGAAGTGGAAACAGCATTGTTGGTACGCGACCTGGGACAGCGCGTGTCATCGGGTACGTCCAGGACTTGTGCGTCGTGGGCTGGTTCCACTCTGCCGAGACATTCCCCTCGAAGCAAGGTAACAGTGTACGGGGACGGGTTGGTTACAAAAATAGCAGCGTTGCCTTGGTTGACCTGCAAGGTCGCGAAAGGTACTAGCAACCCTTTCCTGCTGCAAGTGCGGTCAGATGGAGAAACGAGTGCAATGGTGTCGGAGAGACCGGCGCAGTAGACAGACACAGCCGTCGCCGAGTTTGGAGGCACTGTTTATCGTCTTTCGTTAGAATTTTGCTCAGTGTCGAGGAACTGTCTTCTGGCGTCAAATGCGAGAAGGGTAAGAGCTCAATTTCGGCGGCAGCACAATGAATGACGGCGTCATGGTGGGAGAGAAAGTCCAATCTCAGGATGACGTCATGAGAGCATGCCGGAATGATGATGAACTGGGCGACATACAGAACGTCCTGGATGACAACGCGAGCTGTGTACCCTGGTGTAGGATGAATACAATGCAAACTTGTAGTACGGAGGGACAACCCAGAAAGTGGCGTCGTCACTTTTCGAAGTAAGCGGCAGAGTTTTTCGTCCATAACTGATACGGCAGCTCCAGTGTTAATAAGAGCCGATGCACAAACACCATCCACAAGCACGTCACTGACACTCGAGGGGCTGCTCTGAGGGCTTTCACATTGCAATAGCGTCGCAGTCCTTGCCTCTGGGACTACGACGACTAGTGTTCCCGCTCATGAGCAGCTGCACTTGGCCGCATGGGGGACAGGGAACGACGTCGTGGGGACGGCGATCTTCGAGGTGGACCTGGGCGAGACTGAGGTGGCATAGACGGTGGTTCTTCGCGATAAGGACGGCTGAGTTGGCCAGCAACAGGGGAAGAAATTGCGATGGCAATAACGGGTCACGTGACCGGCGTAACCGCAGGCAAAGCAGACGGGTCGGTTGTCGGGTGTGCGCCATCTGTTCACCGGGGTAGGTCTCACCAATGTCGCAAGGGCCGATGGACGGAACGGTGATTGCATGGTGGACTGAAGCTGAGGCTGAGGGGTTACATTAACATACGTAGCGGGCATACCCGCTGCAAAGGACGGAGGTCAAGCGGCAGCTTCGGCGTAAGTCAGAGGGGCGGGTGCTGGAACGACTTGGGGCGGCCTGGCGACCACTTGCGCGTAACTCAGGGGCGCAGGAGCCGGAGGCTGTGGGGGGTGGTACGGAGGCATTACCTCCGCTATTTCCTGTTCAATCGCTCGACGGATGGGAAGGAGAAGGCTAGTAGGCGATTGTTGAACAGTCGGTTGGTGGGCAAAGGGCAGGAGTGAGAACTGACATGCGATTTCCTCACGGATGAAGGACTTTAGGTCTGCCATCAACGCCACTTGGTCACAACTGGCCTCCAAGCCAGCAAGCGTTGCAGCTCGTGGTGGGGAGCGTCAGGTCACAAAAAGCTGCCGGCGGAGCTCCCCGTAGCTCTGGCACAGTGTGATGACCTCAGCCACTGTGCCGGGGTTTTCGGCGAGCAGCATCGTTAAGGCATCATCGTGAATGCCTTTTATGATGTTTCGGATCTTATCAGACTCAGACACGGTGTGATTATATTTGCTGCATAGGTCCAGGACGTCTTCAATATAGCTGGTGAATGACTCACCAGCCTCCTGAGCACGTTCACGTAAGCGCTGCTCGGCTTGCGGCTTGCGAACAGCAGGGCGGCCGAAGACGTTGATGATTGCGGTCTTAAAATCGGACCAGGTGTCAAAATCGGACGCGTGGTTGTTGTACCACAAACTGGCAACACCCGTAAGGTAGAATACCAAGTTGGTCAGCTTGCCGTCTTCGTCCCATTTGTTGGGGACGCTCACGCGCTCGTAAATGGCAAGCCAGTCCTCCACGTCTGTGCCATCAGCGCCAGTGAAGATGGGTGG